>JBBBDQ010001758.1:275000-730000 GCA_037127315.1 Ascarosepion bandense
GTACCTCCAGAAAATAGTTTAGCTCCACTCCATTATGAAATTCATACTGATAGGGTTGTTATATGAAGGGATAACACTCCAGTTTTATCAATATCAATAGGGTAAAAGTGCGAAGATGAATCTTGGAGAGAAAGAGAGTCTTGAAGACGACTCAAGGTCTGGGCGTCCTGCAACTGGCACCAGCAAGGAAAATATCGATAGTGGTCACCGTATGGTGATGGATAAGAAGCGATTGACTATCAATCAAATAGCCAATGCTATTAACATATTGCGTGATTGAGTTAAGAATATTCTGCCCATTGAACTTGGCATGACGAAGCTTTTTGTTCGTCTTTTGATACCTGATTAAAAGAACAACAGTTCCCATGACGGAAAAATCTGACATTATTTGAGACAGATCCAGCTGATTTCCTTGAACTATTAATAACCCCGGATGTTGTAGACATTGAGCTACAGACAATCCATGCTGTGGAAACACGCCTCCAAACCTGATGTAAAGAATGCCAAAGTCGTTTCTTAAGCAGGGAACGGGAATGATTGTCTTAGCCTTTTTAGAAGAAAAGGCCATTATGATTATCTTCAAAATGGCCACACCTTCAATGCAATGTTTTATACCAACTTTCTGGGACAGTTATGAAAGGGTATAAGTATCAAACGTCATTGACACCAGACGAAAAGCGTCTTATTTCAAGAAGGACAATGCTACAGGCCACAATTTCTTTGTTGTCATGGCTGTTGTGCGTACCTGTGCCTTTGAAATGATTGATTTTTCTCCATATTCTCCTGATTTAACTATCATTTGCTTCTCAAGATAAAAAAAAACTTAACTGGGAATATATATCGCAGTGATAACGACATCATGTCTGTTCCTGCTGAATTTTTTACTAGCTAGAATGAACAGTCTTCTTGAACAGCCAGATATCTGTTTATTTGGAAAGAATTGATACAGTTATTAATAATAAGAGTTGAAATTAATGCATGCAGTATATCAAAGCATCACTCTAGCATGACTCATTCAGAGTCAGTTCATGAACTTTCAGCTCAGCCTTCTACAATAAATATTATTCATGATAATTGTTGTTGTTGTTGTGTTGTTAGAATTATGTCTCGAATTTCATTCTTTACATACTATATATGTATATATTAGAAAAAAACATTGGTGAAACCAACGGATAGCTTGCCAAAATATAAACTCTTATCCAGAAACAGTCTCGAATAAAGACGACAAAAAAGAAAAAAAAGCCTGAAAGCAAACATACTTACTCAATGAAGTAAAGTGTTCAAAGACTAGATTGCCTAGACCGAGCAAAAACGGTTAGCAACTTTAAATCCTATGAATTGACGGCTTCTCTAGTGACAGGAATTTCACGCACACGCGATCTTTCGATGACTCGAACTGAAATGAAAGAAGGGAGGATCGGGTTTTATATAAGCCGTGACCGCTCTAATGCATTACGGAATAATATAACTTCCTTAAAAGACCCGTGTATAACCAGAACTGCACATAGAAAGATAGAATAATCAAAAAAAAAAAAAGCACTGAGTGTTGGCTAAACTGTTTTACTGTAGAACCTGGTTCAGTAGATTCACTAATAAACCAATGCGCTGGTTCGGTGGTGGGTGACATAGTATGTGTTTTAGGATGCATATCTGCTAATTAACACCGTTTTTTATCATTGAATATTATTTTATCGTTGCTTAAACTTAGTATCGCAAAATTTTTCTTCCAAGCAAAGCTTGCATATAACTTAGCGTTTTTACATGTACTACTTCTTTTAATATAAACTCCAAGTATTTTTAAGGAACAAACCAATTTGTAATTAATCTTTCGATAAAACGCTAACAGTGTAGTAGCGTTTACGTATTATTTGTATAATTAGAACAAGTAAATAATTAATACGAAATTGTACATTTGTTTAACCATTGAAAAACTATGTCTCATCAGGTAGTTGAAAATGATGCTAACTACCTGATGAGACATTATTTTCTCAATTTCGAAACGAAATATATAATTTCGGAGTAGGTATTTACATGTTCTTATGTAAAAGTTAAATAATAAATATTTATTGATGTATTTATATATTGAGCCCTGTTAAGATTAAGGTTTTGAACATTGCAATTTTATTCTTCCTTCTTTTACATTTGCATATATATATATATATATATATATATATATATATATATATATATATATTCTCTAAACATATGCTGTTAAATATAAGAGACAATGAATGTCTATTATGTTTAATCATGAGCCGTTCTAAACGTCGTATATTTGCTTTAATTTCAGTTGAAAATAAAGAAAACAATTCTCCAACATTTGGATAATTATTTATTGATTTTCTTATACATATATATATATATATATATATATATATATATATATATATATATATATTCAGAACGATAATTTTTAACCCAAAATTCTTGGACCGGAGATTTGTTTCTGATTTTGGAATACAGACTATTTAATTTTAACAGCATCAATAAACTGGGCATCTTGTGAATATAACCTATGCATAAAGATGATATACATTTATATTTTATAAAAGAACTTATATGTAACATGTTATCTAGAAAGTAGTTTTATAGGAAATTCAATATATTTTGTACGCACACATGTAATGACGATAGTCATGTGATGCACACACGGATTTTTAAAAGGCAAAATTAACATATCACGTAAAATGAACGTGTTGTACTTTCTGTACGTGTACAAAAACATTATCTGTACTTACTGTATGGATATAATATATAGATGCAACACCAAGCACTACTCCTACATCAGATGTGTTTTGAAAACTGGAGAGAGAGCTTACATTATTGATGACATTACTTTGTGTGAGAAGGGAAATTCGGTAAACTATTGCGTTCTACCGACGGTATCGTGTTTTGATTAAAATGTTGCAGCGCATACAAATACTGAATTAATATAAAAACAAAACATAGATTCTGATTGTAGTTAAATGTAATGAAAACTGAACAAACTCAGCATTTTATTTATAATGGTGCTATGAGAAGCCATGTTACTTTCTGAAATTTCTATTTGTAGAAAGTCATGTCAAAAGTCCAAAAGTCATGTCGGATTTTGGATTTTTTCGGATTGTGCAATTTCTAATAAAAGCTTCTCAAGCTAGAGGAAAATTTGAAAAACAAAACAGTTTACCATTTCGGCGATATATGAATAACTCATCAGCAATAAAGTGAGTTCTTTCGGTGACTGAAGTGTGTATATGAAGCTTATATATAACACGCTAAAATTTCCATTCTCTGATTCCCTGTGCCTATGGCTTAGGGGTTAGCGACTCCAACTGGCAAGTGGATGTCTAGACACACTGATGAGCTGTGATGCAGCGAAACAAGCTTGCATGATAGATGAATATTAAACGTTAAGAGTAATATCTGGAATCACTCAGCAATCTAATTCTAGAACGACAATCTTGTTTTGCAGGTCATACATGCGAAATTTAATGGGCGGCGCATGGACTTAATTTTCCCGCGTCACCTTGACGTTTTTAAACTTCTATCTCATGCCTTCTCAAACAGTCAGTGGCTATTTCCAGCAATCATCTGCAACTTACTCCCAGTTATTTGGATCAAAGTTCAAGTCACGTTGAAAACTTTTTAAAACGCTGTGCAGAGCAGCATACCGGAAGTTTCTCCGGTAGCCAGCTCATTGTATTAACGTTTAAGTGTATGCGACCACCCTTCATTTGATAAGTAAGACGCAACCATTGTAGTCGTCGCTGGTAGAGGAGAAGGTACAAGATTAAGAATCGCAGTTCTTTCGATCGAGGTGATGTTAGTGATTTTGTCTCGTTCTGTGACACTGAGGACACTTTCTTGACAGCGAAGATGAAATAATTCCGAGTTGTTCTCCTGTATGATATAATCGCCCAAGATTCACTTTCATTCGGCAAAGCACTAAGGTAAACATGCTTGATAGACATTGAGATTCGCGCTCTGGGTAAACTAATTGTTTTTGCCAAAGTTTCTTGTTTAATCTGACCAACACAATAGCAGTTTTGTGAGTGCCTCTGTCGATTTTTCACCGAATGCACTATAGATTTTGATTGTGGCGTTGTATTACAACAAATGAAAAATTAATCGCTGAAAATAAAAATCGAGAAACCCTTGATGTAATCATTTATATTTAACAATATACACACATGTGTAAATTAATTTTTTTTACAATGCGGTCACATTTAGACCCACTGGAGTGACAGAGTGTAAGAAATAATTGATAACAGCTTCGTTTTGGAAGCATTAAAATTTACATGCCATTTCTTGCCCCAGTCCACTACGGATTAGAGGTCCTTCTCAAGCTCGTCAACGAGGTTTGCTTTGTCGCCCACACAAGATTTTTGATTGAGGCGAGAGTAAACTGTGGTGTCATCGACGTACATGCCTACTTGGGATCTTATGGCATCGGGGAGATTATTAATATAGATCCGAAAGAGCGTAGGACCTAGGATAGAGCCTTGAGGGACACCCGCGTTTCTTAAGGTAGTTTTGGGAGCCATGTCCGTTTAATAACACCTTCAATGTGCGGTTAGAGAGAAATGACTGGATTAGGTCAAACAAATGTCCCGTTATACCATAGCTCCGCAGTTTGTGTAGGAGGCCAGCATGCCAGACTCTGTTGAACGCTTTGGAGATATCCAAGGCAACTGTATGAGCTTCGCCATTTTGTCGAGAGCCTAGTATATATACTCGGTGATGGTCGTTAGCATATCAGCAGTAGACCTGGTGAAGCGGAAACCGTACTGTTTGTCCAAGAGGAGCCTGTGGGCTGTGAGATGCTGAACCACCTCGGCGTTGATAATGGCTTCGAACACTTTGCCAAAGATCGGAAGAAGGCTGATAGGGCGGTAATTTGCGGGGTCCGAGGGTTCTCCGGTATTCTTAAATATAGGAACTACAGAGGAAGACTTCCAATAGGCAGGAAAGCAGGAAGCAGATAGGCAGAGGTTGTAGAGCTTAGAGAGGACAGGGGAGAGTTCAGGGGCACATTTCATCAAGACTATGATTGGGATTCCGTTCCCTCCACTCGCTTTGTGAAGGTTAAGTTTTGAGATTATTTTAGTGACCAGCGAGGGTGTAATGTGGACTTCATTTATCTACTCTAGATTATTTTAAATACTGAATTACTTACACGGTTTCATTCTATGTATGCATTTAATTTTGAGAGTGGCTTTGTTCGTTTATTATATATTTTTTTTTTTTGCATTTTCACTTTTGAGCGCGGTCAATTGTATTTCTGTTATTCTTTCTCATTTTAACAATCATTTTTTGCAAATAATGAGATGATGTCGGGATTGCCTTATTGGAAATTTGTGGTCATTGATTGCACTTTTTTAGTTATTGTTATATTATTTTTGCTTTAATTCTCTACAGTTTACTATGAGGAAAGAGTGCTCAGTATTTAAAATAGAGCCATTGCAGATCAGGACTATGCTATGTTGTTTATTATATTGACATTTTACAGGCACGCACACGCATGCAGAGGCGCATAAACAAGCACACACACACGCACACACATACACACACACACACACACATACACACACACACACACATATATATAAAGTTGTCTATAGTGTCTTTTCCAGGACGAGAAGAGTTAATAAATGAAAGACCTCAAATGTCCGGATATATACACATTAGAAAGTACATTTTGGGTTCGTACAAACCCGGATAAAATTATGTACAGTAATATTCAGGTATTCATTCAAACAAGTTTGATTGAAAAGAACCGACATGATATGTGAATATTTTTATTATGTTACCTTGTTACACCCAACGAATAAAAATGGATGGAAAAAGGAATTCTACCTGCAACAAAGCCACCACATTTGTTCTTCAGAATGACTGCGAGAGTTAGAAGTCCTCGAAAAAAACAATAATCTAAAATCTATTTTGGATGGTTCTGTGAAGAGGTTTTTTGTCGTGAGTCAAGTGTATCGCTGGTAATTTTTTTTAAATATATAAATATACTTTTATGTTTTCATAGTATATAAACCCAGTTTTAGGGTTAAATATATCTTCATAGCTGCGATCCTGATAGGTACTACCACGTCGGGTAGACTTTCAAGAAACAGCAACTAAAAGGTTGTTCCAGCCTCCTCAAAACCTCCTGATCAGAGTCTTGATGCCATATACAGCTTATCATCATACTCAGGAACTTACGAAATAAACCATTAAATCCTGTATTATATGCCTGACAAAAAATAATACTCCTGCAGCGAATGGGAGCTCACCTCTTGAATAAACGAACTCTTGGCTGCATGCCGACGTAAGAGTAAATAATTTATTAAAACACACATCCGGTGTATGAGTTCCCTACCACCCCTAGACTATAAGTTAAAAGATAGTTTAGTTCCGTATTTCCGAATGATGATCGTCATTACATGAAACTTGAGTAGCGGATTTGCGATTATTATATTATATTATATTATAATATATTATATATGTGTGTATGTGTATGTCTCTTTATGCATACATATATTTTCACCCCGAGCAAAGCAGGAACGCCACTGGTGTGAAGGCAGTTACAGTCAGAGAAAAATCAAGGGACAAGTAATGTTAAAAAAAAGGATAAGAGATGGATAGGAATTAATAAGGTAGAAATTGGCATTCACAATACATTTCAAATTTTATAGCTCTCATGGAAGCAAGTAAATGGAAGGAAGTTCCACAAACGAAAATTGCGAGAAAAAAGTTTAGACCAAAATAGTCGGTTGCATTTCACTATATATATATATATATATATATATATATATATATATATATATAGACTATTTACGCTCTCACACCCTGATTGAGCACTCTGGAAGAATGGTAGACATTGAAAACCAGTAGCTACTCGTTCGTTCACCAATGAATTAGAACACTCTCAGCTATTGGTCGTGTATAATGATAATATACAAGCTAAAAAGTCTGCCTCCTTCTAGCGAGCACTCGCAGCTCAGTGGTAGGACCGCCGACTGACGCCAATTCGGTTGGGTTTCGATCCTGATTAAATGCAATCGGCTGTCTAACCGTACTGATGAGCTGTGATACAGCGAAACATATGTCTGCGGATGACTATATATATATATATATATATATATAGATCCAGGTAAAGGGAACCAAAAGTTTTACAATTCCAAGTTCTCCGGCATTTACTTTTTTTTTATAAAAGTGATCAATACAATAAATATTGTAGAGCATAAAATAATCATATAATTATATTTCTTTTTAATTAAAATACATTGTTCACTAGGTTTCGAGACTTCTACCTAGTCATATCATAATGTTAAAAGATCAAACATTGCCTGATGACTAGGAAGATATCGCAAAACAGAATTTTCTGTGTCACAATGTATTTTTAATTAAAAATAAATTTGATTATATATATATATATATATATATATATATAATAAAAAATGACCGACTTGTTTCAATCCCCTTTATTTTCAGGGTCAACTGGGACTTTTTTTTTAAATTCTTCAATTTTTATAATATTAAAAGTGAAAATGAATCAAGACGAAGGGGAAAAATATTATGGGGAGGGAATAGGTAGGCACTAAATGGTAATTATGTGACATAGAGAGAGGGTCAAACACATACGCACGTTTAAAGGATTCAAAATCCTTGGCTCTTGAAGAAGGCCGAAACGGCCGAAACGTCATGTTATTCGTTTCATTTTTTAAAAAATTTTTATTAAGAATTTTTTAACACATTTTCCACTTCCAGAAAACGTGGCAGTATTATTTTTCTTGTGTTCAAAAATTGGAGTAAATAGAAGAGTAAAAATATATAAATGCATCGTAATGCTGAAGTAAGAAGTGTCAGACGACGACCGTGTGATATCAGGTCTCCCCGATGAGGGAGGGTGCCGACAAGAGAGACCAAAACCGCGTGATCTAACAGGTCACCCCGCCCACCCCGCTGGAGTAAGGTTGACGACAATTCGGTCCAATCAACCACCTAATTGACACCTTTGTATGAAAAAGGAGAGGAAAATATATTTTATATTATAGTTGCATTTGGTGCTATTGTTCAGAAGAATGCTTTGTTGCAGATTGTAGTTGTTGTTGCTGGCGGTGACGACGGGAGGACAAGGAAGAGGAAGAAGAAGATTATGAAATGATTATGTGGAAATTATGCTTTGCGAAACCGTCGGATTGAGGGTTTTCGACAAGGAGATTTATGATTTGAAAAGTTTAGGCGTCGCCTCGAATTAGTGGCGGATTGTTGAAATTTAATAGTCGCCGAAAGACTTTGAGAAGTATTATCGTTGCAGCAGTCGCATTTAAAAACCGCTGACTATATGAAATTCATCGTTCGTCACTAGCCCGACAACAATCATCCGTTCAGCAACTTTGCAAGGTACCGTGCTCTCTGCGTTTTTTTTTTTTTTTTTTTTTTTTTTTTGAGTAGAATTGACCCCGTCAAAAGAGTCTGGAGAACATTGTTGAAAGGAGTTATATATATCATCTGAGACGATTTAACAACAAGTTAGCCACACACACACACACACACACACACACACACACACACACACACACACACACACACACACACTCTGCTGAGACTCTAGTGTGTAAGGTGTTATGCTAAAAATTTCTACTTTCTGTAACCTTTTTCTTTTTCTACTTTTTCTTGTATATAAAAGACATTAACAGTGCAACCATCGAACAGTTGTTTGTTCAGCTTTCTGCGGACATTTTTTCTTTCTATTTCTTTTTGCTGTATTCTAAATGTTTAACACCGACTCCCACAGCCGTGTCTACATCTTCAGTCCAGCGTGAACGAACAACTCTTCTGCTTTCTGAATCAAGTAATCATAACGTGGGCAGAACGCAGATTTAAACCAGTTGACTGACCTACGGCTGCTCAGAGACCTACGGCAGACCCCCTTAATTAGGTTAAGACAGAATAGACACCTCAACACGAAGAGGAAGAAGCCGAAGGTTGAGGGGCGAGAGTGTAAGAGTTAGATCTGGTGCACGTTGACCGGAATATGCCCGGAGAGTGGAAGTGATAGATATACGGTCTCGAGATCAGGATAACCACCCAGGGACGGAAAGGTTTAAATATATGGTGCCGTGATAACCAGTATTCGACCCGAGGGGCCAGAGTGTTAAAATTGTATGGAATCCAATTACACTTTCTCTCTTACAGAGAGACGAGGTCCTAGTTTTGATATATAATGACTCCAACGCCTGTAAATTAAAGGCCATGTGAACCAGACAACCAGACAACACAGTGAACTGGTCCACACTGAAGTCATTCACACAATTTCAAGTGTTCAGCAATAGCTGACCGGAAGTGTTCACAAGTTGACACGCAATGACATCCGTTTTGAGAATTATTCGTGGCACATGTTGCTTAATTCTGCAATCCAATATCTGTGACGTCGTTCCTATGTAGTCATTGCCTCAACTAGAGATAAATTAAAAATATCGGAAGAAATATGATGGGGAGCAAGTAAGTCTTTTTTCATTGACCGGAAAGCAGAACGAGTGCCAAGATGGGCTCTAACCGGAGCAGAAAAATAACAAGAAGTAACTGCTCTAGAAATTTACTTAGCCAGTTGCTCACTACGTGAACCAATATAAGGTAGCCTTAAATATACAGAGCATTTTTTCCAAAGTATATGGTTTATCCTTTCGAAAATTGTTTACTTTATCCCGCATTGTATCCAATTAAAAACATCACTAGGATAAGCATTTTTGAACAAGGTGCTGTGGATAAAATCTAACTCCACGTCCAAATAACTTTCCGTGCAAACTTTTATTACCCAATGTGTACGGGCTTTAATTAAATTTATCTTTCGCTGTCTTGGGCAAAATGAGTTCCACCGCGTGTACAATCCCGGAAAAGTAGTTTTAGCAAAACACTGATTTTTTAAATTCTGTTGAAGTCCGATCAACGAAAACATCGAGAAAAGATAAGAAAAATTCGAACTCATTTTCAATTGTAAATTTTAAAGACGGATGCAACTGATTCAAAATAGCAAGAATTGAGTCGGTGTCTCCCTCACTATCAAACAGACAAAAAGTATCGTCCTGCTACTGGTAATATATTGGCTAAGGCAGGGCCCAGAAGGGATCCCATAGAGACCCCGTCTATTTGCCTATATATATATAGTCATCGAAATTAAATTCGACTGATGTTGTGGCAAACTTCATTAATTCAGTAAAGACATTCTCAGGCATTTCCGGACGAGAAAAGAAACTCTGATACAACATATCCGAACACATATCTATAGTTTCTAAAACTGGAACACATGTAAACAATGAATACACGTTAAAAGAACACATACATTTGTCAACGGAGTGGGTATTACGAATTATTTCTACAAAAGAAAAAGTATCCTTTATTATATACGAACTATAATCAAGTACTGGCTGAAGAATTCTGGCTAGAAAATTAGCTGGGACGACCCTACCATAGAAAGAATTAGTCGTAGATGTACATTCATGGATTTTTGGTAAACCATATAGACGGGGGCGGATTAACCCTGTAGGTTTAATTCCAGAAGAATCTTCTAATGTCAGGGAACTTTGTTTGACGCATGTAACTAGCTGCTTTTGAAACTTCGCTTCTACTGCAATAGTACGGTCATAATAAATAAAAATGGTAAATTTAATCATTTAGCTTTCAATTAAAAACTAAAATGAGAGTTTAAAGAAAATTTTTATTCTTAAAAATTCAATTTAAAAGTTAGTTATCGAAATTGGATAGAGGTACCTACTATAGGGATTAGGAAGAGGGAAGGAAAGTTTCTCTCAGATGGTGATTAGTTTTGGATTAAGTTTAGGAATTTTTTTATATTATATTATATTTTATATTATAATTTAAATTTAATAATTTAGATTTGTGGCGTTATTCGCTTATGACTTTCTTACGTAAGTTTAAAAGTAGATTTTGTTTATTATTTTAATATTTTCAACTAAACATAGATTACATCTATCGTAAATGTTTGTTGGGGTGCGCGCTGAACATATCAGTTTTGAGTGTACTATGGTGTGTAGTCCTTCTTTTTTCATTTTCCAAAATCTTCGGGAATTTACAGATTGGAGTTATAAAAGAGTGTTTGTGAGTGGAGTAACATTTTATAAATTCACATGCCTTATGTAAATTTGATCATATGTAAATCGGCTCATTTTATAAAAATATAAATTTCTAAATAAAATTTTTGGAATGTAGCTTTTTGTTTCCATAACCTTTTAGATCGTAGTATTGGTAACCTTAAGTGGGAGGAGTTTAAAATCTATCCATAAAAAAAAATTCTTTTTAAAGATTTTTAAGTGGTCTTAAATTTTTAATCAGTAGTTTATATTATGCTCTCATAATGATTCAGCTCTCTGGAGAAGAAAATTTTTAAAACAGTTTCCACTTCAGCTATAATGCGTGACTCTTCAGAAATGAATTGAGTTCTCTTAGTGACTGGCGTCTGTATACACTGCTTACATACAAGACGTTAAAATTTCCCTTCTTTGACCCCATGCGCCGATGGCTTAGAGAGTAGAGACTCCGACTGACACCAAATCTGTCGAGTTTCGATCCTGGCAAGTAGATATGTCTAGCCACGCTGATGAGATATAGCACTTAAGTGATTTTTTTAAATAATAAGTTTTACGAATCGTTCATACAGTGATTTTTGTTTTCTAGTATTTCTTCTTAATAAACAGAAACTAGTACACTTCTAGTATAGAATTCGCATGTTAAACTTCAGCATTTTTATATTTGCTTCAACCTATGACAATATTAATGAATATGAACCCATTTTATCCAGATCTTCATGAAAGTAATTTGACGAATACGATGAAGCGGTATCGTGCATAAAGTCACTTTCTTTCTGTAAGCGACCATTTTAAAACCATTTCATTCCAAGCAAGGTGTTAAGACACTAAGACACAAAAGATTGTTGAGAGTAACATAGTCTGATAAAACAAACCATTATTAAGAAGAGAGGAAGGTAAAAGAACAGGTTCAAGAAGAAAGATGACGACTGCGGCTGCAATTAAGAATTTCATAATGAAAGCAAGAGGACAGGGAGAGTGTTCTAAAAGCGAGAATTGCGAGAAAAGAAATTCTTAGCATAGAGCCTATGGTTATATTTTGAAACTTAAACCGTAACATAATGAGACCTAGCTACAAATCTAGTACTGCTCTTAAATTCATAAAATTCAGTTACCAAAGAGGAAAGTTGATAAGAAATTTTACCATCAACATATATATATATATATATATATATATAAACATAATAATCAGTAAAACGAGGAGCCAAAATGCCAACTACAAGTTTATAATACGAAAATCAAACTGCTGCAGAAATTTCAATATCTGAGAAGTGTTCTTACAAAGGACAGAAAGTGCGATACGGAGATCCAACTGCGCATTAGCATGGTCAATGATGAAATACAAAAAGATGAGTAGAGTGTTAAGAGACAGAAAAATTTCGCTGGAAACAAAGAAGAGAGTACTGGCTGGTTATGTGATGTCTGCCGCTCAATATGGCAGCGAATCCTGGACAACCTCATCAAACATGAGACTTGAAGCAACCGAAATGTGGTAATACAGAAGGATGCTGAGGATACCATGGACGGAGCACACGATCAATGAGGGGATTTTACAGAAGATTGATTCAAAAATTAAACTGATACTTAAAATCAGGAAAACACAGCTGAAGATGTAATGAGGAAGGAAGGCTGGGATGAACATCAAGTTCATCCCATGAACTTGATGTTCATGAGATGAAAGACAAGGGAAAGCAGCGCACGATATACCCGATAGTCTTGAGCAGATAGATTGTGGAGCGGGAATTGAGTGGATAACAGGAGAAGAGCTATTTAGAGCGACAAGAGACGGGAAGAAGTTGAGGACTATGATCGCCTACGTTCTAAAGGGATATAGAAGATGTAAATAAGCAGAGATGATATTGCCAGGTCAAGAACTATAAGTATCAAGTACCTCAGCTCCATTTCTTTTTCGATATTTTTTTAACATATCATTTGATGAAGCGGTACATGTCAGAGTAATTGTTCCGTTCAAAAGAATATACAAATATTATATGAATGGGGGGGGATAATATTGTAGGTTAACATTCATCAGAACATCCTCTACCCACGATATTTGTCAAAATCGAAAAATATTGATATGCTTGCCCTTCTAGAAAAGGGTTCTGTTCATAATATAAACACAGTATGGAATCGATCCCTCGTGGTTTAGAGTTACGTTTCTACTTACAGATGTCAAGTTACAAACTGTTCTTACGTTATTGATAACTTTGTATTACTAATGCCGTGCTTTTTTGCCCAATTCGTAATTATATGAATCTATAAAAAGCTACGTCTTCACACAAGAAAACACATTCTCGCTAGTAATATTCCAGTTAGTCCGGAAGATTATAAGCTAGCATAAATATGCTAATGTGATTAACAACTTCTTTTTCTCTCTACTCGCAAAAACTAAAAACCACTTTTAACAATTGTGTTATTTCCAATATGAAAGGAAGACAGTTTCTGTTTTGTTTAATTATCTACGAACAAAATATTAGAAATATCCTAATAACGACAAGTAAAGAAAGAAAGAAAGAAAGAAAGAAAGAAAGAAAGAAAGAAAGAAAGAAAGAAAGAAAGAAAGAAAGAAAGAAAGAAAGAAAGAAAGAAAGAAAGAAAGAAAGAAAGAAAGAAAGAAAGAAAGAAAGAAAGAAAGAAAGAAAGAAAGAAAGGAAAGAAAGAAAGAAAGAAAGAAAGAAAGAAAGAAAGAAAGAAAGAAAGAAAGAAAGAAAGAAAGAAAGAAAGAAAGAAAGAAAGAAAGAAAGAAAGAAAGAAAGAAAGAAAGAAAGAAAGAAAGAAAGAAAGAAAGAAAGAAAGAAAGAAAGAAAGAAAGAAAGAAAGAAAGAAAGAAAGAAAGGAAAGAAAGAAAGAAAGAAAGAAGGAAAGAAAGAAAGAAAGAAAGAAAGAAAGAAAGAAAGGAAAGAAAGGAAAGGAAAGAAAGAAAGAAAGAAAGAAAGCTGTTCTGGTGTTAAAAGAAAAATATACTTTTCAGAGAGTAAATTTTATAAGACACGGGAAAAAAAAATTAAGAAAGTGTCTGCATAATACGTTTTTGGCTCGAATATAATGCAATATCAGAGAAATGTTCTGAGGATTCAGTTTTCGAGGCAGCTTCTTACAATTGCATGTTTTGGATAGCTTTCTTGACTCATTTTTTAGATAAGTGAAGATTCACTCATTTATACATTTCCTCCGGGAGAAATGCTTAAATAGTTTCATAAACATACGCACGTTATGTTTCGTTAGAAATGTATACATATATCGACGCAGAAGTACGAATATCTGCGTTTTAACTTCTTTCACATTTTCAGCATCGATTATGAATTATGAAATGGAATCGATCATTAAGCTAGAGCGTAAATCCCCATCAAATCGTCCTTTGGATTTGTATAATCTTTAACACCCAGAGACCTTGAGAAACTCAGTCAGTAATGCCAGTCTGTACTTCCATGTGGTGATAATTTTTTTTTCTATTTAAACAAGTGAAATTATATCAATGTAATGTGTATAGATGGAGAAGGAATAACTCCTGTAATGCTTACGCAACATTTTCTGAAATGTAAAGACAAAATCGATGCAATTCAATGAATACAATTTTTTGCTCTTGATTATTCATAATATATATATATATATATATATATATATATATATATATTGAGAGGAAAACGCAACACATAGTTAAACGGTTATCGATTTATTTCAACTATGCAAATTTAAATTATTCATTCAGACTGCTGAAACTTTTTTTCTAAATTAAAAAATTTAAAACATTTCTTTTTTAAATGGTCTGAAAGAGACAATGAAAAATTACATTGTTGAAATAAATCTTGATTTGTGACAGTTTAACTGTGTGTTGAGTTTTTCTCTCCTTGTTTTATAATGCTCTGGATAATATCCATCGAGACGTCTATTTTTATCTAATTATTAATTTATATAAATTGGATAAAATCTTTTGGATTTTGTATTATCATCTCTGTTTTTACGGGTCTGTCATTCCCTCTCATATATATATATATATATATATATATATATATATATATATATTAATCATCCACATACAAGCCCGTTTCGCTGTATCACAGCTCATCAATGTGGCAAGACATATCCACTTGCCCCTGGCCAGAATTGAAACATGGGCGATCATGTTTCAAAAGGGCTGAAGATTTTTTCCGCAGGAGGTTGCAGTTACTTGCAGTATACTGGTTGTCAACAAAGGCTACAGAATCCAATTTGCTACTCTATTTAACCCATAGTTAGAAAGAGAAGCGAGGGGTCAATATCATTCCCAAGAGTATTTGCGCTTAAATGAATGTAACAAATTCAGCTAGAACTCGAACCTCCAATTTCTCGTTCTGGGCCGATATCCACTGCACCACAACGAGATTTTAAGAACACAGAGCATAAATTTTACATTAATGTTGTCTATAAATATATTGACATTGTATTGAGTCTGTTTACTGATTTATTCAAAATATGTTCTTTGTAAACTTTGTGCAAGTTGTTTAATTATAATCTTTATTTAATTGATTGTTCTGTCTTAATGGCATAGACCGGTCATTTAACACCGATAATATTTTTTAATTAATGTTATGGCTTCTAAATAATCCCTTTGATCTTTGATTCATTCACTCACCAGTTATGACTTTCTAAAGTCATAACGGAGTTATTTAGTGCTATAATTTGTAGTATAGACCAAACTTTTTCAAATATTTGTGTGAGATTTTAGTAAACTGGTTAATAATTAATAAAGTCAGTAAAAGAGATGAAATTGTTGTTGTTGCTGCGGAGAAGTGCTATGCAGTTAACATTTTTGTGAATCATTTAACGAATAACGTCGCTAACGTTAAATAACGTCGCAGAAGGTTACAAAGTGTGGAAGAATGTGAGAGGAAAAACATTATTACGGAGAGAGAACAACTAAGAATAGGAACTAAGAAGACGGTAGATAGCATTTGACATTTTAAATAATTGATAATGTCGTGATTTCGTCGACAGACAATTCGCAAATAAGGAATAGGTCGACGCTTTTTCATGTTTATGCTCTCATCCAGTTTTGTTTTTATAAACTGTCAGCAAACTGTCTAGCTGTTAGTGGAGGCGGGTTTCTTTTTAATCATTTCACCCCGAGCAAGGCGGAAACGCCACTGATGTGCAGGGGGTTACATAAATGTAAAAAGATTAATTAGAAAAGAGTGAGGAGTACAAACTAGTTAGAAAGGAACAACATAAAGCTGAGAAAGCACGTGCGATGATAGATACATAGGTGGAGAGAAAGGGAAGGTTATAAGGGGGTGGGGAGAGAGCTAGAGTCCAGTGGTTAGTAGATGAGTATTGACTTTGCATTTAAATTCCTGGAGGTTGTAGCCGTCAGGAAAGCAAGAATACGGGAGCGAGTTCTACAGGCGGGAAGTGCAAGAGAGGAAGCTGCAGGAGTAGAATTGTCGTCTGCATTTGACTAACCTGACTGTGAATGGGTGGGGCCCAGTTGCCAGTCTGGTTGCAAGAGTGTTCTAAAGGCGTTCTACTAACCAAATCGTTGTACAAATTAACTAATACAACTGCTTTAGTTTCCTTTTTTTTTTACTATGCAGTTAGTTTTAGATCCACTGGGGGGGTGGCGGTGTAATCGATTTCTAGTTTTTCCTCCGATTAGGTCTTTTGCAGTGGTGTGCAGTAATATGAATCTATTTTCCGTGTGTAGTTTGTTTGACCTTGAAAAATATTGCATCATCCTCGATTGCATCAGCTTGTCACGCCCAGCAGCTCTTATCTCGACTGCCGTTTAGTTATCCTACTATCACTGTCTGCGATGGACATTACTCCAAGGAAGCGTACAAAAATTTTAACTCTGCATAAACACACTGGCAAGGTTTACAGAGAGATCGTGGATACTGTCGATGTCAGCGTTTCACAAAAAAGAAAAAAAGAATAAGTAAAGTCTGAAAGATCCTAGGAAGAGATTATTCGTTTTATTTTAATTAATTTGCAGAAGGGTGTTCATTGTCGGTTGATATCAGTCATGCGTTGCACGATTTTCGTTGTTCAGTCACTTTTGGATTCTTTAGTTTCGTCAACAATGTAGGTGTATTCCTCAAATAAAAGCTTTCTGGCTCTTCGTTTCGTCTTGACAAACTCCAGGATGAGAACTTAAGGGCTTAGAAAGAGTGTTCTAAAAAGAAAAAGCGCTGAATGAGAGCTTGAAAAGGAGATGATTTAAAGTATCGAATAATTGTCTTGTCTATGAATTGTTTGCCGGCGAACTCTCTGTCGGTGAATTATCTTTTGGGGATTTGTCCGGCTACCGGTAAGGGGGATTATTCCGCACTTGAAAGTTAAACGCACTTCCTTGAAATTTCATTATTTTTTTCAAAGATTATGAACAATTAAAAGTGGTTAAACAGGAGAAGCAATGCAGCCGTCTCTTTATTTTTTTAAGATTTTACAAATTTACGCATGATATACACACTGTTTAATGTCAACTTATGTCTATTTTTATGTTTCAAAATAGATATATACACAAAAACTGATAACTTTCCTCACCATATCTATCGTTGCTAGTATAAATTGTGAACGACTGAATAGGTGTTGCATAGAGAGTGACTCTCGGTTGAATATTGACAGCGTAAACTTAAAATGTAGAATTCAAACAAATCAAAAGCAAAGAAAAGAAAACTATGTCGACCTCGCTTTTGCTTTTGAAGCATTAGAATTAGATTGAATATCTTTCTGTTTGTACACTGAAAGTCACATGACCAATGGCCATATATTCTTTCTCGGTCCAGTCACCAATTTCTTCTGACGTATTGTTCGAAAACAACCGCTTACTGTTGTTTTGCGTCGTAGATGACGTTTATGCCATTGGAATAAGGCCATCAAGTTCGACAAGTTTATTAAATACTACGGCTGAAACTGTAAAGTAAAAGACAAGACGCTTTCACCTCGAAGCAATGCAAGTCATGCTTACGATATCTTTAGAAAAGCAATCCGATTTTTATCGACCATAATTTGATTTTGCATTTGTACATTTATTTTCAAGACTAACAAAGAACTAAATGCACAAATGCGTACAGGTACGATGATATTATAAAACTATTTATAGAAAACAGTGATATTTGTTGTGAAATGGAATCTTACAATTGTTTGGATTGTTGAAATCTGTGCTTAAATATTCAGTTTTATTTATATTTAGATTTCTTTTTAATATCACAGTGATCAGTCGATCTGTTAACAGTTGATATATTTCAAAATGCAGGAAAATCATGATCTTAAACATTTTATTTAAATGTCCATACATTTAAAAAGTTACACCAGCCAAATTAAATGTTAAACAAGGAAATCCATTCGCGACTGCATTTTCTTTTTCGTTTGGCATCTTCTTTTTGGGACAAATTAATAAAATCTTTTTGCAACTACAGTTTTATAGTTTTCATTCTAGCTTTTTCCTCCAAATCATTGTGTTAAGTTCTTCTTGTTATAAACAGATTGTTCTTTTATGTAGCTGTTTAATACGTTAGTGATGACCGATCTTTACAATTTCCTGTTCTTTGTACGCCGAAAGATAGCTTCTCTTTGTCTTTTCGATAAATGTTTTCATCGTAATTGCTCCGAGAAACTCAACTCGTCGGGACCTAAACTTTATTAATTTGTTGTAGAGTAGCTGACAACCCTGCAGCACTTTCAATTATGGAATGGAACTTGAAATGAAATGGGCTTTGTAAATAAAGAATAATAGCATTCGAGGTGTAATATTCGAATGTCATTTTAGTAATATTCGAACTGATCATTTCGGTCACCATTGCGAACTACACCCCTCCTCTCTGTGTTGTAAGTTCTATCTTGTCTGTTATTGTAACTATTGTACTGTGTTGTGTATCCGTTTATCACCTTATATGGCGCTGAAAAATACCGTAGCACACTTTCTCTGTGTATCATATCCACCTCGGTGATGCAACAAAATTTAATCACTTTACGTTACAGGGGAAAGCAATGCGTGACATACTTGGCAAATGGGTGGCAGAGCAGGGTAACAAGTGAAAGAGCATCAAAAGCTACAAGAAAGAGGGAGATGTGAACGGCCATCACTGCGTACGTCCTGTAGGAACACGGTACAATGAAGAAGCCTAGACTAGACTAGACTGAGGTCAGGATTTCATCATTTTACAAGTGAAATGGTGAGATGAAACCGTAAGGAAAACTGTTTTAGCTTCTTGCTTTTCCATCAATTTTAATTTTTTTATTGCACTGTCAATCGTTATATTGTCTTCTTAATTTCTGTTCTTTTATTGTTCTCTCTTTATAATGACTTTTTCATATTCTATCTTGATTATTAACCCCTTTGCTTCATAGTAGCTTTATTGTACTTGCTTCTGGAGAAACGATAAAACAGATTTTAATAAATGTTTTCTTTTTATTATCAGTCCTAATTTATTTTTGGTCGTCTATCTACTCAGTCAAACTAGCTGCGTTATGCGCGTCTATCCTGTTTCAATCTTGCCTTCAATCTTTACAGTGAGTATAAAAATTTCACTCCCTAGAAATTTAAACTGCATTTCTGATGTTAAATATGTGATTTTATTTCCATTTTATTAAAACTTGATCGTTACTTACATGTTCGTTCCATGCTATTTTTAATATCCTTCTCTAGAATCACGTTTCGGTTGGTTCAAGTAACATTTTTTTTTTATCTCTGAGAAGATTGTTTAGTATTGACTTACATATAGAAGAATTGATATTACGTAACAGTTCGGTACTCTTTTCTTTGTTTCTAACGATATTTTCCTGTTACTCAGCCGTGATAAAGTACAAGGATTCTAAAGTCGGCATAAATTTTTCTAGATTCATTGATAAACCTAGATCTTTCTCTGATTAATTGATAAGTTTAATATATGCTTTCAAATAATTAACTAATCCATTTTATATTTTACCTCATATCAATGCTTTTATGTTGAAATCTTTGGTTTTCTATCCGGATTCATATTTACAATACGATATTATTCAATTCGAGGTGAAGGAAACTACATGCTATGAACATATTCTTCTGTTTTATTTTTTAAAGGGTAATATCAAATTAACTCTTAAGCAATGATATGGCTCTATATTATTTCATGTAAAGTTAGCGACTAAATGCAGTGTGTACGAAAGATATCGGGAAATTGTTATGTATTTGGTTATATAAAATTTTTTTCTGGTGTTGAATTGTCCAGGTGTCGAGCTATTCCTTCCCGATGTAGAGCTGATGAAGGAAGCAGTAGCATATTGAAACTGGCATTAACCATACATTACTGATACCTATGTTCACACTATTTACGTCTACACGCACTCTATCACCGAAATTGACCTGATATAAATTTTAAACTGTCTATCTATCTATCTATCTATCTATCTATCTATCTATCTATCTATCTATCTATCTATCTATCTAGAAAGTGGGAACTGCTGTTTACATGGTTCAACGCATTTTTCTGGCTTGAAAATTGCGTCGAAGCATAAAAACGACCGTTGCTGGTTGTTGTTGAAGCCTGTATACATTTTATATTTACAAATATTCTATCACTCATTTTGAGCTCTTCTACCCATAAATATAGTATACCTTAAAACTTAATTAGTATTGACTTTATTTTGTTAAAGACAACCGACTTGGTACGAAGCTGACTTCTTTCGGCAGTATTCAACTAAAGTCCATCCGCAACATCCTCATAGAAAACACACGTATAATAGCTCCATTCACATGCAAGGAAAAGCTAAAAATAATGGAAGCATTAATAAAAAAGCCAACACTAAATTATATTGACTATGAACACAGCAATAATGTACTAGCCATGTTTGGAAAATAAAAACATGCTCATAAATTTAAACACATAGATATAAAGATCCATATTCAGTTAAAAATGAAAACAAAAAATCACTCTTAAAATGGCCGAAAAATAGTCGAAAGCGCCAGGACAAACGAAACATTTGGACAATTTTACATACATAATGACAGTATCTTCTCAAATTTTTTTAACGAAACTCGTATTACTGCCTAAACCAAACACACACACACAATATATATATATATATATATATATACACACACAATATATATATATATATATATATATATATATATATATATATATATGATACCTCTAACAATAATAATAATTGTGTACGTTAAAATAAACCTAACACTACTAACTTATACTATTACAACCAAATGCATAGTAATTACAAACGTGACGAAACAGCACTCAAAAGTATAATACGTAGAAATGTTAAACCAATAAATAGTAATAATTATATTAAGCTCATCATAAAAAATTAAAACAATTCACTTAATAACCCTAAAACCACACAACTAAATCTTCTACAGAAAACCAATGTAGTTTATCAATTTACATGCCCGTTCAGAGATTGTAACTCTGGTACTAATAATAAAACCACTACATATATTGCTTTTACTACAACCACGCTCTCCCGTAGACTTACTTGCCACCTTTCTGATCATAATTCAATTAAACAACATTTCGTAGAAAAATATAGCCATGTAGGTAATATTATACAGATTTTAGTTGATAACACAATAATGCTTATTCATACACACAGTAAAAGAACCTTCATATATTGGAGGCCATCTGCATTAAATCAAAACAACCCACACTTAAAATCACATTTCAATCTGGTTACAACACAATACGTTAAATTTAGACATATGCTTGTGTTAAAACTGCGGTCTCTCACGCGGTGTAACGTCATAGAACCGCATTACCAATTTACGAACTGCGTCTGCTATTCGGTGGCTGTTATCGTTGCATAGCAATGTTTCATGTCAACACAAGATCAAATCATCTTTGATGATGCATGTCTTTATGTTAACGTCACTGTAAGCTCTCTGAAAATGGCTCATGTGAACCGAAAGCTTAGAACCATCAAAATAAAATTTATCGAAATGTTGGACAATTTTTGTCTACATTTTCACCTGAAAGTAAAGCCAAAATACGATGTTTACAACATCTCATAAGTAAACATAACAGACATTCATTGTCTATTATATTTAACAGTATGTCTATATATATATATATATTAAATCGCCATAACTATAAATAAATTATTACATAATGTTAAGACTCATTTTCAAGTAGCAACAAAAGAGAACGCGCATAGTTACATAATTATAGATTTGCAATAAACATGACCTCTGTTTATACTTTATCATCTTTTCAACGAATAGAGACACTAATATAATATAAGTGCAAAAGAAAATATTGTCTTCTACTAAGTAGTTTATTCACTCCATTTAAATAATTCTTGCTACTGTTCCATTTAAACAAAAACTGCGATATACAAAAGGAAAATCCATTATAAATTTTCTCAACTATTGCACCCTTATGCGACACTGGCATTAACAGAGTTTGCGGAATAATAAAAAAAAATCAAATAATGAAATAGGTCAACACAAAAAATAACATTTATGAAAATTGATTATAGAAAACAGCGACAAACCATAAAAGTGTTTTTGAATTGGAAGAATTTTGTAAAAAAGAAAAAAACAAACAAAAGTTTTTAGAGACAGGAAAATTTTTCTCCGTTAAGAAAGTCGATATATTTTTAACCACAAACAGTCGATTAAATGATTTTCTTAAACAAAAACATCTTAAAAATATAATTTAGAATTAAATATTTTGCTCAAAATATAAGACTATATGTACATGTCTAAGTAAACGCACAATTTTTTATCTTATAGACATATAATTTTGTGACATGTGCAAAAATGCGAACACAAAATACGTGGACATATATATAAATTCTTACTCTCTTGAATATTTGTTAATTATATATATATATATATATATATATATATATATATATATATATAAGTTTTAGAAAAAAAGACAGACATGTTATTATGTTTAAATTATGTAATTTTCATGAAATCTTAGAATTTTTTTCTTTTCAGGACGTAAGTTACGTAAAACTTGTCCATATGTCTTATTCCTCCAAGCGATTTCGGCTATAGTATTATCTATTAAGTAGGATGAATTTATTTTATTCTAACTGGATATATAAGGTGCATATATATTTGAAGTCATAGTTATATTTCATATTCCGAAAACTGTGAGCACATTGTTGCCATGTTCATAGTTGATATTATTAAGTGTTGGATTTTTATTTTTTTAATAATAACTACGCCTCCTTGGTCTCACACTTTCAGCGGACCTCAAATGGAATGACTATATCGAATCCATTGCTAAATCCGCTGCTATGAAAGTCGGTTCTCTGTGTAGGGCCCGGAAGTTTTTTCCGTCTAAATCTATCCTGCACATTTACAAATCTACCATCCGCCCGTGCATTGAATACTGCTGCCATATCTGGTCGGGTGCCCCTGCTGTTCTCCTCGGGCTTCTCGATAAGGTTCAGAGGAGGGTCTGTAATGTGATAGATACCGACTTGGCAGACCGCCTGCAGTCTCTCTCCCACCGGCGAGACGTGGCTTCGCTGTGTCTCTTCTATAAATACTTTCACGGCTTCTGCTCCGATGAACTTAGATCACTGGTGCCTCCTAAATACGAATTTGCACGAGATACTAGATTAGCAACTAGATCCCACCCTTTTACAGTGAAACCGATAAAATGCAGCCGTAACTTCTACTCCAACAGTTTCTTTCCTCGCACTTCCCGACTGTGGAATTCTCTTCCAAACGATTGCTTCCCCGACGGCTACAATCTCCAGGAGTTTAAATGTAAGGTCAATAGACACCTCCTAACACACTAACCTGCTCCCATTCTATCAAGCACTCTTCCCATCTGCCCGACACTCATCCTCGCTATCCTTACTCATCTATCACCTTTCTCCTGACATTTCCTACTTCTGACCACTCCTTCTCTTTACCTTCCCCTATGTAGCCCCATGCGCAATAGTGGCAGTGGAATGCCTTGCTTGGGGTGAGATGATTAAAAAAAAAAAAAAAAAAGCTTCGATAATTTTAGCCTTTTTTCACATGTGGATGATTCTATTATATTATATTTATATCATCAACAAGTATGTTATGCATATAGTCTGATATATCTCCATGTGTATTTAAATGAAATCGAATTCAGCTATATTCTTACGTTGCCTCTCTCTGACCTTAGCTCAGTTCGATCTCACATTATAGAGAGATTGCTGCTGGCTATATATATTGTTACTAGCAAATTGCAGCGACGTAAAATATAAAAAGAAAAGTAAAAAATGTTAGTTTTGTTACCAACGGTATGGCAAAGGTATGGGTTTTTCTACTCTGGTAGTGGATGGTTCTTTCGTACACGAATAAGGAAAAATATCCAATAGTGACGAGCAACAAGCACCAATGTTAAAACTTTACAAGAATTAATTAAGACTAAATAATACTAATACTAAATATGTCTATGTGGAACGATGTGTGCGAAGTATGCTAAATGAGAATAATGACTTGACTTTTGTCGGTTGAATGAAAAAGAAAATATAATTTTTTTCCTTCTTTCTCCCGTATTTTTAATTATGTTTTTCCTTTAGTTCAGGTCTTCATATTCTTTGTCACGCACGTAGGAGTGTCTTTTAGCTATAATTGTTTACTTCTTAAAGCTCCCAGCTTCTGTGGCCAAACAATGTTTGATTCCTCTTTTCGAAAGCATAAAAGTGTTCTCTCAGATGTAAAGGCTTAACCGATGCGTTTTCATTATACCTTAATTGGAAGAATCACACATATCCTAACATTTTGTGATTATTACACTTAGTAATTCACCGTTGCTTTTTGATTTGTGACCATTTGGTCAATCAATATTTAATCTCTTCAATAAGCAAGTCCTCATTTGTTGATAACATAAAAAAGAGACTTATCCCTACTGGTACGCTGTCCAACTTAACTCTTAATATATGTGAGTTGGATATACGATTTGGTCTCTGCATTAATCTATCTCCAAATTTAATCCTTGATCTCTTGAAATCTGCCGTCCAATTCGTTCTCAAGTATTTTGTCCCGCGCAATATTTCATACTGAGTCACGTGACTACGCACATGTGTGATATGCTATTTTTCCCATCAACCGATCTTGTTTCTAAGGGTCTTTCTGGCCTATGTTAAATTTACTGCTGATTTCGTAATATCATCAGAGAGAGAAGATAAATGTCACTATTAGAGAGGGAAAGAAACAGTGATAGTTTACTTAGAGTATGTTCTTTTTGTACGGTGAGGGTTAGTAGTGCCTAAGTGATAACGTAATAATATATATCAGCTAATGATATATATTCTTTATATATAAAAAATATTGGGGAAACAATGTGACAAAATGAAAAACAAAAGTTTTCTTGTGATGCAATTTGTTCTTTTGGGTTTCATTGGACTAAATTTGTTATGTTGGTGCGGCTACACATGCGCACGAACGTGGGATGCTGGGAACGTAATTTTTTTTAATTGAGCCGATTTTATTTAGAGATTTTTTTCTTTTCATCACTTTTGTTAGTAAATATCTCAGACTATGTAACAGAAGTTCTGCTAGGAATGGTGAAATATAAAAGCCCGATTGCAAATTTGCTATGGGTGACCCTGCGATCAAGGTACTATCGGGACGTTTTTTGTCATAGAGAATTGCTTTCTCCTTTGACTAGAGTAACATTTTTTGTAAAAATTGTGGTCAGTCTCTATACGGTGGGCAACCAATGCATTTGATGTATTGTTTTGTAAAATGTCTCATTTGTGTTCTTATAATATTCTCTTGAGATTCCTTATGGTTTCTGCAATGTTTTTATTCCATTAATTATCACCGGCGTTTGAGTAAATTCCCCCTACAAGTTGTAAATTATTGCTTTTTTTAGTAATCGACTAAATTTGTTATTGTTTAAGATGTAGTAGTAAAAATTTTTCTGTTGAGTTTAGATAGAATTTTTCAGTTGTAGTTATGATAGATTTAGTTGGTAGGACATACATATTTTAATTCATTGTGCTTGTCAAGATGGGCCGTTTGTTCTGTACATATATTCCTCATAAGTCTTTCTCGAGTTTACAGGCCGGGAGACACAAACTGCTTAAATAAAAAAAAAACAGGCTTTTAATTAAAACAATGTTATCCACTAAAACATTTTTGAAGTCATAAAAGTGTCAGATTTAAAATATATCTTTTAATCCTTTAGAAACTATACTAATACTATTAATATATTAATATATATTAATATATTAATATATTAATATCTGAATATATTAATATTTTGAAACTTTAGAAAATATATATCTTTTAATTCTTTAATAACTGCTTTGTTTACACTTCTAAGAAATTGAGTAGATAAAGATTTTCGAACAAAGAAATGTGCATTTTTTAAAAGGGGGAAATAAAACATTGCTTTTCTTTGGCGCTTACTGTGACCGTGCAATCTTATTTACTTCCCTCTACCCTCATTAGCTCTCTTCACAGCAATATTCTCATCCTTCTCTTTACCCATTTTCTGAAATCCCTATAACTTGTTCCTCTTTCTCATCACTCTCCGCCTATGTTACCCCTTGCACACCAGTGGCAATAAAATTTATTTAGCTTGGAAAGAAATGATTATAAAAAATATCGGTGAAGCATGTAAAGGAAAGGGAATTCTATAGGTGGAAAGTGCGAGAAAAGAAATCGTTAGAGCGAAAGAGGCGGTTACATTTAACTATTTGAATGGTAAAAGGATGCGATCTAGGCGCAATCTAGTAGTCTAGACGCTTAAGTAAGGAACTCCAAGTCGTAAAAAAAGCATTGGAGTCAGACATCAGAGTATTTATTAAGATTTTATATTATAACCGTAGAAAACGAGTTAAAACATAAAAGTAAATGGTACTTATATTACTGGTGTGGGAAGACGAGTTATCAGGTCACGATTAAAAACATGGAGGATTCTTCTTTGGATTTTATCAAGAATCTCTATATACATAGCAGAATCACCAGGCAGGATGTTGCAGCAATATTCAGTACAAGGACGAATGGTAAATACATATACATTTGTATCATTTCATGCAAAGAGATTATCGACTATGTGAAATATCTTTGCCATATTGTATCTTCACCATATCAACAAATATCTGGCGTGCTGTGCTTTTCAAATGACTTACGTTGATTTTTCTAGTCAATAGTGCCGGAATTAAAAGCATACGGCGTATTAGATTTAAATGGACTGATAGATTACGAGGTGGACGAAGACGTGCGTAACTTTCTTTGCTGTAAGAGTGTTTAGTGTTTAGCTTTGTCTTACAAAACTTTTGAGCTTTTTCTAAATAAAACACTCGACGGGTATAGAACGAGTAGGCTATTTTGTTAAATATCGCTCTGCAGCAGGCGTTTCAAGATACGGAGAAACGGAGATTGGAATGTATGCAGATGAATAGACATGAAAGTTATGCACTGACTAGATTATTCGAAAGATAAATCTATATATCTATGAGAATAATTCTCTCTTTCTTACTCTCTTTCTTTCTATCCATCTGTCTATGAAAATAGATCTATCTTTGAAAATAAAAGAATGTATGTGAAATATTTTGCGAAAACAAAATGTCTGCTCATAGGCATTTACTTAGGTGTTCAGAAAAATATGATTAGCTAAAGAAGCAACTATATTACAGTGAGGAGCACGACTCTCTTTATTTTGTTTGTTTTGTTTACCTGCAGGATTTATCCACCATTTTGAAGCGGAGTGCGCATGCGCTCCCAGAAGACTAGCCTTCATACATATTTGATTTAAAATGCCATATACCACAGCTATTCTGCTTTTTCTTGAATTGATTTTTGATTCTATTTTTATTTTCCCGTTAGAGATTTAATTTCTGGTATTTTCCGTTCCCATTTTCGATTTTGTCTTTTTCTGCTTAGTTTTATTCCTAGTAACACGATGTGAAACACATGAACTTTTGCTTTCTCTAGCGTTCATTAATTTTATCTATTTATTTGCTCATCTATCTATCTATCTATCTATCTATCTATCTATCTATCTATCTATCTATCTATCTAGGCACGCAATGGCGATGCGTCTATTTCTTTTAATTATATTTTCGGAATATGCTTTTTTAACATTTTAAGTTCAAAGGTTCAGCAAAGAAGTAGAAGGAAAGCTACTACGTAAGTAAAATGATGTGTATAACTGAAGAGAAATGAATATATTAAAGACATTTGATTTTTTTTTTAATCATTTCACCCCGAGCAAGGTGGAAACGCCACTGATGTGCAGGGGGTTACATAAATGTAAAAAGATTAATTAGAAAAGAGTGAGGAGTACAAACTAGTGTGAAAGGAACAATAGAAAGCTGAGAAAGCAGGTGCGATGACAGATACATAGGTGGAGAGAAAGGGAAGGTTATACAGGGGAGGGGAGAGAGCTAGAGGCCAGTGGTTAGTAGATGAGTATTGACTTTGCATTTAAATTTCTGGAGGTTGTAGCCATCAGGAAAGCAAGAATACGGGAAGTGCGAGAGAGGAAGAGTAGAATTGTCGTCTGCATTTGGCTAACCTGACTGTGAATGGGTGGGACCCAGTTGCCAGTCTGGTTGCACGGGTAAACACCTGTTGAGGAGGCATCAGTGACTTAAGCTCATCCGAGCAGAAGCCATGAAAGTATTTATAGATATGGCGTACTTGTATTAATAAAGAAACCGCCAAGTATTAAACATAATTTCGTACACCGCTAAAAAATACTATAAAGCTAAAAATATAATATGATTACATAGAATAACATTTATTATATGAGAATTCGTTTTACAATAAAATGGGTGTGTCAGCACAGTGTGAACAAAACCATTCGAATTTATTCGACGCCTGACCAGTCTGTGTTGCGGTTACATCGAGCACTCGTCGGATATGTCAACCTGATATTCTTTGACTGTTACATATGAAAAACTACTTCCTCCCCGCGGGAGGATTTTTATTTTATATTCATGAATATACGGAAACTAAATTTTTTTTTTCTCATATCACCCCGAGCAAGGCGGTAACGCCACTGATGCGCAGGGGGCTACGTAAGAGTGAAAAGAATGGAAAAGAGAAAGCCGGAAACCACATCCTAAACAGGGAACAAGGGATGAGCCTCTTAATCTGTTCAGTAGACGTGGGTGGAGTGTGAACCGGGCGATAGTTCAGTCTATCTACTCCAATTGAAAAGAAAAAAGAAAAGAGTAAAAAGATTGGAAAAGAGAAAGCTGGAAACCACATCCTAAACAGGAAACAAGGAATGAGCCTCTTCACCTGTTCAATAGAAAACAAGTAAAGAAATTCAAATAGCTGGAATGTGTTCTAACGGAGGATGGATCGTGCGATATTGAAATCCGAGGACGCATTGGCATCGCTAAAGACGCATTTCAAAAGGTCGCCCGAGTACTGAGATACAGGAAGATCTCATTAGAAACAAAGACAAGAGTACGAAACCGCTATGCGATATCTGTACACCTATACGGCATCGAATGTCTGACGATCTCTTCAAATGTGAAGGAGAAGCTCGAAGCAGAAAAAATGTCATTCTACAGAAGGATACCGAGGATAACATTGGTTGTGCATGTGAGAAAGCGTTGGAGAGAATGCAAACGAGAAGGAAACAATGTAAGATACGCGAATGACACAGTGCTGACAGTAAGACACGGAAAGGAGAATGCAGGACCTCCTACAAATGTAGCAACAGAAAGCGAGAAGAAAGGACTAAGCATAAACTTCAAGAAAACTGAATTTATAGTCATCAGCAAAAAGATGACCACAAAATCCCAACTACTGGTCTGAGAAAAGAAAATAACACAAGTAAAAAAAAATTAAATACCTGGAAAGTATGTTAACAGAGAATCAAGCAAAGACGCATTTGCATGGCGAAGGGCGCATTTCAAAATCAGACCAGAGTACTGAAAAACAAGAAAATATCTTTGGAAACAAAAAATAGAATACTGGATTGCCCATGTGATATTGTTTTCTTCTGTATGGCAATGAATATTGGACGATCGCCTCACGTATGAAGAAGAGGCTTGAGGCAGCAGAAATGTGGTTTTACAAAAGGATTCCGTGGATACCATGGACCGAGCACGTGAGCAACGACAAATTGTTGGAGATGATGCAGACGAGAACAAACTAATACTTAGCATCTGGAAGAGACAGGTGAGGTTACTGAGACACGTAATGAGGAAGGAGGGTTTGGAAATTCACAGGACGGATAGAGGGAAGACAAGACAGGTTAAAGCGATGCGAGGCATATTTCATGGGCTTGAGCAAATGGATGGTGGGGCTGGTTTGGGAGAGATACCAAGAGAAAAAAATATTAAGAGAGACAAGGGACAGGGGCAAGTCCATGATTGCCTACGTCCTGAAATATCACGGCATATAAAATAATAAGATGCTTATTAGTAGTATGTATAGTAGTATCCAAAACAAAAGTAGATATAATGTGACAAACTATAAAGTCTTTTAAACGACGCGCTTCGCCGACATGTGTTATGCTCAGCATCTTCTGTTTGAAGAAAAATGTGTTGACATTATTGAGGAAGAACGAAAAAAATAAATTAAATTACTTTATCAGATCCAGCGACCAGAAAGTCATTTATTTTATGGCACAGCTATTGGTGTCTGTTGGATTTTAAATCAGCTGGCTCTGATTAGATATCTGAATGTCTTCTCTACCAGTTCGTATACTGGATTGTACTACTATTGCTTTTGCACTGGTCGGTGATATTATGTATGAGCTTGGTTTTATGTATTTTGTAGCACATTGTAAGATTAGTGCATTCTCAATGCGTTTTATACTTAGTGAATCAGTCAGTTAAGTGTCATACGTGATACACGCTTGGGCGATCATGTCACGAAACAGACATGACTGACTGGGCAGAAGATTATTCCGCAGTAGTTTGCCATTGCTTTCTGCGGTAGACTGGTTGTCGACCAAGGCTATAGAACCCAATCTGTCCTGCTATTTAACCCATAACTGGAAGGAAGAGACGGATTAATACATTTCCCATGGGTATTTGCGCGTAAGTGAATACAAGGGATTCAACTGGAATTCGAACTCGGCTCCCCGGTTTCTCGCTCCGAGCCGATATCCACTGTCCCACAACGCACACCCAAACTAAGTGAATACTTTACTTTATTGAGGTCTAGGGACGTCAGACCTGATAAAATAATTTGCTTTATTAACTGGCTTATCCTTTAAAATTCCAACACATTTTTCTTACAGCTTTGGCTTTCATTCCAACCTGAAGACACCGAAACTAATACACGATAGCGAAACAGTATTAAAACGAATCCATCATTTATATGACTAACGTGAATCACGTCATTTCTCACTAATACAGGCTCGATTGAAATAAAATCTAGTTTTGATAACGCTGTTTGAACAGGGAAACAGATCAAACTACTTTTCCAACAGCCCTTATCATAACGAACTACGCAACATTACTTCTGAACTGGGCACTTATAAAGCGTAGATTTTTTAATAGGTGCTCACATTGAATCGCAGATTTCTACTCCCGGTTGAGGTTCTGTCAGAGAAACTCTCTACATATTTTCCATTAACGGTGTGGTTTGAAATTAAAGTTAAACCTTCTTCTGTATAAGACCATATATGTTGTGCGTTGTGGTTCAGTGAATATCGGCTCAGAACGAGAAATCGGAGAACCAAGTTCGAATTCTAGTTAAATTTATTGCATTCATTTACGCGCATATATATTTGGGAAATATATATGCGCTTCTCCCTTCAGCTATGGGTTAAATAGCAAATGGCAGAGCAGATAGAGGTCTATAGCCTTGGATACCAATATACTGCAGAAAGTAGTGGCAGCCTAGTGCGGAAAAATCTGTCTCTTTTGAATCATGATCATCCAAGCGTGTATCACATATGACCATACAGGTAAATTAAAAGCGCAAAGGGAACATTTTGGAATGATAAATAAACTACAACAATTATTAATACAATAAAAAAGCATCTATTTACTCTGATTACCTAAGACGGGCAAATAAAATGTGTGCAAGAAAAAAAATTAAGATCATAGAAAACGTTAAATAGGATTTGCAAAGTAAAAGTGAAATGTAGAAAATTATTCGAGTGGCAAATATACTGTAAAACAAAACAAAAAAAAAACTTTTCAAAGTAAAAACAAGAATGGAAATAAATTATCCGAAACATTAAACTTAAAAAAAAAATGATGCAAAATAAATAACAAGTCCGATGGTAAAAATTTAAAACAAAAACATTTAATGAAAATGTTTAAAAAAATTAACATTATCTACAAAAGAGAAAATTAAAATAAAAAGATTGAGGAGGGAGAAAGAAGCAACAGTATAATAAAAAATCATACAAAAAATGAAAGAAAAACTATATTTAAAATAGAGGAAAACAAGGAAAAAAGGAAATTTGAATACAATCAATAAAAAAAAGTACAGAAGAATAGCAGGAAAGAAGTAAAATAAAACGACAAGCAAACAAGGTTAAATTTAAGAGTAGAAAGTCGCATTAAAATATAATAAATATAAATTTGGTCCGAGAATCAAGCAAATGAGCAGGAGAGATCGTGAACAAAGTAAGAGAGAGAATGAGTGAAAAAGAGATATAGATAAAGAGAGATAGAGTGAGTGAGATAGCGAAGGGAGAGAGAGAGAGAGCGGGAGAGAGAAAGTGAGCGAAGCATGATAGATAAGGAGTGAGTGAACGGGTAAAGAGAGTTATGTAAAGAGCGAACAAAGTGAGGAAAGAGTGAGGGGAACATCTTGGGGCAGGCACGAGAAGAAAATTATTCTAGTGTTGTTAATGAAATCATTATATACATTTCCGTCACGCAGTCGACTTTTCGACGAGGCCCCTTGCATCATTTATTTTAGTTCATGAATAATTCCTGACATCCCTCAAGAAGGATGGGGGAGAAGACGGGTGAGGAAAGTAAGGACCGGAGTGGATGGGCGTCCGATGAGAAGACTTGCGAGAAAAGACGTGAAGTGGCCGAGAAAGAGCGAGAATATTTTTATTTTTTAAATGTATATTTAAGTATTGGTTTTTCTCTGGAGATTTTTATTGTGCAATTTTTTCTTTCACATTTTTTGCTTCCGTTTTTCACATGCACAAGAGTAATATGCAAACATTAGGCAGACTCATAGGCGTGTACATGTAGGCCCATCTATGCACAGCCATCATATCATCATTATATATGCGTATATATATATATATATATATATTGTGCACTTCCGTGATTATATTTATGTAAGCATAAATATATATATATATATATATATATATATATATATATATATTGAATAGGTGTATACGTGGATGTAATTCGGTGGATATATCGGTCGCCAGTTTGCCTTTGGTTATAATTTCAGAAACACGATACAAAGTTGAATTTAATGGAAAGCACTTTTCTCTTTCGGAAATTTATAGTACATTATCTTCTTCAAAAATACTCACTCATTATTCATCTAAGATCTGAATTTTTTCCTGTCAAACTATCTATCTGATAGATAGATAGATAGATAGATAGATAGATAGATAGATAGATAGATAGATAGATAGATTTTGAATAAGTTTTAACCCAAGCATGAAATTTCTGATTGGTATCTAAATATATATCCATGCAAATATATATATATATATATATATATATATATATATATATATCTCACAAAGAATAAAAACGCATAAACATATGCATTTTAAGGCCTATTTGTCGACATTGGAAGCTTAATTTAAAAATCCTCTCATTCCCACCCCATATATATATATATATATATATATAGTCATCCGCTGACAGATCTGTTTCGCTGTATCACAACTCATCAGTCTCTCTCTCTCTCTCTCTCTCTCTCTATATATATATATATATATATGTATATATATATATATATGGATGTTTTCATATTATGTACGTCACGATCGATATGTGCACGAATTGTACTAAATTTTAACATGTGACATAATCATTTACGAGACAGTGTGGCGCATTTTGGACAATAGAACTATTTAATTTTGTTTGGATGATTGATAGTGGAGATAAAATTTTCAAAGACATGGGATTTCATAAACGCAATTATTTTTTACATAGGTCCCGAGTTATTGACAATAACTGGGTTCTATATTTTGACCTTAAATGTTCAAACCAAGATATCTGATGAGGGTGTTAAGTAATACGTTGTGGAGAATCATATTTCTGATGTATTTTCATATATTTCATAGCAAATATTAATTCCGGAAATGTTGTCAACAAATTCAATGCACGATGTCTATGATAGTATTTGAAAATTGCGGAAAACAAACAAACAAAAAACCCCAAAAAACAAAAAACAAAAAACAAAAACAAAAACAGATTGACCTTGTGTATATATACAGAGAGAGAGAGAGGGAGAGAGAGAGAGAGAGAGAGAGAGAGAGAGATTTGCACAATTATTTCTTGGTATTAGTAAGAAACAGAATCATATTAAAATAAATAAATAATAGAACAAAGTTGGAAGGCTTTTGCAGACGACGGGTTTTTTTTATTTTAGGCGTCTTCAGGTCGAAATATAGCTCTGCGATATTCATATTAAAAGAATAACACAAACTATAAGAGCATCGCAGAGATCTACTGAATAAAACATTTTAAGCGCACTTGTTGTTCACCGTAACATCTGATCAAAATTTCGGCCCAATTAATTCAGTCTAACAAAAAGATAAGATAATTGATTAAGTAAAATATTTCTTGAAAGTTCACAGACCTCACACGTCTCTATGGCGGACCGAGCTCACACACAATATTTCCGAGCATCGCAAAAGCAATATTAGCGCAAAGTCGTATATAAATTAATAGAGAAAAACATAGATCTACTTGAAATGAGCTAATTTCATATTAATCAGACGTTAACGACTTCAATACGAAAAGAAAAAAGAAAACGCTTTCTGACGTAGCATCTGATAAGGTTATTTATGACCCCATACTCAACATTTTCAACGCACCTTTTCACAGAATTATTTTTAATTCCGATCTGAAGACGCTTACTATATTTCTCGTCAAAAAATCATCCCAGTAGGTCTCGTGATCATCAACTATACATACAGAGTGCGACATAAATATTTTTCCACAATTTCTAAAGTTTGGGTTATTACATTGCTGTTTATGATACTCACTCAAAAAAGTATACTACTTTTTTTCTTAGTTGTCTTAGTATATATTAATATATATTATATAATATATAACAATATAACTAATATACTTTTTATTTACTGACTGTAATAATTATAGAAATTAAAAGAAAATATAGAACTGAGAAACATGAAAAAAGACTGACTGCACCTGAGATCATTCAATCTAAGAAACACCTTAGGAATAAATAGAAAGTTTATCAAAAGGATAATCGATCGATACAGCAAAACTTCCTCCTTCAAAGACAGGCCGAGATTTGGGGGCCCTCCTATTTCCAGAACGTCAAAACTCAATAAACAGGTTCATGAAAATATCAGGCGTAATCTAAGAAGGTCAATGAGAAAATAGTCCAAGTAATCTGGAACGTCGGGGAGAATCATGCGTAGATTATGTCGAAATGAACTAAGGATGTTGCTGTACAATATAACCAAGACAGGGTTTTTTTTTCAGAAAAAGAGAATGGGAAAGATGCTTAAAAGAAAGAAACGTTTGAACCAGCGGATAAAGAGAGCTACGCATGATGGACATGCTACGCAATTATAAAAGAGTTAGCGGTAATACGTCAGTTTCATAACTGGATTCTGCCTGTCTCATTTTATATATGTTGCAGTGGAAGGTTATGAAATCAAGTGTAGGTCACTTCCTGGCACAAGGAAATTCAACCTATCAACACTTTCTTCTACTCGGATGTTTGTTCACCTTCAACCAACACTTGCAAAGCCAAACGGCGATATGAAATAGATGTCGAGAGACCGTTTTAGTGAAACTGAAACTTTCTACTTCTGGACCTGTAGTTTTAAAATGCATGTAGTTATCAACACTATTATCAGAAAAAGCTATCAGCAAAGAAGGAATTATATTCTTAGATGACGAGATTTAAATTACTCAAAAAGTAAAAAAATAAAATAACACTGACATCTCATTTGAACACATATATATTTTTATAAATTACAAAACTTATCTTGAATTCCTAATGAGAAAATTTATTCAATATATTGCCATTGGTTTCAACCACCGCCCCTCCAAGACGGCTACAGAACCTCCTGCATCTCTTCTGAATGGTCTCCTTGTTTAATTTGGTGAATGTTACTATGATCATTGAATTCAGTCATCTTTAGTGTTACAAGAAGTTAAGTTTATATCTCGTCCGGATTGCAGTCTGGGAATTTAGGTAGCCAGATGTAAGGGTTGATGCGGTTGCAGAAATTGTCTGAGAGCCATGAATAGTTTCTCCTGCTTGGGTGGTATGGTGCAAAGTCCTGTCGCTAAATATAGGTTCTTCCAGCAGCCACCGTCTTGGCCTAGAGCAGCAACGACCTCCACAGGTCACTGTAAGTAAGCCACTGTGTTGAGCCTGAGGTCTTGTTAGAAGATGAATGGAGGAATAACGTCACCATCAAACACTCCATACATCTTTGTAATCCACATTAGACTCATTTAACTTTTTCCGAATAATCTACACTTTCCTCAGATTGACACCAAATCTTAAGTATTCATATTGGAGCATCTGGCGCAAATGCCAAGCTGTACATGCCTTTTCCAAATCTTTCGCGGAGTGAATTGCGTCATGGTGCTCGTTTTCTTCACAGATCGTACCTAGAACACCCTATAGTTGACAAAATCAAAAACAATAACGCACATAAGCGAAATTAAAACTATATATTGACCCATCGATAATTTACCCATCGCAACACTTACTAGAAGAGAAATAAAATTCTGTACTTCTCAAATTTGTACAAGGAAAAGTAAACACTTTAACATTTTTATTATTAAAAAAATTACTATCAAACAATACTAGATGATTAGCAGTTATTTTTCTGAGTGGGTTTTCTTAAAGACAGGAAGTAAAATAATTTCACCGTCTGTTATGATGGGAGTCATCAGGTTTCGGAAGCTTTAAAAATAAAATAAACATTGAGAATCGATTAAAACGTGTCTGGAAAATAATGGATAAGACTTGTGATCAATAAATCTGACTTTTAAACATCAGCCACAATTATGCAGAATGATAGCGAAAATTCGTTACAATCCCATAGTCACATCGCTTTTATCTATTTTAATTCAGTTTACATGCATAACTCAAATGTTGCTGCCATAAATAAATGAGGATTATTAATTTTCCATTCACCTAACCAAATGTCATTCATCAATGGCAATCTATTTACTATTAAAGATTTCCCATGCATATGCAAATACTGGCAAAGTACCTGTCAAAACCGACGCTATTTTATACATTTGATTAAGTAGATCCACACATAAGCCTGAGATTATACTATCTGTGCGCTCAATCTAGGTGAGTGTTACTCTAGATCACTCGAGGATCAGAGTGTAGTCTATGATTTTGATATTAAGTTACTTAGTATATATATATATATTTAAAGTAATTAATGTTACTTTAAGAAACGTTTGATTCTCCGCTATTATTACTTATTACTCGAAATATTACGTTAGTAGATACACCATTTATTGAAGTTATGGTTCACCTACAGGAAATTTTGTACCAAGTGACAGAGATCCAACCTAGAATTAAAAATGGAATCGAACCTGCATGCCATTTTTTATTTCAGACGTGAGGTACATTTTCATTTGTTTTCTCAAAATTCATGCACCCATAGAAATAACATTGATAATAAAAGATTTATATATATAGTCATCCGCAGACAGATCTGTTTCGCTGTATCACAGCTCATCAATACGGTTAGACAGCCGACTGCTTTTTACCCAGGATTGAAACCAAACCGAAATGGCGTCGGTCGGCGATTCTACCTCTGAGCTACGGGCACTCGGTAGAAGGATGCGGACTTTTTAGCGTGTATATTATCATTATACACGCTCAAGAGGTGAGAGTGTTCTAATTCATTGCTGAATGAACGATATTTACAAGGAAATAGATTAAATCAAACATATTTTTTATTTTTTTGTTTAAAGGTTATTTTTAATGGATAGTCATATTTGAGTAAATGGCCTGTTTATATTATCAATCCATATATATATATATATATATATATATATATATATATATATATATATATATATTTACTAGCATGAATATTCGAGAAATCCTGTTATGAAGACAGATGTAAATAAATAAATATACTGTTTAATAATAAAAATCAGGCCGTGTATATATATATATATATATATATATATATATATAGTATAAGTTATAGTTTAGAACATGTACAAATTATAATTTAATAATTTACTACAGAAGTGTACATTTTGTTTCGACATTGAAAATTAATAATGATGGTACCACACTGATTTATATTTTACAGTTTATACTGTAACTTATAATAAATATTCATTGCTCTATTTCTATATTGAGCACTGTTTTAAATTAATGTTTTGAATGTTGTTAATACTTTCTTCGTTTTTATTCACTTGGATATATATATATATATATATATATATATATATATATATATGAGCGTTAACTTTTACAGTTAATTTTATTTTTTAGTTTCGAAATATTTCCAAGTACTTTCAATCTCTTTCTGAGATCATCTTCAAGGGTATAAGTTTTAGTAAAAAAACAAACCGCGAAACTGTGTTGTCAAAAATTAGTATATATATATATATATATATATATATATATATATATATATATATATATATATGTTGCCAAAAATTAGTATATATATTTTTGTTCTTCAAATGTGACAATTGACAGTTATGCTCATTGTTCATTAGATTGTGAAAATTATCCACTATGGATTTTTTTCATGTTTTAATGTCATGGTCATGCACGTATTAAAGTATGAAAAAATTGTTCTTTCTATTAACATTTCAAAACATTACTACAGTATTTGGAGCTGATTCTATAAAGTGACGGCTCAAGTTTTTAATGAATATTACCTACAGGATCTGTAGTTTGCATTTGTTGTTTTCTTGGTGTAGGGTAACTGTGTTATTGATTAATAATTTTTTATATTGTGACTGTAGACAGGAATGATGTTGTATATGTCTCAAAATAGACAAATGGTCAGATATGTATAATGTAAGACGTCTGTTAATGTATTTATTGTAAATCCAACGTATATATCTGCTTTTTCTTGACAGAAATACATTCTCCCAAGGGACATTTGAATTCATATATAATGTTGGTTTAATATAATACATCTGTTGGTAGGGAGGAGTTATTACGGATAATTGAATTAATAGAATTGTATTTATATAATATTTTATTAATTTAAGTTTTTGTTAGGATCCAGTAGAGATATATATTACTACGAATGATTTTTTTTTACTTGAGAACAATCAGAAATAGAAAATAAAATCAACTGTAACAGTTACAGTGCATTCCTTATATCTTTCAATTAGAATACATGAAAATTATCCGTGAGTACGAACGGATTTTATTAAAAAATAAGCAGACATATTGTTTGCAATTTATTTAATCTGGCATGACTAAATTTTGTACCTGAAAAAAGTTTAAAATTGGCTATATATTCGTTATATCCGGGCGCTTTCAGCTATTCTTTTAGCCATTATCACTGATTTATATTTTAGCTGAATATGTGGATATTTTATGTATGTATTTAAAGTTATAGGATTTTTTTTATTTTCCAAGCATAGTCAGCACATTGTGGACGTGTTCATAGTTGATGCTATTGAGTGTTGGCTTTATCATTTTTATTATATATATATATATATATATATATATATATATATATATATTGTAGACCTAAAAATAAACATTATGACAACTGTCAATAACTTCATAAATTATATATTTGAATTGCTAAAATTATATATATATATGTGTGTGTGTGTAAGTATGTGTTCTATGTGTGTGTGTGCGTGTTTCTGTAAAATAAACCATCCAGAGAAAATGACCATCAAACGAAAAATATGCACTAGAATCTTGAGACATTTGTGTTGAGTACGGAGATGACTTCATTACGCACTTTTCACGCTGAAGTTCGAACTTATGGACGCTTGGCGCCTGGTTGACCTGTTAAGTTGAATGAGAACCAATTGCTCGCTATGATTAAAGAAGAACCGCGCCAGGCCACTAGAGAATTGGCAACTTCTCATGTTACTATTGCTAGTCATCATCACTCAGTGGGTAAGGATCAGAAACACGTCGCATAGGTGCCGCATGCATTGACTGCTGGCCCATTACCACGCTCGATAGTTAACACGCTCGAAATCAGGCTACACGTGTACAAAAAGTAATATTACTCTTCTTCTTCATGTACCGTGTCCCTTCAGAACGTAGGCGATCATGGACTTCCACTTGACTCTGTCTCTTGTCGCTCTCAATTATTTTTCTCTTGGTATCTCTTCTAAGCCCCGATCTGTCAAACCATTTGCTCATACCTAGCAAGTACATTTTGCACTGCTTTCCTCTGTCTCTCCTTCCATTTATCCGACCTGCGAGAATCAAGTTCTTCAGGACCTTCTTCCTCAGTACGTGTCCCAGGAAACTCATTTGTCTCTTCCTGATATTTAGTATCAGTTTTCTTGTCATTTGCATCCTTTCCAACACTTCATCGGTGTCCATGGTAACCTCAGCATAATTCTGTAAAACCACAATTCTGCTGCCTCAAGATTTTCTATCATCTTTGATGAGATCGTCCAGCATACACTTCCATAATTACTTTATCGCCGTGGAAGGAAAATAGTGTACATTAAGTAAATATGAAGTAGAGATAAGAATGTTGAATCATGACAAAGGTTCAGAATCCGAGCCAAGCCGGAGACGCAAGCGAATGATCTGCATTTAGTGGAATTGGCAAGCAGTAATTTACTATGAAATGCCCTAAAGCCACCAAACGGTCAATGCTTAGTTGAATGTTGCATTCAACATGGCAATGCTTGCATCACTAACCTGGACAGATATGCAATAAACAGCTCGGTTGACAGGCATTGCTACACACTCCTGATTTTGCACCGTTACACACTATCTTTTTCGATCACTTTCAAATATATAGAGAAACGTTTTGTCAAGCAATGATATGACGATTAAAACACGGTTGATCCTTTGAGTCAAAACCCAGTGATTTCTTTCGTTGAGACAATGAATATTTAGTAGATACTTGGCAGATAGTTTTAAACGGCGTTGAATGAATTCATCAGAACTATTAATGAATAATAAATATAAAAAACGAATTTATTTAACAGCCTAATATATATATATATATATATATATATATATATATATATATATATATATATATATATTGTAAGAAAGTTATGGATACACGTAGGTTTTAAACCCACTGCTCATGCATTTACTTTTATAAAGAGTGCTCGATACAGCATAGAGCTTTATATATTGTAATGGTTTATAAAAGCATAGTATCACTACAAAAACATCTTCGCGTTTCGGAGCTACATTTGTAACCTCATCTGATGATAAGTTGAAATGAAAAATAAGTGGTAAAAACGATTTATTTTTAGTAATATGATAAGTAAGCGAATGTGGGGAGAGTTTAGTACGATTTAGCCGGCAGTTTGTAGCCATAGTGATACAACCTTGTGTTAGGAGAAGGGTGCGGAGTAGCTTAGTTTTGGGCAGGTCATATTTTAGTTTTGTCTGGGTAATTTTTGTATTGGGATGTAAAGTTTTTTTTTAAGAAAGTGTAGATACTTTTTATTTTACTACTATCTATGAGTGGATGGGATAAATTTGCTATTAATATTGTGCGAGTTTATTTTCTTTTGTATATACGATGTCCTTTTGTTCATTTTGAGCATTAAACATGGGTATTAAATACCTTTTTGGTGGGGATTATTTTATGTGAATGAGGTATTTTTTGCTTAATTAAATTTTAACGAAAAGCATTTTCGATGTTTACATAACACTGTTAATTCGTCTCTACGGTTCAATAGTTCGCCATTGTTGGGGTACATTAGAATGTGTAGCTTTTCACTTAAGCATAAAGAAGATGTAGGTTTTCACTTAAGCATGTCGTTAAACGAGTTGCAGTTTTTAATTTTTTCCAGGATTTTCCATTTTACTTTGGGTTTCTGTTTTGTGTCCTTTAATTTCCAAAAATATGTAGAAAGGGATGTTTAGTTTCGAAATAAGTTGTTTTTGAATGAAGTTAAGTACATGTACCGGCGTTGCTTAAAAGTGTTCTGTGTAGATTCGATATACGCTTTATTTATAGTGGGGTTTCTATTGATGTTATATTGCATTGATAGACAATTGAATTTATTTTACATCTATATTGTAGTAGGCAATTATTGGGTTTTCTACAATTGTATAAGTTTTTATTGTTGTTCTCTTTATTATTTTGGTAGTTAAATTTATTTCAATCCACGTGTTGATTTAAGATATATTTATTATGATTAGTTATGATTTTTTCGAGGTTATTTGTGCAGCTATAACTCAGTTTAAGTGTATTTTTGTTAAACGTTTTACTTAGAGGGTTTTTAGTGGGGAAGTGTTTTCTAATTAGATTGAGGAACTTCTACCCTAACTTGCTGTTTACCATTTGGTTGAAAGGAGGTGTATACCAAATGATTTTTCTATTTTTCCTGTTATGGTTATAGTTTGTTATATACTTGATCTTTTGGTTTTTGTAGCCACTTTTTTTAGGGACTTATTGTAAAGATTTTTATGTTTGTTAAATATTTCTTCATCGGAAGAGTTTTTAGTAATTCTATATTCTATGGAGGAGGGTATATGTTTGATTATATATATGTATGTATATGTGTGTGAGAGGTGAGTATGTGTGTGTATCACTGGGAGAAAATTATAGGTACATGTATATATAATACAATACGAAAATTTTTAATAATGATAATGACAATTTCTTGTCCACTTAGTAATTAATATTCTTCCTCAAACAGAAAAAAGTCACAATGCTGGAAAAACTAAAGAAAAATGTATTAAGTTTTCCTTGTCTGTCATATTCCACGAAAAGTTTAAAAATGTTTACCAACACACACACACACACACACACACACACACACACATATATATATATATATATATATATATATATATATCAATTAATTTCGAACTCTATTGATATAATATACATATTTTGCTCTGTAAATAGACAATACCTCACCTGGATCTTTTTCAATATTGATATAATTAATATTAATGAGATCTAGTTTTTGGGATTTCACCTTTATACATTTTTGGGAAGGATTTTATATATATATATATATATATATATATATATATATATATATATATGCGTGTAGATGTGCGTGTGCGTGTGTAAATTTGTATGATTATTTTATACATAATAATCTCGCGTTTCTGATATGTCCGTTTACACACCCTTGTGCAAATTAATTTAAACAAAACGAATAATGTCTTCCTATTCCTTTTTGCAATTTTCCTGATCACCTATACGTCGTCTATTGGCGTTGTTTTTCTATGCAATTTCATTTTTTTTTACATTTGGACTCATGGATCCAGTTTGTTTTTTTCGCCTTGATGACACGACTTACAGTTGACTCTGTTCTTTGGCATAGCTCGTCTGGGTTCGTCTCCGCGCGAAGGCAACGAGTTTGACAACGGTAGAGCTTCGCTAAACTCTGAATACAATCAGAGATCTCCTGAATATATTTATTTAGAACAGATCAATTATTTAAAGAAATTGATCACATACTACATTTTCACCAGCCTTATTCCTACAAAGGAAAGAAGTTCTGAAACCGAACAGGCATTAATTTGCTCTCTGCGAGGTCGTGGTGGATTGCCAGAAGCATGATGGAGTTCTTCCTTATTCTCGCTCAAAATGGATTTAATCATCTTGACATTTTGTATTCTACGAATAATTTGCTCACCCTTTGAAATATCAGTAAATGTGTGTAATGAATTCTGAGAAATCCGATCATCGATACTAGAGGGATGAGATGTCAATGCGTTTCCCATCATCTTCAGAAGATGATCATGTCGGTGTATTTTCAAAATCTGTTGAAGTGCCTGTGAACAGCCTTCGTTTACGCTTGTAGATCTGGATTCTTTCGCACTGTCCTACCCCTTGATGGTTATATGGTGTTATTCTATTATGGCTACTCTTTACTTACGTTAGAATCGCCGTACGCTTTCGGACTCAAGTGAATCATCCAAATGAATATATGTGAGTATCTCGAAGATAGCAAAAACTGGACAAACTGCTTCCAGAACCGTTCTAGAGGATGCATATGGGCAGCATATATCGAAAGGAAACTGTGAACATTTGTCAGTTATTGTTAACAGTTATTTGTTGCGAGTTTTTAACAAAATCGGGCCTTTTATATCCAATGCAAACTTTTCGTCGGTTTGTGTGGCTTTTATGACATTGTCGGATTTATTTTCAGCTCAAGTTTTACATGAAATGGTTATCTCTTCTCAGTCTCTACTTAGTAGAAAAATTTTCTGATTTTCCTCATGTGAAACATGCGTGTAACACCAGGGTGGAACCATGGTGGAACTAGGGTAGAACCACTCTCTATGTAATCTCATTATGTCTTCTTTGATAGACGCCAAGCTACATAGACAAGATAGGGCGTCCACTGCAGCGTTTTCTTTATCGGAGTGATATGTTACGTCGAACGAGTAACACGAGAGTTCCATTCTTCACCTGATTATCTTCTTATTTTTGATGATGGTTTCTCTTTTATTTGCCGTTTCACCCTAAACATAGCAGCACTGCCACATAAGAGAATAAAGGTTTAGTAAGGAGGGGAGTGAAGATAAAAACGAACCAGTTATAGGGGGTGTCAGAGAAAGGGCAAGAGAAAGATGAGAACACAGGTGTGAAGACAGTTGCGAAGGCGGGAGAAAGGAAAAGAAGAGACACGGGTGATGTAGAAAAGACTGGAGTCAAGTGGATAAGAAATAGGAATTGACATTACATTTAAATTCCTGGAGGTTGTAGCCGCCAGGAAAGTAAGTATACGGAAGGGAGTTCTACAGGCGAGAGTGCGAGAAAAGAAGCTGGTTGAGTAGAATTGTAAGCTGGATTTCGTTCATTTAACTGTAAAGGGGTGGGACCGTGTTGCCTGTCTGGTTGCACGCGTAAATTCATGTGGAGGGGTCACCAGTGATCTAAGTTCGTCGGAGCGGAAGCCATGAAAATATTTGTAGAAGAGACAGAGGGAAGCCACATTCCACCGGTGAGAATGTGGCTGGAGTAGAGCTGCCAGGTCAGGACCAATCACGTTACAGATTCTCATTTGGGGCCTGTCGAGAACACTGAGATGAACAGCAGAGGCGCCTGACCAGATATGACAAAAGTATTCTATGCACGGTCGGATGTGCTTTAAACATAAATGCACTGCTTTTGATCTGTATTTACTTTAAAGGGTCGCCCAATCAAATATTTATCACAATTTCCTTAGGAATTCAACAATAATATAGGCCACTTTCTCTATTGCAGAACGCCCACGTTCTAGTTTAGATAGGTTTTCTGGAGAAAAAAGCTATAGACCATCCCTAACGAGGCAACTATGACGCATTCTGCGTTTCTCTCTATTACCAAAAATAGTGTATGATCAGTTGTAGTAATTAATGGCTGCTTTTTCCATGCCCCTCCTTAACACTTTTAATGCTTTATCTGCTAATGGAGATAACGAGAATTTTGAAACAGTTGTTAGAGGGTGGATTTTTTTTGAAAACGAAGTAGCATAGCGTGCAAAACATTCTTAATACATGGCGTACAGCAGGTAAATCTTTTGGGAACGGTCGGTTGAGTAACGGATTCAGACGTTGAGGATCGGGAATTATATCACTTTTAGTATGTATGCAAGTAGTTTTTTTTTTCACGTCTAAAATAACATTTGTCTTGGTTAATCGTCAGCTTGTACTGTTAACAAACTCCATGAATAATTTGAGATTTCTGTCATGCTCCGCTCGATGTTTTCTCGAAAATGGTTACATAATCGACGAAAGCATAAGTGTCTTGCAGGTTCTCTTTCGCTATTATTAAGTCTATCTCCCGTTGAATTGTTAGCTATCCCTTTAGATACGTCAAACGGTATTCTGCTAAATTGATAATTTGCTGCTAGCCTTGAAGGATGTATATAGTTTACCGCTTCACCTTATAGCTACCTGATGATAGACACTTTTGGGGGCCAGATTAAATAACTGAACTGTTTTTGACAATTTTCCTCTGATCTCGTCTATTATTGGCAGAGGGTAATCATCTAGCAAAATAAACTGTTTTGTCAGTTAGAAATAGTTGATTACCAATCACCTTTTCCTTATCTCAGGAGTGACAACAAAAGCTTAAGCTCTCCATTGCGAATGGCTTGGTTCGATTATACTTTCCTCCGACATACGAGTAACTTCTTTTTGGTTAAATAATTTGTCCTTCGCCCAAACTCACTTAGATTTAGTAGCTACCAGTTGACAGCCGGGTGACAGCTTCTTTTAAAATGATGGTACTGTATTCTCATGGCTGCTAGGCCGTAGAATTTAAAGAGTGATTAAAAGCCTCCGAAGAGTGTTTCTACTAATTAATGTTGACGAAAACAGTTGAGCCCTAATATTAGGTCGCAATATAAATCCTTTAATAGTAAACATTTTACTCCTTGATATAAAGAACACTTCATTTTTAGATCAATTAAACAGTATTCCGGATGTGCGTTGTGGTACAGTAGATATCGACTCGTAACGAGAAACCGGGGAGTCGAGTTCGAATTCCAATTGAATCCATTGTATTCACTGACGCGCAAATACCCTTGGGAAAGGTGTTAATCTGTCTATTCCTTCCAGTTATGGGTTAAATAGCAGGACAGATTGGGTTCTATAGCCTTGGTCGGCAACCAGTCTACCGCAGAAAGCAATGGCAACCTAATGCGGTATAATCTTCTAACCAGTCAGTCATGTCTCTTTCGAGACATGATCGCCCAAGAGTGTATTACGTATGGCACCTAACTGACTGAAACAGTATTACTGTGCATTTATTATTTTAGGAGATGAGCTCTACATCTTCACTTTGTTTAGGTACGTATAGGCTCCTCATCAATTTTGCAGTTCTTGCGCTAAAGAAATTTTCTGTGTTTCCCGTGTCAATGAATGCTTTTTATAGATGTTTGGTAGCCGTGATCTCTATCGTTGTAGTTGATAGTCAAGTGTATCCATTAATGCCGAACATGATATCGTTTCACTCACTGTTGTACTTTTACAGACTTTAGCTGAATGTCCATGTTTTCCGCACACGTAGCGTTTTTTCTTTTCTAGCAGGGAAATGGCATTGTCTGTGCTTTTAATTAAAGCTGGAATTTTGGAGAGCTTAGTTTATCACACGATGGGTAGAGGCGAGTAAAATAGGTAAAGAGGTCTTTGACGTTACCGTATTTGTCTCATACTTTTTAAAATTTGGCTTTGCTAAATCTAGTAATATTGTCTAGTCATAGGTGTGCTGTAACATTAAGGTATAATATAACCGTAGATCGAAACCATTTTATGAAGACGTTCGGCATGATATTGTTAACCGAAGAAAAAGGACAGTCCTTATTTAGATTTACTAAGACTTGACAGAATCCGTCAATTGAATCTGAGGGCTGTTGACGCTTCGCAGCCAGTAAGCGTCTAGAGACCATTAGATTTCTTTTTTATATGTAGATCCTTCCCAGGGTTAAAGACTCTTCATAGAAAGGTGTAACCATGAAATACTTAAAAACTTGTGCTGTGATATATTGCGTGAGATATACAGCTTATTAGAAATTTAATCGCAGTAGATACTTATGAAGTTTATTAAAATGTTTCTCCAGTGACGATATTCTAGTTCGGTGTCAAGCGTGTTTGGGTCAATAATAAGTTTCTCGGGATATAGTAGATTAGCCATTATCAAAATGATTAATAATTAAATTGGAGAAGAATCGTTAGAGACAATTTGTATTGGCTTGAATATAAGCTTTCATGATCTGGCCATTTACGCGAGTCTCCCCACAAATTCGATTTGTGAAAAAAATGTTGATTTTTATCGTGGAGCCTTTCCAGCGCATACGGTCAAGCAATGATTCCAGATGATTTTATCAGAAAAATTATCATGAAAGTATCTATAGAAATAACAAAAAGAAGCTACACTATGCAAGTGAGAAAGGAACTGTCGACGAAATGTCAGGTTATAAAATCAAGGGAAATATAATGTAAGAATCCTTCTAAAATAATGATAAAAGAAAATTCATTTAATTTCAAAGAAAATTCAAACATGATTAAATTGAATCAAATTTAAATATAAGTTAAAATATAAACTAGGAAACCGGTCGCGTCTGGTGTTCGTTGAATTAAAGGAATCTCAATAGCTGCTTTAACCGGAGGCCCATCGTCGTCTATTGCACATAATGAAACACATACACTCCTAAAATGTATTCGAACCTTTTCATAAGCAGCTACTTGCTTAACGATGACAGAAAATCAACACGAAAATGCTATTTGAAATAATGAATCTGTCAACATAATGTCCTACTTTAAAGAAACAGATTTATATCAAAACGTATTACAATTACAATAGATCATCTACAAATTATATGTCTATAAATCATATGTTTAGCCTGAAAATATAAAATTATCTTGTCAAAACCATAACATTCCGCGCAAAAGATATAGATTTCAGTATTAAATAGCTCATAGGTGTTGATATGTCGCTAAATGAAAAACAATCTAACCAACATTAACAAGCTTAAAATGACGATTTGGGAGTTGAAATGAACAGTAACAGAAACAAAACGAAATAAATTTTAATCATATAATAATTGACAGTTATATTATTCTATAATATCTACGCACTAATTTGAGACAAGAATCTTAAAATCTTCCAAATATGATTTAAATAAGCAATTAATTTAATAAGATTTACTTGCATACTTTCAAAACCATTTTCTAGACTGATAAATTAATAAGTCTCCATTTTGAAATTGAATTACAAAAAATTAAAATTAGAATAAATTATATGAAAATAAATAAATAACTGTCTCAATTCATTTCCGATAAGATTTTCATTAACTGTCACAATTTCATTCGCGTGACATTTATCTATTTTTCCTTACTATTATTTCTTTCATTTTTTCTCACATTTTTCTTACACTTACTTTTTTATTTTATTTTTAATTTTTCTTACCTTTTTCTATACGTCTTTCTTACATCTTCCTTACCGTTTTCGTACTTTTTCTTTAATTTTTCTTTACGTTTTTCTTACAATGTTTCTTACAGTTTTGTGTACATTTTTCCTTGCATTTTTAAGTTTCCATTCATTATTTTCTTTACATTTACCTTAATAATGTTTTACATTTTTCCATACATTTTTTATGCATTTTTATTGCAATTTCTTCATAAATTTTTTTCTTTATATTCCTTGCAATTTTTTTACATGTATCCTTATAAGGTTTTCATACATTATTCCTTCTGTTTTCATACATTTTGTTTTTGCTTTTTTCTTACTATTACATTATTTTAAATTTTTCTTATATTTTCCTCGCATTTCGTCTTATATTTTTTATTGTAAATTTAAAAAATTTTTTACAATTTTTTCATCCATTTTCTTTGTATTTTTCTCACATTTTTCTTGTAATATTTTCAGACATATTTTCTTTACATTTTTCCTTACAACTTTTCTCGTAATTTTTCTTAAAATTTTTCTTTAAAATTTTCGTACTCAATATCTTTTATATCAATATTTTTAACCGTGTTTGATTTACATTTTCACCTCATTACCATTGAAGAACTGTTGTCTTTACGTGCCTCCTAGAGCTAAACGCAGGTCCCACCCTCTGTGATCCTTCATGAGATTTATCAACAATTGTGCAAAGTTCTTTGAGACAAAAATAGACTACATTAAACTACAGGCATTACCATAACTTATGTAAAGAATTTCACAGAATTTCGAAGTAGTTATTTGATTGTCAGCCAACAGAGTGTTTGTCTTATCTTCATTCATACAGGGGCCCGACAATATTTTTCGGTCACTTTGAAAAAAGTACTTCAAGGTGGTTACTAGTGCCAAAAGATTTTGAGATTGTAAGTACGTAGTTGAGGAGTGAAAATCCACTACTAGTGAAATCATTTTTTTTTAGTTGGGCTTTGATAATTTTAGGTTTTTGTGATTTTTGCGAAAACTTGCGCGTCACTATTTTTCGGACATGACAAAAAATCCTATTTTATTAAGAGCTAAGTTCATGTATATGTTGCTGTATGCAAATTTTCTGCTTGTACACTTAGCTGTCATCATTAGAATCAATTATCTGTTCTATTTTACTGGCAAAACAATTAAGTTTAATGAGGTAAAATGCATTCAAAAGCAGTCGTTTGTTTGGCACGGAAGAAGCGGGATGATGGCCTCAGCATCAGAATGATCGCCATGGATTTGAAGCTGTCGAAATCAACGGTCGAATATATGCTGAAGACAAACTCCGAGCGGAAAAAGAAGAGAGGACGGAAAAGATCAATTGGCAAGAGGACTGAAAGGAGAATGAAGAGGACTGTGACACGGCTTATGACATCTGGAGAAAAAGTTACAGCAAGAAAAGTGAAGGAGAAATGTGAATTGGATGTAAACGTCCGAACGGTACAAAGAACGCTGCATAGGATTGGCTTGAAGTATGCAAAGGCTAAGAAAAAATTACACTAACAAAGAAACACAAAGGAGCAAGACTGGAGTGTGCTAAAAGGTGGTTAACAAAGCATGTTGACTTTAAGAAGGTTATATTTACTGATGAGAAACGTTTCAAGTTTGATGGGCCCGATGGATGGTGTACTTGGTCGAGAAGGGGTAAGCCTGTTGTACTGAACAAACAACAGATGGGAGGAGGAGGAGTTATCGTTTGAGGTATGATCTTTGCTAATGGAAATATATGGTTGGAGTGGCTGAAAGGACGACAGAACAGCAAAAGCTACAAACAGTTACTGGACGAGAAAGCCCTACCAAGGATAAGAAGAGAGATAGGGAATGATTTGGTTCTACAGCAAGACAATTGCAGCATCCATGTGTCAAAACTCATGAAAGAATGGATGGCTAAAGTGAATATGACTACTTTGGAATGTCCTGCAAAAAGCCCAGATCTAAATTTAATAGAAAATGTTCGGGAAATGCTTGCGCAACTTGTCTATGATGGACCTGAAATAACGAAAGAGGCTCAACTATGGGAACGGAAACTAGATGCCAAAAAACAACTAATAGAAACACGTAGAGATGTTATTGTGCATATGTTTGATCATTATGAAGAGAGATTGATAAAAGTTATTGAGAAGAAAGGTGATATTACAGACTATTCACAGTTTTTCAACGATGTCCGAAAAATAATGTCGCGTGTGAAAATGATGAAAAATAAATATTTTTCCTTACCTAATCGATTTTCTTCCATTTTTATTACAGGTATTGTCTTTATATGTTTATGCTATTCTATTGAAGGAATTTCGCCACTCTATGGTACTCGGAAAGTAGAATACTAAAGTGTCCGAAAAATATTGTCGGGCCCCTGTAGCAGCAGTTTCTCTGTCATAAAGACCAGTCCCTCTTTTCTTTATAGAATGCCATCGACTCTGCTTACTGACCCTTACTATCATAAAATCTAGGGAAGCTTTCCCATAAACATTTACTATCCTAACAAACAAAGAAAAAGAAAAAAAAAGTAATTTATATTACTACAATTTGCTTTCTACATTTCTTCCTCGTTATAGTACCTCGATTTAATGAAATTAGGCGCAACTCTACCTTGGCAATAAGGTATCATCAATTTACAGTTGAATTGTCTAGATGTAACTGTACGTTCTTTGCTATCAGTTTATTTTCTCCCACATCTCGCTTAACTTTGATATTCAAATATTTAAATGAGTTGTTAATCATTATCTACTCTTTTCTGATTAATATTATTTTTGTTCTTGCCCTTTCTATATTTTCTGTTTTCAAATATATTAATATCCTGTGTTTCTTAGTAGATTTACTGCCTTTCTCAAGAGAAATTCGATTAAGAAAACAACAAAAAACAAAAAGAAACAAGCATTACTGTTTCAATGACCCTCGCAATATAACATCGTTATGAACGTTATTTGATCACTATCATTAATTACTTCAATCACAATAATCCTTATCAGATCAATATCCAACAATGGCACACTTTTCATTGTTACCATTATAAAATGTCTCCTTTTCCTTTGCTTCTTGAATATTACCATTATACCATGCACTTGAAAACTTTAAGACTGCTGTCAATAATCAATTATCAATTACAATGATTATATATTAAGGAAAACGACTTTTGAACTATTTCTGCTTATACCACTTTATTATTATTAACTTAACATTTTTCTCTAACTATATATTTTATATCATCAGACTATGGATGATAACATCTCTTCGAAATCACCTCTCTTTTACATATCCATGTAAGACTTGCTATTTTAATCTTTTATTTTTTGTTTCTGGTATTTATTCAGCCATTTAATAAAACTATACGCTACTCACAGTATTTCCCTGATTGGAAATTTACTGTGTCCTGTGTGTGTCAAATTCGCTAAGGTTCTATTCCTGATTACGTGTCCAAATATTTCAGCTCCTAACCTATAATTCTATTAACATATCATTCTCATTTAAAAGCTATTAAAAACACATCAGCTTCTTAGCATCAACGGACCTCTGACATCGACATCGCTATCACGTACGAGTACACTATGCTATCTACACAATCACGAAAACAACCAGTTACCAATGTGCGAGTGACATTTACATCAAAGAATGTTATTTCTCATCCAGTGAAGACCACTAGCATTGGCAATAATTATACTATCATTATATCCAAACTAATTATTACCATTAATACCAGTACTGAGCAGTCATTTGCTTCTTTTATTATTATCTCCAATGCTACACGAACTAACACTACCATTACTAACAGGAGAAGAATCCTTGCTCTTTTGTTCATCCAATCAGTATCTTCGACGTCATCCACGCCTCACGACCGCCACACGTTCGCTTTTTTTCTTGAGCTGTCTTTATCGTTTTGCCGTCTTCCATCATGTCAACAGGCGTGTAAATTCAAATTAACTTTCGCCTACCTTTGACTTCCCTTATGTTTCGCCTGTAGTGTATTTATTTATTTATTTTTTTCCTATTTGCGACACCGATTTTTGAATTTCTTTATTTCTTATTATGGTCACGTACGACGTGCCGGTAGAGAAAGAGATGTGTAATTACCAACTGGATTGACTGTAATAACAATAATGTTCACTGTCGGCGCTAGTTAGCATAATTACCGGCCTTTGTCTTGCAAGACACACATTCGAACACAAAGGAAAAAAATGAACGAAATAAAGGAAAATTAAAAGCGACTCGTATTCAAAACATACACAAGTATCTACAGGAACGAATATACAATATACGTACACACAAACTCACTCACACACATCTAAATGAATATATATATATATATATATATATATATATATATATATATATATTATTAGACTAAATAAAAAGAGTGGGGAAATGTGAGAGAAAGACTAAAATGAAAGAGTGATACTCTATTGTGCAAACTGGACTGTGATAGGGTAATATCTATACAGCTCTTTCTTTCTTACAAATGAAGTCACGTACACATATACTCATGCACATGGACTGAAACATAATGTAGATGAATGCATTTATACATCATAATAAAAAGTAATTGGTGTTAGTTCAAAATGCGAGTAAAAGAGCAACTCGTTGGACAAAATCAATTCGAGAAAAAGGTCATGTCTAATATTGACGAAAAGACACGCTCCTAAAAAGAAACTTGTTCAAACCTCGTCGTAGGCTGTGTGTTTTTTGTCACATGCACTACTTGATTAACAACAGAATAAAACAACATGAAAAAACTATTTGAAAACAATGAAATCGTCAACATACCTTAAAAAATAGGTTTCTACCAAAATAAGTAACTCCCCCTCCAATAGATTATCTACAAACCCACACAGTTAAATTCCATACGTGATACACGCTTAGGCGATCATGTCTCATTCGGTCCATAACTGACAAAGAAGATTTTTCCGCAGTAGGTTGCCATTTCTTTCTGCGGTAGACCGGTTACTAACCAAACCTGTAGAATCCAATCTGTCTTGCTGTTCAGCTGATAGCCCCATATCTGGAGGAAAAAGAGATGGATTCATACCTTTCCCAAAATAATATTTAATGCAACACACTTGACTAGCATTCGAATTTGGTTTTCGATAATCTCAGCGTCGATATCCCTTACACAGAAACGCACATCCATTTACAAACTATATATTTATAAAATATGATTGTAGCTACTGGTACATAGAAGAACCATCACTGCAGAGGTTTATTGCCAGCAACTTGATCGGGTAATCCTTGATTTTTCTGTTTTAGTAAGTGTTGTGGACTCGGTTAGAGGTCCAGTAAGAATAACGTAAAAATAACCAAATAGGAAAATACGGATATTTATTAAATATGGAAAAGATACAATGCTTGGAACTTGCTTAGTAGGAAGAATAATACGATTTAGTGTGGAATACTATGATTAGACTCTCGGCCTTAGAACTGGGACTCGGAATGGTCGTTAAGGTAGCAGTTTTCGTAGAGCAACTCTGAGGGCACTCTCTTCAGGCTACTTCCTCTCATCTCTTGTGAGAGGAGATATAAGTAATGGTTAGAAGAGTTCATTCAGTCTGTCGGTGATGCCACCATGACAGTAAGCATAAAAAGAGTCATTTGCTAGCATGATGTGCAAGGACATAAACATCTTTTGTTTTTTATTGCTAGAACCTTTTATGAGTCTCAGAAACACTTCAGAAACATAGTAATTGAAAACAGTCTTTCAAATCTTTTTTCCTGGGGAAACCTTGCTTTATTTAAATGTGGAATCAAAAACTCACCTTCCGTTGACGTTCAATCATTGAGCATGTAGGTGATTAGATTTTTATTAACAATACTGAAATACATTTAACGTACATTTGTTTTTATATAATTTCTAGAAAAATTCAATTTCCTTTCGAAAAATTTAATATTATTTCATAAAAATATATATTTTATTTAGGTAATGTGCCGTGTAATTTTGTATCAATCCTTACCCAAATCTGAAATTCTTCAGTTCCTTATTTATTTTCCACGCGGTTTCAAGTGGTCCCTTTATCATTTATAGCTTCTTTACTTAATATGTCAAGTTCTCGTATCATCTTTAGTTTTTCATTGACAGCTATTTATTTGTTGGTGTAACTGCCTCTGCTTTTATGTAGGCATGCTTTATCTTGTTTGCAAGAAACAAGTTCGATTTTTTTTCTTGGGTTGAATCTGATCACAAAAGTTAACTCCTTAGTTCTCTTTGCTGATTATAAATACTAAAAATAGTTAGTAATTTTAATCTCAGACCAAGCGAAGGCAAATTTTCTCAGTTATTAAGGAATCTGATTTGTATTTGTGTTAAGATTAGTGATACTTTTGACTCAATCGATTAAAAAAATCAAGTTTGAAAAGTTTCCAGTATATCTGTAACCTCGTCTGTCTGTAATACAGCTATCAAATTCATATTCAATACCTTCCTTTCTTTTTTCCAGGGTACGTCGATTTTTTTTTGTTTTTAGCGTGCCAATAATCATGGACACATCGATCAGCTTCAGGTTCAATATATTTCTCCCATTTTGGAGGGATGATTAAGCCTGCGAATAATTATGGATGCAAATATCATCTTTACTTGACATAATTGTCTCATCTCTTTTGAGAGCTTTCGATATTTAGCCCAGCTTTTGACGTTATTTCAATTTCATCCTGCGTTCTGCTAAAACAGTGATTAGAGCTTTTCATTTGTCATGCATGAGGTCATTCAACCGAATCTCAAAATATCCACTAAATATTATTTTCCTTATTTAATTGTGGAATATTTTCCTGACATTTATTCTTGTTTTTATAGCTTTTCACCCCTACAGCGTTCATTTCGAACCTTTTACTTAATAATAGTAGTAGATTGTTCTTTGCCCATATCTAGGAATGTCTCGTCTAGACTTTATATTTAGTACTCCTCAATTATTGTTTTCTATATTTGCACTGAGACCAAAGGTATTACAGGCAAGAATGACAAGCAGCATTCATCAGGAGGCAGGTAAAGTTACACTATAGGGAATTGTTCCATAGAATTAAAAGAATTAAAACCTTGGTGAAATAGTAATTGTTCGTTAACTCTCTGAAACTGGCAGTGTGCTTAGACTTAGTGGAGGGCGTGCTGCAACTGAACTAAAATAAGAACGAGATATCACTAGACATGGAAAGTAGAGCAAGAAAAATCTACCCCCGCAGAATAAAATAAAAGGTTCAGTTCAGGCTTTGATCAAGGATACCTAGATCCCAGTTCAATATATATTGCATACCCCTTGTGACTTAAAATATTCCTATATTCTTGCGTATCACATACTATCCTACAGATAACAAATATTCCGTCAGACATTATTTAAACATTAGCAGGCCTAGCAAAGAGCCATAGTTGTAAGTGGGATATCTAATGTGATGAGACCAGTCCTGGGTATGACGATAAATTACATCTGGCAGCAAGACCTCTCATCGGGAGATTGAAGGTTTTGAAGAGTGTGGAATTTGATTACTGCTGTTCCCAGGTTCATCATGTTCCGCAATAGGTGCGCCTGTTACGATCCCAGCTATGGGCAAGTAGTGAACTCATTTTACTTGGACTCAGTCGTAGTGTGCAAAAATTGAGCCGTAAAAAATTAAAACAATACGAGATATTCCTAGACATGGATAGTAGAACAAGAATAATCTATTCTCGTAGTTTAGATAAAAGGCTCGGTTCAGAATTCCATGTAAGTTGCCCGGATCAAAATACATCTAAAAAAATCGGAGTTTAACAGATTAAAATTTATAAAAAACAACAACAAAAATGAGGACATTAGTTCACGTATAAATAATGCAAATAATAAAACCCCACATCGCAGAAATTTAGATAAAAATTTTGAGATAATTTATTTTTTTTAATCTTGAAGATTCAGGTTTGTGCGTATTATATCAATTTTTAGGTATTGTTGAAATATTCAAGGCCGAAATAAGTTCTCTCAAAACAAATCTGACGTTTGATTATTTGGCCAGGTATTTTGTCGTGAAATGTTCTGCATGTACTCGAAAAACCAAATTATAGTGTTTGTTCAGTCAGTTAATTGCCGTACGTGATACACTCTTGGGCAATCATGTCTTTTTCGAGACATGGCTGCCTGGGCAGAAGATTTACCCTGCAGTAGCTTGCCATTATATTCTGTGGTAGACTGGTTGCCAACCATGTTTAGAGAAACCGATCTGTCTTGCTCTTTAGCCCAGGGAAATTAGCTTGAGGGAGAAGAGATGGATTTATACCTTTGCTCGTAATTAAATGCAACAACTGAAATTTGAACACGGCTTTCTCGTTCAAAGCCGATATCTACTGCACCACAACGTTTATATTTAGTATTATTATGAAAAAATATGAGCATTTTCTTACGGAAAAGTACTTTCCATTGCAAAGTATATGCTTCTGAGTTAGAAATTTTGAATTTTCACATTTTTATATTTTTGTTTTGCCTACGAAAATCTCTTAAATACCGTATTTTGTGTCTTGAAAGCAGAAAACATCTGACGGATCATATACTTTGAAATCTGAATATATTTTCATTTTTAAAAACAAAATAAAAATAACAGAATATGCTTTTTGCAAGATTAAACTTAGATAAATAATTTTAATATTTAAGACGTTTTTCATGCCAAATATTTCTTATACATTCAGGGCAGTTATACTTAGACAACTGAAATTTCTAGGGTACATACTAAAGAAAGAAGGCTAAGAAAATTCATATCCTCGGGCCAAATTGAAGACAATAGAAACAAAGGGAAACAATGCATAAGCAACGTAGCGAGCTTGAGCAAATGATGGCCGACCAATATTTAAAAGAGATGCCAAAAGACCAATTTTTTAGGAGCTAAAAATGACGGGTAATTGTGGAGCGCCATGATGGAAGAAGGAGAATAATAATAATAAGGATCTTAGACAAACAATCTTGTGGATAATTTCTCGAAATTTTCTAAATTACATCGTCAACGTAGCTTTTTCATTCTCAGTGATATCTATACAATTATAAATATATTATTTCAATTCATATTTATTTAACTATTTTCAGGATTCTTGAAAATGAGAATCAGCCGACCGTCAAAAATAACGGCAAAATTTAAAGGACTAATAGCTGTTTGCTCACAGGTTGTTGCCCCTTAGCGTGGAAGCAGGCAATATATATATATATATATATATATATATATATATATATATATAAACGTATGAATATATATATATTCCCTCATATATATATATATATATATATATATATATATATATATATATATTCATACGTTTATATATATATATATATATATACATATATATATATATAGAGAGAGAGAGAGAGAGAGAGTGGTACTTTTTATATATTATTCACTTCTTCAACGACGTAATTATTGACAAAATGACAAAAACTAGGCAAGAGGTTTCATAATTAGTAGTAAAGTTTAATAACTGGTAGTAAAGAGAATGATCTGAGCCGACGCTGCCTCTCTCTTTTCATGAGCGTAAAAGGTATATATATATATATTCAAACAAATACACATTGTTTTTTATTATAATAGAAAATTTGCCTTATTCCTAGTTTAATTTAACTTTTGGTCTATTACGTCTAACATTATACTTTTTCACCGTAAACAGAAAACATAGAAATTCGCATGAACAAACGGAAGGAAACTCTTTCAACTCACATAAACAAATAATAATAATAATAAAAACAATTTTTATTTTATAACTGATCGTCGAACACAAGACTGATATATATAATATGTTTTATGATCAGTGAACTCTTACAGAGTAATTTTTGTCTATAATACCACTTTACTGATACAACATTTAAAATAATTGAAACTTCTAAATTCGTAAAAGTATTTAAAACATGTTCTTCAAATTCCTTAAATAATTCTGCAATTATTACAACAGATTATTCTTTTCATTTTCTAATGCCTAATTTTCGGAATCCGATCTATCATTAACTCCGATGAACAGCTACATCCTTAGGGTGATCGCGTGCCTTGTGCACCTACTAGGACTTAAACGCAGACCAGACTTCAAGTAGAGCTTGTACATGACAAAATATACTAGGAAAATGGTTGGCTTCCTGTACATGACTCTTTCTGATATCCTCTAACTTTACAAGAACCAGATAATTGAAAACTGTTAGCATATATGGGCATGAGCTGTCTATTCTTGATTTTACATCCTCGGTAATCTAAAAGCGTGTCCGTGTCCTTGTGGCTGACAAATTATTTTCTACCCTAAAACGGCTTTCCCACTTTGCAAGTCTCTCACTGTTCTATCGCCATTGCCATAAAAATTCTCAGACGTATTTATTCTAACCTTCACGGCTAAGGCCAGTCATACCGCGCAAGTTGTACTCAACCATTCTCATTCTGTTCGTATTTCGTTAGTGAGATATAAATTTCACGCGACTAGCTTCTTTCCAGGAACCGCTACTTTGAGGATCGACTCTCAAGAGAATATTTCCCGATCACTACAATCTTACCAGTTCCAGTCTAGGGTTAACAGTAATCTTTTCCGCATAAAATGTGTCTACCTCGAGTGGCTGTCGAACCTTGTGCAGTGTGAACATCATTATAAAATATTCAATTTTAAATTGCGGCCATTCACTTATTAATATTAGCTGTAATCTAACTTGTCTTTTCATATAGGCATCTTTTGCTATTTTGTTTGGGAATTTTGGGTCCTGGTTTTTATATAATAAGATATATATAATTTTTATAAAAGAGTCAGGGGATAATGACGATCACGTGACCTTTCCTTGGTATGTTTAAATTCTAATTGTCCTCTGAATTTAATGCAGAGCGAGACAAGCAGTAGAGGTGGACAGATCAGAGCCAACAGCAATTGGAATCAGTCACGCAACACGCTATGAATCATGTCTAAGTTCCAGAAATATAAACACACAAAGTAAACATTTCTTTGATTTTTAGTTAAAAAAAAATTACGAATATTATTTCTGTAAATCTTATATATCAGAAAAGATAAAATGAGTTTTACTCCTGCAAATTAAATTTCCTACTTAAACGAATTCCAAATGTATGATGTATCTAAGAGACGCAAAACAGTGTACTAGCGAATCTATTAAGAAGTTTAGAATCCATTTAAAGGTTTTTTTTAAATGAAGTCATTCCATGCAAGACAGTAAAGTCACTAAGATAGAAGCAAAACATTATTAAGCAGCGAAAACAATTGAAGAAGATTAATGTAGAAAAACAGAAGATAACGATTCACAACTTAGATCTTTAAACGTTTAAATGCAATGTCAATCGTTGATTTTTGCATTATTATTTGCAGTTCTATTGATGTTATCTGTCCTTGATAATATTATTTTTCTAATATTTTCTCACACTTAGTAATCCCTTAAACATTAGTGCTTGTATTGACTTGCTTGGAGAAATCGTTGTTTCTTTTCTCCATCATTTCAGCAACCAGTTAAAAAACGATGTGGGATTTTCTTCTTTTGAGGTGGTCATATTCAGAAAACATATGTCTGAAACTGAAGCTACATTTAAGAATTCTATGATTCGGCTTATCCGCACACCCACTGCGAATGTACAACTTACTTTGAATGTGATGGTAGCCGCACATTTGAGTAACGACGAGTTTTTGGAGAGGATGAAACGAAAAGAAAACTCATAATGAACATCAGGATGAATCAAAGAGCGGCGTTTGGAAGATGTAACAGTATAAAAAATGTAAAGAGTTACTAAAGATAGGGAGATGCGGAAGGCCATGATCGCCTACATCCTGAAGAGACACTACACGTAATAAAAGAAGAAGAAGAAGAAAAAAAAGACGGTAACGTAGTGGTTATCTAAGAAAAAATGGAATCTGTAAACCAAATTCAAACTCAGGAATATATCATTTCATTAACTTCTCAATGTAACTCAGCAAGTGAAAAGAAAAAAATCAAGAAAATCAGAAATTTTCCACTAACCCCTGCCATAATCCAGTTCTCATTTGAACCAATATATAAATGGTTCCACCTTATTATATTCAACAGAAACTGAGATAATTTATTCCTCTTTTTCTTCAATTATTTCACTCCAAGCAAGATGAAAATACCACTAAGACGCAAGGGATTATTGAGAGTGAAATGGAATAAGAGCGATTAAGTTAGATGACGCAATAAAAGAAAAGGATTCAGGAAGAAAAGAACTGACGTTACTTTTAAGATTTTTGAGGGACGTGGATGGCAGGCAAGTCCGAGCAAATAGTTTTCAAACATGCACTAAGTGTAGCTCTAGTGACATCAGCGATCGACATCATCCTAAAGGAAAAACACGTCGGAAGAAAAACGAGAAAATGAGTGGATCATTGAACAGATTCTTGACATGAAATAAAAGAGACAGAAAACGATACCAAGATATGGAAGGGAATACAAGAGACTGCAAAAGGAAGACGGCTCAACGAAAAATGCTCCTAAGTAGGGAGACTGAGCACAACAAATAACGGAGATATGTATAGAAAAATAAAGAAACTAACAGGGCAAAAGACATGCTCAGCAACAGCGTGTATAAAAGCAAATGAAGTTACACTAATATTAGAAAAAGAAAAAAATACTTCTGTAACACTATTTTTACATGCGGAAAAATGCAACACTATTTTAACACGACGGAGCGAAAGAAATTATTATTAGTTGTATTAATAATACTGCAGATTATTTGCTCCGATATGAGCAGAGAGGAAAATAAGACAAATAGTTAAGAAAGTTGTTTGTTCGGTTGCAATATGAATGCAACTAATAAATTATAACCAGAGAAAAATATTGCAAAAATATGAAAATATTGGAAACTGACTGAGCGAATTGAAAAACATTGCAAGTGTAGGCGGCAGGTCAGACAAGCTCATCGCATTGTTGGCTATTATGTGAAAAAGCGGAAGCCTTACAGCTGGTGAGAGCAGTAGCCAAAATATCGTTTCGAGATTGTCCAAAACATTTTTGATGAGGCCAAGAAAGGTTAAAACCTGAAATTATCTTGTGGATAGATTTTAAAATCTGAAAAAAAAATGATGTAATCAATTGAATCAAAATGAAAACGAAGGAAAGAAATGTGCGAAGGCGGGAGTGATTTGATTGGCTAAAGATTTGATTTTGATAGACACTCCGCATCTGTCATGCCTACCCCAAGAGAATTTGGGACAGATATAAAAAATAGACCCCCGAAGGGCTAAAACCAGTTGGAGGTGAATTTTGGGGTTTGCAGTCAAGATGTAACGAAAAGAGACTTTAGTTTCCCAACCGGGGAGCCACGAGAGTACAGACAGAGACGGTCGTCTCCGATAGAGTCCTGGCTGAAGATGTAAAGAAACAGAAAAGAGCCAAGAAGAGTTAAAGTCAAACAATGAACCGACCAGTAGTTGTTGCGCCAAGCTAAGACAGATAAGACGAATTTACCGCCACCCACCACACACATAAAGACCAATCTTTGGCTGTATCCGTAAGGCTTCGGTGAAAAGCTCGAATAAGATATTTTGAATAGACACAAACTTGAAAACTCCGAGTGAAGTGAACAGACATTACCAACCAAAAGCTTGAATTAATGTTAAGAACACAACTCTTCGCCACTAGTCGATCCGTTCCGCTCCGTTGTCGTCGTCACACTTCAGAGATGGGATGAGCATATTTAAGATCTCTTCCTCGACAAAAGGGACCAACCAACAATGTACAAAAATACAGATGGGTCAGAAATATTAAAACACCGAAGTGGAAAATGCAATGGCCAAATTGAAGAGAAAAAAGCAGCAGAACCAGGCGGGATTGTAATAGAGAGATGATGATGTTCTTTGGAGTGGACAGGCTCACAGAAACGGAATCTATAACAGTTGCAATATACTGGCGGGCCAAATCAGAACAATTTTTATAGCACTACCTAAGAAGCCAGGTGCAAAGGAATGTAAACTTTACCGAACAATCAGTTTAATTAGCCACATAACAAAACTAATCATCCTAATTTCAATAAACAGAGAGCACATCAAAATCGGACAAGAAAGAGGACATAAGCGTGTTGTTTCGTTAAAGATATCTGAAAAGGGAATGCAATATGTATGCTCCGAACGCTATCTGAAAAAGCAATGCAAACGCAGAAAGACCTTTATATGTGGTTTATAGACTACACAAAGGCGTTCGACAAAGTACGCCACAAAGCCTTGATAGAAAGTAATGGCAACCTACTGCAGGATAACCTTCTGCCCTGTTAGTCATGTCTCGAAAGAGACATGATCGCCCAATCATGTATCCCGTATGGTAATTAAATGCCTGACCAAGAGAAAAAATATTGAGAGACAGAGTCAAGTGAAAGTTCATGATTGCCTACGTCCAGAAAGGACATGGCACATGAAGAAGAAGATACACCTATCAATGAATAAAGAACAATGTCAAACTCATTAAAGTAGCATTGGTCAGCAGAGCTTTCTTCCTTCCTCTCTCGCTTGGATATTCTTTTTTCACTCTATCTATCTATCTATCTATCTATCTATCTATCTATCTATCTATCTATCTATCTATCTATCTATCTATCTAATGACATCTAATATAATGTATATCTATCTATGGAGATTAATAGAAGAAAAGTGACAGGTGGTATATAGTGACTGATAAATATTGATGTAAATGTTTCTAAAATCTTTAAGCGTGATAATTTTACTTCTATTTCTATCTTGTCTAATCTATTTATCATTTTCTAATTTAATATGGAATCTTCATTTATGCACATTTTTCTATTTACAGGTATGTGTATTTGTATAATTGCTTGTCTACATATGAGTATACTTATTCTGTGTTATATTTGTGTCTTTATATGTGTGGACGATATTTTAATATTCACAACTAATTTTGCTATTAATACAAAAGTAATAATAAAAAATACAGACACTATCTGCAACATTATACTTAAGATTTCCGCCATAATCAATAACGCCTGTAGATTTTACTTGCTGGTCATCTCCTATTTTTGGCGTCTTTCCACCTCACTGAATGGTGAGGAAGTTTTCAAAGTTTTGATTAGCTCCGTTGTGTGTAACAATTGTTCTCATGAGTAAATTTATTGCGTGGGAGGTAAACGTGAATACGTAATTCTTTATTAAGCCTTCTGCAGGAAATTCTAGAGGTCAGGAAATTTTGAAAAGGTAATCAGTTGTCGGCTGTATTGACCAAATTCTTCATCTGACAGCAGGTCAACACCTAAGAATCTTGGCAATATAGGTACGGAATTGTTACGTGTCCCCTCTACCCACTGCTTATACCGTATTGACAAATTTATAATATATTCAGGTTGGGGTTCTTAGTATATTCTGAATAGGTCAGCATTGATCATTGAGTTTAGGTAAGTATATGTCAAATCGAAGCAAATTCGTTTTAAAGCCCTAACGGGTTTCAAACAACATAAGAAGTTAGAAAAAGTTGTATTTTTTAGGGACACATTGCTGAATTGTCGAAGGTGGTAGTTTATTTTTTAATAAATAAAACACGAATTTGCAGAAACAAACGGTAGATGTGCAGAGTAGAAAACAATAAGAGAACTATTTTTGATTTCTGATAATTTAAGAAGAATTTAACGCCATCGTGTTAGATACCTTATCAAAAATTACAGGGTTAAAATACGGATAATACGATAAATGCTGTTAAATGGTATAACACGTGGCTTGTTAACTTTAAGGCCTCCAAAGCGAAACTGCTTTTTATCAATGGTTGATGTTACTCTCCAGGAAAGCAATTTAACTCCTTCCTAAATGTCACAAAATTTCCCTTGAAGAACAATTATGCTGAGTCACTTTCTAAGTCTTCTGATCGGACAGCCGGTTCTATAGTCGGTTTGCTAGACAATTTTTATCGACAGAGCCTATCATGCACATTTATAAGTTTACTGCTCTTCCGAGCATCAAATATTGATGTGACAGGGTTTGATGCTTCTGCGATATCTCAGTCTGGCTCCTGGGCTTTAGTCATTTTCTCATCACACTAACAAAACTTCCCTGTGTTTTTTCTATAAATATTCCCAACTCCAATTATTTTAATGAGCATTCCTCTTTGATGACCCCAGATACTCGCATTTAAGCGCTGTACTAGATTGGCAGTTAGGTCTTACAATTACACTGCTGAAATTTCTAGTTGCAACCGTAAGCTCTATGCTAATATTTTAATATCACTTGTAGAACTGATCTAGCTTTTTGCATTCCTGTAAACTTCTTCTTTATGACGCATCCCTTCATGACGTAAGCGTTCATAGATCTCTGCACTTTCCTGTTCTTTGTATCTCTTAATACGTTTCATCTTCCTATATTTTCTAGAGCCTGATTTGCCATCCGTTAACATAAGCTCGCCAGGTATCTCATGCGTTGCTTTCCTGTTTCGTTTGTCTTCAAACTCTGCCGTGAGTATTACATTTTCGCTCTTTCATCATTACGTGCCCTTGAATTTTCAACTCTTTTCTTGATGCTAAGTACAAGTGTCTTTTTATCATTGTTTTTCACATGTTTGGCTTATGTTACTTTTAGCATCAATGACCTTCTAAAGTGTGTGCATGTTTAATTCTTGACATGCTATTTTAATCAAAACTTGCATGAAAATGGTGTATATTACTTCTATCTATTTTTTAATCGTATCACCCCGAACAAGGCGATAATGTCACTGATGTACAGGGGGCTACATAAGTGTAAAAAGATTAATTAGGAGAGAGTGAAGAGGAAGACGAACCAGTTAGAAAGAAGCAATAGAAGGATGGGAATACAGGTGTGATGACAGTTTTAAAGGTGGAGAGAAAGGAAAGGATATGCGGGGTGGGGAAAGAACTAGAGTCAAGTGGTTAATAGATGAGTAAGAAAAGTTAAGGGATTTGGGTGATTTTGATTTGGCTGGTTTAGGAATTTTTCTGATTCTGTTTATCATGTTATGGTTTGTTGATATGGACGGACCTAGAGTAAAGGATGCAGGCGGTCATTATCCACTGGGGGGGTTGGAAAACTGGCTCGAGCTGCAACAAAGTTTGGCCTCAGGGTTGCCCATCGAAAGCGCTGGCAGGGACACCTATACATGCGCGACATGGCACTACAGGAACCCCAATATTATACAACTGTTGATCAAAGCAGCCGCTCTTGACGCAATAGGTTTCAAGAATATTCTTCTTTACTGTATCGTGCTTTTTCAGGACGTAAGCGATCATGGCTCACCACTTCCCAATATTCACTGTCGCTCTTAATATGCCTTTACTTATCTTACTCAATCCCTGCTTAACCATCCATCTTCTCGAGTCCATCAGGTATGTCGTGCGCAGCTCTCTCTTGTTACACTTTTCCTCTATTCGTCCTGGGAGCATCAGGTTCTCCAAACCCTCTTTCCTCAATACAAGTCCAGAAAACTTCAGCTGTTCTTTTCTGATGTTAAGTATGCGTTTCATTTTAGTATCCATCCTCTCCAAAACATTGTCATTTTGCGTGTTTTGCCCATGATGTATCAAGTGAGGATTTTTGAACGTTTTTCATTGATCATAATTCTTTTTAGGTATTTGTTCCTAAGATAAAATTTTACGAAAAAAATATGACCGGTTTTATTTTAAATTCCTTAAATTTAACCTCATTTTAACGAAGAAAAAGTGTATTAACGTCAATTTCCCTGTTAAATGTGACCGTGGAAAGTATAATTCGAAAAAATACATTTTACATGGGATTGATCTTTGACCATTAGGATCCGTGGGAAATCTACAACTGAAGAAGAACCAATATAAGACATTTAACTAGAAAAAAATAGCTTGCCGGGATAAAATTTCAATATTTCGAAATTTTATAACAAATGACAAACATTTTAAAGAGAGTTTGCTGACTCTTTAATCAAGATAATTTTATTCATATTGTCTGACATTTGTCAATCTTAAATTTATTGACAAAATAGTAGAACATGAAGCAGCCTAAAAATTTACTTAAACTTATGCAAAAACTTTCAGAATTTTAAATTTTATAGAATATAGAAACGAAGAAGACAATTAGAATCAGAAATAAAAAAACGACTAAAATTTCTGAGACAAATAGTAAGCAAAGAAGACTTAGAGAATTTGTTATTCATAGGATATTTTGGAAGCTAAAGAGTAAAGAGAAATATCGCATCACCTGTAAAACGATCTTGTGTAAATTGACGGTGGAACAGGAACTGGGATGAGAGTAAAATGACAAACTTTGCAAAAAGATACAAATGACAGAAAGTTGTGGTAAGCCATGATCGCTTATGTCCTGAAAGAACATGGCACATAGAAAAGCTCCACGTCACAGACTTTTAAGAAATAAGCTATTAATAATCACATGACCTATTCCTGAAAAAATTATTGCGGGATTTATCATCATTATTAAGACGGGAATATTGGCATCATCTTTAACAAGGAAAACACTAACATAGTCATTGTCCTCCTCATCTTCATCTTTTTTTAAAATGGTCCTCGACATCGTCATCATCATAAATTTTTTCATCTTTTATCTGTTATATGACATGATTATATATTTGTTAGGATCATTGTAAGCATCATCAAATTTTATCTCTTATCATCATCATCATCATCATTTATTAACATGGACATAATCATCACTGTGTTTATTTCTTTTATTAGCATGATCTTTATCATAATCTTGTATCTTTTATTTACATGGTCTTTCTGATAATCATCATCAATAAAATCAACTTTTATCAACATGATCATCAACATCATTATCTTTTATTAACATGGTTTTTATCTTCACTGTCAGCTTTTATCATCAGCATCGGCATCATCAACCTCCTCCTCATGATCATCTTTTATCATTTATTAACATGATAATCATCAACATTATATTCTATTTACATCATCATCATCATCATCATCATCATCATCATCGTTATCCTTTAATAACATGGTCATGTTCTTGATAATGATCATGATCTTTTATCTTTTATCACCATAGCTACGACCTTCAAACTTTCCATATTTTTCTTTCTCCACCCGTACTCCCACTGTTCTTATAACTAATATTTTCCGTATTATCCGCAACGACCATCCTGACCGTAACCACAACCACAACTACCGCCATCCAACATCACCAGAGCCATCATCACTGCCAGCAACAAGCCTGTAATCTCCATTATTAATCGAACCTCACTCTACCAGCAGGCTCCACCAACACTTGTCCCAACCAGCTTGAGCGTTGGGCTGCCTAATATTCCTGACGCGGCTTTTGTTGACAGTTCCCCATATTTTATCATTTCTCGTTTTGCAAATCGAATATAATTGCGTAGCAGTCTTCGGGGGAGATCGATAGATAAGCGACTACCATCAGCAAATGGTTTACCAATGTCAGTTAGTTCAAAACCGCTTCTGCTCGAAACAATTCTAGGACATTATCCCTGATACAGATTTCCTTACTTCACCATCATATTTGATAACCAGCTTAAGCAAGTCTTTCCATTGGCATAGTTAATTATAGTCATTATCATTATTCGTGTATTCAGTTAACCGAACCTTAACTTTCAGCCACACCGGCGTTTGTATATATTTTACTAACTCGCAGCTCCCTCTACAGTGTTCATAAAATCAATATCTTAGAATATTATTTCCTACAAAGATATCCATCATTCAAACGTGTGGTAGATGGGTGTAGTCTAATTGGGAGCTGACTATAATTCAAACGGTAATGACAGTGAGGAAATGTTCTCAATTGAGTGTGCTGTCATTTCAGATAATGCATCACTAGAGATATTATCCCCTTCATTAAAAACCTTTCATTTTGTTCCGTGTTAAAACACTGACAACATAACCAGAAAGAAATTAAAATAGGAAAATGATGCGAAAAAATTCAGAAACGCGTAGAGAAATATCATTGATGGCGGAGATTGAAATATCAAGTTCTTTGTTCCTAAACAATAGCCTTCACTCCCTGTAGAAAATTATGCGCTGCTCATTTTTCTTACTCAAGATGCAAAAACTAATTTTGATTTAAGTGTGTAAAAAATAAATCGGTTTCACAGGATTTACAGCAGATAACAAGTTTAACGTCTGTCTATTCACATTTTCGTGCAGTGGTGGTCATGAGGATAAACAAAATATGCAATAAAATCATTTAAATACTGAATCATGGAATAATTCTTTCTGCTGCGGTGGTAATGGGGATAAACGAAGTATGCAATAAAATCTATTAAAAAACTGAATCATCGAATAATTCTTTGTGTCGCAGTGGCCATGTTAAACGAAATATGTATTAAAATTTATTAAAAACTGAATCATAGCATAATTCTTCTTGCTGCGTTGGTCAACAGTATAAACGAGGTGTTCCATAAAAATCTCTAAAAACACTGAATCATGGGATAACTCTTTTTATTCCTTCATTAGTTACCACATACGTTTCATCCTGACGCTGTTTGTTATTGAATAAAAAGCATTTTCTTTAAATAAAAATTGAGACAGAAAAAAAGAAAAAAATGTAGAACAGTTGATAACGTTCTCAAGAGTTTGACGTCTGCTTCTTTGAAGCATAAAGTACTGTCAGTTTTGTATGTTTTCATTTTTACTATCTTACTTCTTTAAAATATTCTACTTTCACACTTATTATTATATCTTATTAAAGCTCAAATATATACTAATGCTTTAAGAGACGGGTATTTTATTTTATAGTCATGGGCCTCCAAAGAACCTATTCAACCATTAAATTAATAATTATGATACATTCACCATGTGATTCAAATAAGAAAACAGTAAAATTTTGCAGGTACTGCTTGTAGAGATTATATTTTCTGTATATTAAAAAAAAAAAATTACCAAGAATGTTATGTCGAATATAATTAGTTACCTTACATTTCTCTAGCAGAACTTGTAAATTGTTGAGCCCCTAGAATGTTGTTATCTTTCCGTCGTATTAAGCCAATTAGTTTAAGTTAAATTCTAGTTAATATATATTGTCAAATGCAGTATTCTTTTAGCAATGTCTGAATAAATACGGAACTAAATTTGTCAAATATAAAATAATTGTTATTCATTTCGTCAATTAAATTGGATCGAAAGGAGAATGTCTAGTTCCAAGTCTTTCTTCGAACGTTTGGTCTCCTTCAGAGGATATGATGGAGTTTCCTATCCACTCTTAAGGCGGGCATTTTAGTAGAAACACTCTAATATTATGAATTTTTTTTTGCATTTGGTAGCTTTTCTAATCTAATTTTTCTGGTTTAATTAGGTCTTCTGAAAGTCTGGTATCTTTTATGTTGATCCAGCTACACACTGAAGTCAGTAGATATAATAGGTAATGAGGGGCCTGAAATTCTTTCCACATCACTGATATTTCTGGGCATTAATCACATGCTACTGAAAACATGAGGAAAATATGAAATATTTATATTCATTTTTTATATATTTATAAAACTATTAATATCCATAATTATTACAACACATTAGCTCCTTTTAAAACATAACCCTTGCCAGTCACACAAATAACTGTTATAATAATAAATTAGATCTACCCGTAATGGACCAGTGACCAGCATGTATAAATAGTTGACGCTAAACAGAGTGCATATGGCCTGACAATTGCGTCTACGCGTGAATAAAACAGTCATGAGTTCAGCGACCACTTTTATATATACATACGCATTATCCCTGTTATTAATTACTTTAATCCATATCGAATACCTTACAACTATGTTTTTATGATATTTATCAAGCTATATATTTTAAGTCTTTTTTTACATAATAAGGACTTACTGTGTTACCCGGATCACTGTAATGGTACCTCTATAGTAAGCATCAGCACTAACCATTTTTCTAAGAAAAAAAAAGGAAAATGTTTTCTTAATCATTTCACTCTCATCAGGATAATAAAGTCGCTATGATGCAAGGGTTTACTGCGCGTGAAAGAATATGAAAAAAGAAAAGAAAAACATTATTAAAAAGGAAGAATAATAAACAAACTGTAATTTAAAAAACAAAAGAAACGGCTTACATTGTATTTAAATTTTTGAAGATGAAAGTTGATTGACAACAGAAGTTTACAGACAATATATGTGAGAGAAGAAACTTGCAAGTTCATCTGTAAAATAATGAGACCTAGCCGCCAACCTAGGACTAGGTTTAAATTTGTAAAGTTGAGATACCAAAGAAGAAAATTTATCAGGACATTTAACATGAAAATATTTATAGAAACGCACAGCGAATCTATATTAAAAATTATTTAGAGAAGCGACTTAGAGAAGTCGAGATACCATGTAAGGACCGATTCTTCTTTGGATTTTATCAAAAATCTTTGAGTACACAGTTGCAGCTCGAAGCCATTTGTGACGGAAATATTCATTGCAGAGACGAATTCTAGATTTATGAATGTGTAAAATAAAATCTGGCGAGAAAACTGTCTCAGATAACAACGTGAACCAACTTTCCTAACAGCAGACTTAGCTATAAACTTTCAATTTTTTTTTGTCAGTGGCAAACATTTTCCCAGAAAGAAACAATGCGTTTGGCATTGAGTTCTGTTACAGCCTACGACCCATAGAATCTGGAATATTTCTGAAAGTGACCTCAACATCCACGTTTGGCACCATGAGAAGCCGTAGCTTTCGGTTATCCAAATTTGCGTTCACTGTGTATATTTTGTCACTAAAAAATATATCTGAGGACTAATGATACTTAAAATTGATGAACTCTTTTCCTGTTCAAGTGTCATATCCCTAATTTGATTGTTTGAGGAGGTAACTTAGACACCTGGCTTATAATTTAATATTGAAATGGTTATGCATAGCCTTTAGAACTTTCTTGTAGTACCAATTATGAAGCCCTGATGCTACTGCATTCCGCTATATGCAGTTGCCTATATCCATGCACTTCCCGGGAAGTGCATGGATATAGGAAACAACATGTAGTGGAGAGTGCGTAGAGACACGCGAACTATGATGCGTATATTATGAGGATTAATTTCCACCCAGTTATGGGCTAAACTAGCAGTATAGCCCGGCGTTGCTCGGGTGTAATGAAAGCTTTAAAAATAATCCATGGTCCTGGAGCACAGACTCTTTGAACATTGGCACGAAAGACTAAAAAGCAATAGTTTTTTCCAGTTAAAGCGAAACCGTAGACTGAAAGAAAAATGAATGGATGTAAGTCAAATTTTGATTTCCTGGTATCGATATCAAATAAGTCATCTGAGTAAATGGTATCATGGCTGAGACTAAGAACTACAATTATACCTACTTAGAGCCAAACCCGAAGCAAAAACTAAAAAAAAGGACTGAAAAAAATTCAGACATACAGTCACATAAACAGACACACATAAACATCTTGTCTTATATATATATATATATATTATGTATATATTATCGATTTTCTGCACTATTGTGAGAACTGCAACCAAGAAACTTCTGAATATCGTTTCTTATGTCTTTGTCTATGAATGTATCAAATTTGATTTAAATCGGATCACTCTATAACCCGATTTTTTCTATTAACGATTTACTATATTGAAAATGGAAAGTTGGAGAGCCCAATTCGATTACCAGATGAATTCATTGCATTCACTTACGCGCAAATAATCTTGGGAAAAGTAAAAATCCATTTTTCTCCCTCTAACTTTGAGTTAACACATCACATTATAATAAATCCAGGGCCTAACTCATGAAACAACATCTTTTAGGCCAAATTCGACTTTATTCATCAACATAATCTCCTTCTAGGGTGATACACTGATTTCAACACTTCTCTAATAATTCGATGTCTTTTTTGTAGAAAGCTTTGTCTTTGATCTCAAAATACGCCCCAGTTTCCAATATCACATCTACAGTGGAACCAAATCTCTTTCCCTGGTGTATTCTTTTGAGGTTTGCAAACAGCCAGTAGTCGCGGGTTTGGCAGATCTGGAGAATAGGGTGGATGCGGAAGCAATTCGAAGTGCAATTCATGTAGTTGTGCGTTGTGCCATCGTTGCAACCGACTTGTGACAGGGTGCATTTTCTTGGTAAAAGATCACTTTTTTCATCTTAATTTGTGGCCGTTGTTTGACGATTTCTTCCTTTAAATGCACCAATAATGGTACATAATATTTGCTATTGGTGATTATCAATATCGATAAAGGATGAAAAAATATCTTGCTCATCCCAAAATAACGAGGCCAAAAAGTGGACTGCTGGTGTTTGCTTCTTTGTTCACTTTGGACGACATTCATCGGCTGCTGTCCGCTCAACTGACTGCCAAACACAGCTTTCTCAATGACAAATGTTCATGCAAAATGGTAAATACATTGCCTTCTGATATTTCCAACTCTTCTGCTATCTCACACAACTTCCAATTTACAATAGGCCAAAAGGAGTTTGTAGAGTTTTTTGTATTTTCCGGTCGATATTGGTCGACCTGATAAAAATTTAAATGCATTTCCTTTGTTCTGTATATGGTGAGTTGGTTTCGTCTATCGGCATATCAAACTCTATGCTTTATTTGATTCCGAAATCTAAATATTTCTAACACAATTGTATGCTTTTAATTACAGGATAAAATGTATGTTATATATAAATATACATATTAGGGTAGATCGATTTTGGAACTGTAAAAAATCACATTTAAAGAAAGTTGCAAATAATGTCAAGAGTTACCACAAGAAATATTTTTCTTCAAAACTTTGTATTTATTTGAGCAATCAAATTTAAAGACGAATTAAATTGGGATTTTTATCGCGATATAGGTGTCACCGGAAACACGGCTCGCTTAAGTAAAACCCGAGTTTTAACCAAAAGAAAAAATACAATACGCTTAATAAAATATATTTTTATGTTTAGCATTCAATGTTTTTAGAAATTAAATGAAAATATCAAAATTAAAATGGAATAAAAACATCATAATATTTAGTTTAATATATAAATAACCATTTACGTATGCCGTTTTATTTATTGGAATTTTCTATGGCATTCACCTGTTGAAATTACCTCCCCTTAAACGCTCGTTCTTTTTAAATTTGTTTACTGTTTACGTTTTAATTGTCACGAATATATCTTAAACTTTTCATTAAAATAAGACTTAACTATTAAAAAATTCAACTTTTATAATTATTCTAATTTGTTTATATTTTTAAAGTTTATATTTATTTATAAAAAAGCCTGTTTATGAGCTAATCTCGGAAGTAACTCTACTTTAAGGTAAGTAAATATTACTTTTAATTTAATGTATTTATTTCAATTGTATCAATTCTATTTTAAAAATATTTGTGGAATTTCATTTCTGACTGTACATATATTTTTTCAGATATTTCAGGATTGTGAATACCTAAAGGATCAGAGGGGCAAAATAGAACTTAAGGGCAATTTCCAACTTGAACCATTTGATAAAAGTGCTGTAAAAAAGAAAAAATGTAGATTTATCACCAACAACTTCAACATCAAATGTCCAGGCTAATGTTTCATCCCCCTCTTACCCATCTTCTCCAAGTGAAGAACCAGAAGAAAAATATTTGTAGCCAAGGAGTCATCCAAAAGGGCCTTATAATCCTTATCAAATCTCCAAGATATACTCTCAAGTTAGTCAGGTGGGGACATATCTTCTAATAATGGAGTCACCCTTGCCAATAACTTGCTGTTTGATTTGAAGGCTATGGGCCTTCTTATACCAAATATTAATATGAAAGATATTATAGATAAATGCAAAGTTGATAGGGCAAATTCTAAAGTGAAAACAACTGCCCAAGAAAAACATGATGGAAGTGTGGAGAATATTATATGTACTGGAGTTGATGTCAAAACGGATAAGGACACATTGCTGTATAAGGAAATTGTGGAGGAAAATAAACAGAAAACTATAAAAAAAATAAGGAACCAGAACGACATTTAACTTTTAAAAAGGAGACACTATATGAAAGTTAGTATATGACACATAGAGCTCTTCCTAATAGTGGTGCAACAGGTTGTGACCAAAGACTCCTGTTGGAATACACAGTGGGTATTTCGAGAGGTAAGGTTGACTCTAGAAATGCCTTCTGGAAAATTGGTCCTTTAAACCAGGCAAGGTAGTTAACTTTGTTCATTAGGTTTATGTGTTTATGGCGCATACCCACAAAAGCTCACAACAAAACTCCACATTTTAATAAATTTTATTGTAAATGTGTATGCCTCTGTATGATTGTATACAATCAGAAAGTGCACATTTTTAATATGATTCAGAAGATTAAGAAGCAGCCTCATGAAATCCAACAGAACACATTAAGAAATATACAAAGAAACACTGCGTGAAAACTGATATTCATGGTCCAATCTGAAGTTGAAGTAAGAGCAGAAGTTTTAAAAAGAATTTTGGCCATTAGGTAAATAAATATTTATTTATATATCATTGACTCAATTATTTATTACAATTTATAAATTCATTTTAAATATTTTATCTAATTTCACCATAATTATTAAAGTAGTAGAGATTGACATTTTTTTAAATGAATCAATAAATACATTTTTATATTCTTTCAGGAGTGGGGAGTCAACCAAGAAAAGGTTAAAAAGAATATCAACCATTAATTTTAATGCCACACACTAGACACAATTGATAGATTTATCATTATGTGGCATTTTTGAACCACCAATGACGGAAGATTTTTCTGAATCTGAACTTCGGGAATCATTGTTAAATGGAACCAAGCTTGACATGACTTGTCACATTACCAAGGCGTGGAACGGGCAGTCAAGTTAACAACGGAAGATTTGCAAACTGTATTAGGTTTTGAAGCAAATTTTTGAGTAAGAAATTGAGAACAGCATTTTTGTCTTAGTGCTCTTATATGGTGTAATTTGATTATGTCAGTCAGTTAAGTACCATGCGCGATACACGCTTTGGGCGATCATGTCTCCAAAGAGACATGACTGACTGGGCAGCACATTATCCCGCAGTAGGTTGCCATTGCTTTCTGCGGTAGACTGGTTGCCGACCAAGGCTATAGAACCCAATCTGTCCTGTTATTTAGCCCATAAATGGAAGGAATAGACGAATTAATACCTTTGCCAAGGGTATTTGCGCGTAAGTGAATGCGAGGGATTCAACTGGATTTCGAACTCGGTTCCCCGATTTCTCATTCCGAGCTGATATCCACTGCGCCACAACGCACATTGATTATGTATAAAGCTCTATTAAAATAGTGTTTGTTTTCCTTTTTTTGTTTGTTATATTTTCATTTATAACAGAAAAATCATTTAAGTTATTCAAATATTACTGCTTAATTCATAATGTTAAAAGAGTTTTTTAAAATAGATACTGAAAATGGGAGGCAGATTTTAAATTTGAAGATTAGTTATCATTTCTTTAATTAATATCATTTTTATAAAATAAAAATGACATTCCCTGATTTAAATACTAAAATTATTTGATTTTCTCACTAATATTCAAGCCAAATCTTGCAAAGACGAGGAATTTTCAGTATATTTGTGTCTGCGATTTTTGATGCTAAACGTTCAAAAACCGTTGAAGTATTTGATCTAATATTTTGTATCAGTACTTAATAGGTTCATACACAGCTTTCGGAAAAGTGAGATCTTTTAATATTCTAAGAAAAGTGAAAAATCAACCTACCCTGATATATATATATATATATATATATATATATATATATATATATATATAGGAATTGTTGGTAATCTTGTTTTTTTTTTAGAAAACCCCATTGCTGTGACTTTTTACTATAAAAATGTATTTTTTAATTTCATCGTGTTTTGCTTTTGTTTTGAGCTAACAAATTGCCCATAGCCTGGACCCTGATATGTCCTGCCACCTCTGTTCAGGATGAACCTGGGGACAATCACAATTAAGAAGTGGTCCCACACGCCTCAATACCACCAATATACCGGTCAGACGCCTTGCTACCAGATGTAATGCGTTATCTTACACACAATTACTCTGCATTTGAATTCACATCATTTAGTGTAGTGACTGATTAGACGTTTCACTTGAAATTTTACTACAAGTTTCTTTATCTATTCTGTGTATAGATTGGGGATATTTTCTAATTGCCTTTGTTATAATCAAGTATATAATGAGATTAGCGTAGTGGACATCGGCTGGCCCAACTGGAATCGGCATGACGAAAACAACATCTAGCAGAGTTCATTGCATTCACTTTGGCAAAAATTGCCTTGCAATAGGTTTGCATCCATTTTGTCTTTTTCACCCAGCGCAGGCTGAGATATTTTGCTGTGGTAGTTTGACTAGTCTGGAAGGAAAACGGTGAATTTAAAAACACCACCGGGTACAGACAATTCAGACCTGCTACAGAAGTCACGTCAGTACGACATAGTGTGATGAGGCTCTGGTCCCATGGTACAAAGGGAAATCTAATGGAACCCGTAACGCTGAAACAGAAAACGTCATCTTGCTGTGAGCCTTCACACAGAGGAAGGCACAGGAGAAAATCCTACATGCTAGTCTACATTGTTATCGAATTACGGTATTTGGAATATATAACTTTTTTTATCTAGAGAAATAAATAAAGTTACCGTTTGAGAAGCATTATGACCAAGCTCAAAGATATGCAATACAAAAAGGAAACGCATCTCTTCTTTCATATTCAAGATGATGGGAATATACTGTTTTAAGTTAAACGTAGAAAGAGACTGATATAAAAGACGATATTTTAAGTGTAATATATTTCGTGCCGTTCGAATTACAGTTGAATTCTTTGCATTCACTTACACGCAAATACTTTTGGGAAAGATATTAATCCATCTCTTTCCTCCAGTTATGGGTTAAACTAGCAGTATAGCCCGGCGTTGCTCGGGTGTAATGAAAGTTTTAAAAATAATCCATGGTCCTGGAGCTCAAACTCTTTGGACGTTGGCACGAAAGACTAAAAAGCAATAGTTTTTTCCAGTTAAAGCGAAACCGTAGACTGAAAGAAAAATGAATGGATGTAAGTCAAATTTTTATTTCCTGGTATCGATATCAAATAAGTCATTTGAGTAAATGGTATCATGACTGAGACTAAGAACTACAATTATACCTACTTAGAGTCAAACCCGAAGCAAAAACTAAAATAAAAGGACTGAAAAAAATACAGACATACAGTCACATAAACAGACACACACAAACAAACATCTTGCCTTATATATATATATATATATATATATATATATATATATATATATATTATCGATTTTCTGCACTATTGTGAGAACTGCAACCATGAAACTTCTGAATATCGTTTCTTATGTCTTTGTCTATGAGTGTATCAAATTTGATTTAAATCGGACCACTCCTTCTATAACCCGATTTTTTCTATTAACGATTTACGATATTTATCGGGGGTACCTCGACACAAAAGCTCGCTAAGAACACTCGCAGACGCTTATAGTACAAATGCGTACATTTTCAAGAAAATCGGTTCAGCCGTTTCGGAGTCTATAGGTAACGGACACACAGACACAGACACACACACACACAGACAAAGTTCCATTTATAAATAAGTTTAGATTAGATAAGAGGACGGATTGGGTTCTATAGCCTTGGCAGAAAGTAATGGCAACCTACTGCGGGATAATCTGTCCAGTCTTTCTAGACATGATCGCCGAAGCGTGTATCGCGTATGGCACTTAACTGGCTGATATTTCGTGCAACTGTTATAATAGTATATTAAAACGCAATTTTATTTTAAATTGAACATTATTTTCTGAAAAGCCATATTATGTTTCTAGAAAGATAAACAATAATGTATTTTAAGACCTGGCATTTTATTATGCACATAGAAGGATTCTCTTCCTAACGTAAATAAACAGCTATAATAGAATCGTTATAGACATTCGCTTTTAAATTTCTGGTATATTAAATGTGTCATTGGTTGTTAGAAAAATGTTCCCTCAAATGCGTATAAAGTCATTGTAAATTTTATGAGTGAGGAAAATATAGTATTGGAAATTGCGAAAACGTTGAACAGAGATCACAAAGCAATCAAAAGAGGAATTTTAAGATGGAAAGAAGAAAAGTTCTTCATAAATGGTAAGCAAATAAGAAAATATAAAGAGTAATAAGAGGGAGAACTGACGAGAAAGAAAATATTGCAGTATCTGCTGTTATTGTGAATGGAAAAACACGGTTCAGAAGGTTAAGGTTTTTGGCTAAAAAAGAACAGAAAACGGAAAATCTATCACCTTAAAAAATGTGAAAATTGGACAAAAAATTCATGAGAAATTATATGTAAGCAATATTTTTATTCGCGAATGTAGAACTCTTTTTGGTCTTCGGTCACATTTCATTGAAACACCGGTCCCGTACGATCAGCAATATTCAGTTGATTTTGTTCAGTACCTTAATGAGTGATCACTTGGGAATAGCAGGTGCAGCAAGTTTGGATGTGCGGGTGGTGTAATGGTTAATGGCTCAGAATTGTTAATCAGAGAGTTGTGTTCTAATTCCAGTCGGGAAAATTATGGGTCCACCTGTTTTACACCATTCATGGGATAATCATCAAGACTTGTTTCACTAAACCATTATTATTTTTAAAAAAATTGCTTAAAAAATTAAAATTGCGGCATTAAATAACCTATAGAAGTTAATATGTTGCTACCCCCCCCAAAAAAAAAACAAACAAAAAACAAAAAAAAACAAAACAAAGAGCTCTTTTTCAATGACTCGATAACTAAGATAATATTTGGGTTCAAGCAATTTAGGAGACATAAGTTGTACGTGGAGGAATATTGCCATATATAGCCACAGCTTCAAAACCATAGTCGGTGATACTCGTTTTTTTATGACAGTTATGTTTTTACTAAGTGGACTTGATAGCCAAATGACCTACCGATGTTGGATCCAACATTATCTTTTACTTACATGCATGTAAAGTAATAAAATAATAATCAGATAAAACTCATAAATGGTGTCTCAGACATATACCAATACGAAATTAAGTACAAGTAGAAGAATATCAAAAATAAGTAGAACATGACATTGAAATCAGATATAGCTGAACATACGTTATAGTAAAAGTTGCGTATTTCCCCGATAAAGTGAATTTAAGATAAGTGACATAAGAAGTTGAAACAATTGATTGAAATATGGATATATATATATATATATATATATATATATATATATATCAAACGCAATCTTCAGGTGAGCTGAACATTTTTTTTATTATTAATGGGTGGCGTATTTGCTCATTTAGACAGAGAGCGCTGTTTTGTACCGTGTAAAAAGGTGTCTATTCTTGATTTGTTTCTCTTCTGTTTTCAGTTTATATTTCCTTTTCCTTAATTTGTTTTTATTTTTGGGTTTATTGATTTTGTTTTTCAGTTTACTTTCTCTTGTAACTTTGCAGGCATTGACTTTACCAATTCGGAATATTAATACACTCTCACCACATCTATCTATCTATCTATCTATCTATCTATCTATCTATCTATCTATCTATCTTCGTATATATATAATTTATCTATAAAAACTTATTTTTGCTTGATGATGTCATTTGGAAGGAAGCAGTGTGTTGCATAGAATCTTTTGTTTTTCAGTTCTCCATAATCTATTTATATGTCTACCAGAACAAATACTATATATTCTATTTCGTTGAACATATTTTCAAAATATAGACGCTGTTAAAATTATCATATTAATGATTGCAAAAGTTGCATGAAACGTCATTTATAGATACAGTTCATTTCAAGAGCTAAGAAAAGTATAAAGAAACATAAACGATATTGTTATATATAAAAGAAAGGTTACTCCATTTTTATGCAATATGAATTTTCTTATATGTTAGCGAATTCAGCAAAATTACCTCATAAATGAAAAAGAAACTTGAAGCAACAGAAATCTGGTTCTACATAAGGATTCTGAGAATACCACGCACGGAACATATGAGCAATGAGGAAGTTTTAAAGTAAACGCAAATAAAAAGAACATTTACACTTAAAATTAGGAAAGAGGGCTTGGAAATTTTGAGGGCAGAATGGAGACAAGTTCTTCCTACGAAGAAGAAGAAGCTATCAAAATAAAAATGTATAAGAAATAGAGTGAATGTTTGACTGGACTTGTAGAAAAAATTGAACTTTTGCTGTATCTGACGTAGTAACCGTTTTTATTTCTTTTTCACCTCAGCTGTGTTGGTGAACTTGCTCTGTGTAAAATTACGACCTCTGATTTCTGACCTCTTCTTCTTCAGGTTCTGAGTCACAGATTGCTTTCCTATTTTCATCTGTCCATTGCTTCTGGGAGATTAGGAATGCAGTAGACAAACTGACCTATGTGCGAGGTTATCACAAAGATTCTTCTCCTGTGGCTTGCTGTGGGCGATCTAGACAATATGCCAAAGGCTAGGGGGTAAATACCCGAGAGCATAAGTAATGATGTTTAAGACTTCGAGCTCACAACATGAAATGAATAATGATACTACTACTAAGCAAAGGCGGAAGTATAGAGTTATGAAGCGTGTTGACTTTCCTCTCAACGGGAAAGGGGAAGAGACAACATAGGTGTGGAATTGTGGTCATAGAGATCAGAGTTTGCAGTAAATTTGGCAAAAAGTTAAATAAATAGAAAGAAATTCCTTCTTAAGAACAAAACAAAACAAAAATGGTATTGATATTTTAAGAAACACGCAAAAAGATGATATTATCTAGCTAACAAAATGAATTTCCTACAGCGTTTCTTCAACGTTGTGTAGACTTTTAAAACTTTTATTTTATAGACACTCGACAAAGAGACCATACTGTTATTTTATAAGGTTGTAAATACGTATCCTTTTAACGTTACATTATCCTTTTAACGTTACATTATCCTTTTAACGTTACATTATCCTTTTAACGTTACATTAGCAAAAGTGGTTAATAATTTCCGGGAAGTCATCAGAATGTGCATTCATTATCTAAGTAATTAGAATAACCAAACGTAGAGTGACTCTTCATTGCGTGATATTTTAAACCTCTGTATCGTCAGTGTAGAAGTAGGGAGATAGGTAATGTTTCCTATTTTTCTATTGGCCGAAAAACATTTCGCGTCAAGGTGTGAAATTTAACGAGTTTTGTTTCTAGATTCGCTTTTGCGTGTGTGCTAAACAAACATAGCATTTGAATTTTTAAATCTAGAACTTGTTTTATTCACTACAGGCTCTTCTGTACACACAGCGTTACCATGTAACATTGCTAATGTGTTGCCTTCTAGCGCCTTTAGCTGCACAGGAGAAAATAGATAATACATTTCAGGAATATATTATACCGTTAATTCATTAGCTTGTAAGGGCCTCGGCTATGTTTGTCAAATTGGCCTTGTACCAAACACAACCAAAGTCCCCAAAATTTAAGATATCAGAAGGTTGAAAGAATAAAAGTGTTTCATTTGTGAAATAAGAGGAATTTTATTAAGAGAACTAAATAACAAATTTGTAATTAGAGGAATAAAATGTTTAAAGAGAAAATGTATGTAATTAATTGCTCCCGAGAAATAGCAGTAAGGAGTTAAATGTGTGTATGGAAAAAAGATTAATCAGGATACTAATAAAGTATGTGTTCTTTTTCTTTTTTTAAAGGCTGGCGACAGAGTGAAAAAGGAAGGTCAAGTAATAAACGAAAATTGTACTTATCCCACTTTAGTTTTTAGGAGTTAGTTGAAGTATCTTGTTGCTGTTTTGACGGCGTGTGAGTGCAGACGAAGAAAGGGAAATTGGAAGGAGAAGAAATGTGTGACGTGTCCTTACTTCCGGAGCGGCAAATTAAATTTTCTTTAGTCACATGTTGCGTGTCGTCTCTGTGTGCTCCCGTTTATTTAACTGCTTTGACCGGTCAAGAGACGTGGTTAAGTAGTGAAATCTAGTCACGTGACTGGATCAAACGACATACCCATTTTTTAGGTGTTAAGAAAAATTGAATGGAGTCATAGATCAATTTGCTATTTCCTATCCGATCAGAATCCAGAATCTTAATTTTCACACCGACTTGTTTAATTTGCCTTGGTCTGGTTTTTTCCAAAATGTTTTCAGTCGTTCTGATTTTTGTGGGTGTGCGATTTTACTTTTTGCGTTCAAATTTAATTGTTGGATGATATAGGATTTTGTATCCTATAAGCTATTCCCAATATAAAAAATGTTATGTCTTCTATCCATATTGTTAAATGAAGAACAATTATTCTGTAATTATTTGACACGTGCCAAATATTTTATTGCCTGCGTTATGACAGCTTTGGGCATGAGATGGAGTCGAGGAAAATAGTTGATTGCAGTGCTACAACAGCCTAACTATAATGTCACATTTCCCCATCAGAATAGAGTTTGTTTGCAAAGTTGAAATAACGTCCCACAAATGTCACATATCTCCCGTTCAAATTACACATTCCACCTTTTCCCGCCGATAACTGTTACATTACACGCACTTCCACAAACTCTGAAATGAAAAACTTGCGGCTTGTTAGCTTTGTAGATCTTTTAAGTCTCAGATAGAGAGAGAGAGAGAGAGAGAGAGATGGAGAGAGAGAGAGAGAGAGAGGGAGAGAGGGAGAGAGAGAGAGAGAGGAAAATTAGTCACGTTAAATTTGAATATCAATTCATCATGTTGATCAGTAAAGATTTTATATTGGAAGATGATATCTGCGTTAGTATTAACTCTTTGAGGCAAAAAACAAACAAACAAACAAACAAACAAACAAACAAACAAACAAACAAACAAACAAACAAAAAACTGTAGCTTTTGAAGGTTTATTTTAAAAACTTATATTTTGATAGAACCACCTTACTTTTACCACCGCATTTCACCATCATTACTCACATAATAGATTTTATAACCGCATGTGTGTTCTTTTAGGAATAAACGATTTATTTTTCACGCATCTTAGGGTTTTACCAGCTTTCAGTTTGCTTAATTTTTGCTCCAATTTATGTAAATATTTGGTTCGTGTTTTTGCCTAGTTAAATAAAAATGAATATAAAGGTAATAACGTATGTAGTAAAATTGGGTTTTCCTTTCTCTCACAGATAACACATCAAAAATTCTGAAACAAAACCCTCACGGCTATCTTACTAGATTTTTTAAAAAGTTCATTTTGTAAAAACCTAACAAATCTTCCAGAACGTTACCGTGTAAAGTTGTAACTGATTGATGTATTTTTACGATTTATTAGCTTATAACGGCTGCAGCGCAACGTAGAGTGCTCGCCACGGTGCAAGTTCGTATCCCCAGCCGGATCATACCAAAGACGTTAAAATTGGTACTCGACACTACTCTGCAGAGCCATCACCACCACAGGAAATAGATAGAAAGTAAGTGGGGAACTCCAGGAATAGAAGTTCCGAAAGGTAGCAGCGAAAGTAAAAGGAATCCCTCGAGTCGCCCTCAACATATCGGTCGACTTGATTAAACCATTGTGAGATATTTAACCCTGGAATCAATTAAAGTTAGACCATTACTAACCATGGGTGTATCATATCCAATTTTGATTATTAAATATAATATTATAATATTATTATTATAATATTAAAATATTAAATATAAATATTTATATGAAATATTTTACATGCAGGCACTTCAAAATTTGCATTTTGAGTACATTAATGAGAAATCATTATTTAGGTAAGAAAATCAGGTACTGAAAATTTAATTAAATTGTAATTAAAATAGCATAATGGTTAGTGTTCTCGGGTTAACGTCCACATATTTTTTTAAGTATAATTCTTGTCTTTTCTTTATTTTTCAAAGTAAAATTTCTTTAACAAGATTATATAATGTTATATCATTTCTTTATTATATATTTATATTTATATGTTTATATATATTATATATTTCTTTAACAAGGTTATATAATATTATATTATTTAACCTGAGAAACTGGATTTATGCCTCCCCCAAACTCATCTCTGCTTTTTTTAATCGAACCTCTATTCACTCAGTTAAGTGCCAGATGTTTTACACGCCTGGGCGTTCATGTCTTTTTTTGTGACAAGACTGACTCGGTAGAAGAGTTTACTACTGTAGGTTGCTAATTCTTTCTGCAGTAAACTGGTTGTCAACCAACACTACAGAACCCAATCTATTCTGCTATTGAACCCATAGATGGAGGGAGAAGAGATGCATTCATATTTTTTCAAATGCATTTGTGCGTCAGTGAATGCAACAATTTCTCATTCTTGGACGAGCTGATATCCATTGCATCACAACATACACTGTCTTGGAACGTTGCAGTAATAAAGATGGATATTAAATCTCAGATAATTGTATAGAGAACGTACTTTTTCATCTAAATCAATGGGATTAAAGAAATAATCAAAGATATTTTGTAACATTATAGATATTTTTTTAAAGAAACTGTTCTTTGTTGTTACTTGATTATGATGAACTTTTTCGGTTTCAGCACTTCAGAAAGATACCATTGCACTGTGACCAGAATATTTTCTGCTTTTTAAAAACATTTTATAATGATGATAGATTCAGGTATCACGTTAATCATTAAAGTCGTAGAGGTACCACATATACTGCAACCGTAGTAGAAGTGGTGTTTTATTAGGCCCGACAGCCTGACGGAGCCCAACCCTCTCCAGGCTGGCTTGAATTTAGAGTTTTCCTTTTATCTAGACCGGTTGTCAACCAAAGATACAGACCCCAGTCTGTCTTGCTAGTTTATCCTTGGAGAAAAGAGATGAATTAATACATTTTCCAAGGCTGTTAGTGTGTAAGTGAATGCTATGAATCTGACTGGGATTCGAACTCGGCTTTCCGATTCCTCAGTCCGAGCCACTATCCATTACCTCACCATGCCTCCATATTTACACTATACAAGTTTCAAAAGCTATTCGAAGTAGAGGCTTATAGAATAAGATGTACAGTTTATAGAGATAAGTAGAAGACAACGGTTAACTCTAGATTTCAACAGGTTAGGATTGTTGTGATAAAGAAAGCAACATGTTGAGAGACGGTTCCCCAAGCGTGGATCATTGGAAGAAGTTGCTTGATTGGAACTTACAACTCACGAAGAGAATACAAAGGGAATGATGGTGATTTGCTGTAACGTGCGCAACATGGCAGATCTTAGACGTGAAGGTTAAAACTAGTAGAATTAAGGAGTATAATTCGTCTTAACACTTTCCATGGAAATAGTGATACCGCAGTGAGAAAATTGCGACGTTTTGGAAATGAATTGCAGGGTTGAAAATAATTCGTCACCCACAAAGATGCGGAGAGGCTTTTTCAACACTATCAAGACCGGAAAATAAAGACTGAACAACTCTATGGTCACATATTCGGCCTTGTCTAGCGCTTGTAACAGTTGAGCTTAGAAAGAGCAAACAGGTACTTACTATTGTGGAGCAGGGAACCGACTATTTTCTCTAGCATCTTTAGTTATGGATTGTATGAATTCCATTTGCGATCTTAACTGAGTTTAAGTCCCAATAGTCACCCAAATCATGGTGTCGCCATAAGGATACACCTTTCATTGTAATTATTGATAGTTTCTGTTTCCGTTTTGTTTTAGTTGTATTAAATTTCAAATTCATACTTATTTTATTATTTAAGACGGTCAGTGGTATCTATCTATGATCATTAATTACGATTGACATTATACTAATCACTTTTTCTTTAATATCTTTTCATCTGGAAAAAATACTTGTTTAAAGTAACAGTGACTTAAAATAGAAACACCTTTCGTAAGGGAAAAGAAGTTTCGTCACAGAACTCAGAGACACCGCAAAAGGTCTACTTTAAGTCGATGTTGTAAGAAGACGATCACTTAGTAGACAAAAGTATCGGAGTGGAGTGCCTCATAACAAATATGACTTCACTCTAGAATAAAGAAATTAGTTAATCAAATCTTTCACACAAAATGTAATAATAAACTAATTGACTAAACAATTAATCAATTGATTAATTTTTGAGTTCTGAAATGATTTCTGAGATCTTCAACCCACAGATTGAGGTTAATTTTCTACTTTAGATGTTTGATATAAGAAGTAAATACAAAAAATATTTTTAAAAAAAGTTATTTCATGAAACATAATAATAAGGGAAATAATTGTGTAAATATTTCAGTCTCGTGTGCTTAAATTGTGAATTCTGATCCTTTATTAAGGAATATAACGAAACACATGTAATATTTGTTTTGTTATTCAATGAATGTAATACAGTAAAAAATAGATATATTTCCCTCCTGTCACGCCCAGAGGTTAGGATTATTTTTTCTTATGTTTTAATGTGAGATTCTCAATAGTAGGTATAACAACATATATGTTGCCGTCATTTTAGACGGCATATCGGTATAAATATTTTACCGTCATTTGCCAACTCGTTAAATATAATGATTCATTTAACTTCAGTGTTTCATGGATACGTTTTTATGTTCATCCTCGTCTTCTGTCTTAGTGAATCAAAAATAGATCGTTTAGAGATATAGTCAGTGTAGACGTAGGAATGAGCGTTGTGTAGTCAGTGTCAGTTCCATGCATAAATGCGTTATTTAGATCAATATATATATACACATTCATGTATGTGTGTTGGTGTAGATTCAGTCAGTCACTTAAGTGCCATACGTGATACACGCTTGGGCGATCATGTCTCGAAAGAGACGTGACTGACTGGGCAGAAGATTATCCTGCAGTAGGTTGCCATTGCTTTCTGCGGTAGACTAGTTTCCGACCAAGGATATAGAACCCAATCTGTCCTATTTAACCCATAACTGGAAGGAATAGACGGATTAATACCTTTCCCAAGGGTATTTGCGCGTAAGTGAATACAATAGATTCAACTGGAATTCGAACTCGGCTCCCCGATTTCTCGTTCCGAGCCGATATCCACTGTACCACAACGCACATTACAAGATTATATAACAACAAGTTGACGGTTTAAGTTCTCAAATTGAGTTCTACTGTGACAAGCACTTCCATTTTAAACCTAAATCTATTTAAAGAATAGCGGTTCTTTGATTCGATTATGCAAAAAAAATGAAGTTTTATCGTCGATGAAGATGTATAGATTCAAGAAAACTGCCGGTCAACAAAAGTTAACGAGCTTTTCTGCTAAGCAGTTGCTTTTAAATCCAGTGTCCAGGAGTGCTAAACTATCGTCATCTTGTGTCAAACTAGATAATGTATTGTAAGTATGCCTGTTTTGTATCAATTTCCCCCAAACATAGTGATAATGATACTAATACGAAAACGGTTACTGTGTGTAATAGATAATGAGGGAATCGGAAGCACGATCCTAAACAGGAAACAAGTGATAAACTTCTACCCCTGTTCAAAAGACCAGGAAGGAATGTGAAACGAAATGTATAAATGTTTTTTGACACTTATTTACACATAATAAATAAATATAACGAAAGCTGCGATATATGATAGACTGTAATACCATGTGAAACATGTAGGCGAAAGATGTAGGAATCTAAAGTACACTGAAGTAAAAAAAAGAAGGCTACAAAATGTGAACAAGATCTTGTCTTTGATTTTCAGGTGAAAGCTTATTAGAACGATCAATTAAATTGTTTAATGAAACAAATTCACTCCCGCCTAATTATAATGACCACCACCTTTTACTAGGTACATAATTGTACTAAATTTCAACATAAAATTTCGAATTATTGACTTTTTTTATGAACTGAAACACTAATCGACGAGTCAGGCAGGCAAACACGCAGCTATTTCTGTGACAAATATGAATATTTTTAGTGATTATTAATGTTTAATAAGTTTTGATTAATACAAGAGAAAATCGAATAAGAAGAAAATAGACAGGAAAAATGTCTTCAAATAGGTTGAAGCTGTCCGCCATTAAATACGGACTTTCTTACCGTAGTCCAAATATTGTCCGTACGTTTCAATAAGAAAATAGAGAACTATGTCAGCTACATTGATTATGATGATAGGGAAGGCGTTTCACTCGAGACTAAGCTTAGTAAATATTAAAAACAAGCAAAACAATAGTGTTAGAAACAATTGTAAAGATGGAAAGTGAAAACTTTATCGGTGTTATGACGGCAGTAGGAGGAAAAAATCGAGAAAAAATCTGAAAAACTATTGATAGACTTTGTAACTAATACTGAGATAAAAAAAAGACGACAAAAGTGTCTGAAACAATAGACTCTAAAAAAATTTAAAACAAAACAAAAGCAAATCTTCTTCCACGATTCTAATAACAGCAGGAAACCAACTAGAGCAAATTCTAATTAACTTCCAATACAAGAATATTTGTGTTTGAAAGTTTTCGGGTTAAGTCTTTTCAACGAGTCTGAAATAAACGTGTATACGCTTAGTTGTCACAGGTCTGCGCATGTCTGTAAAATTTCAATAGAAAATAGCTGCGCATTGGTTAGAAAATTAATATGGTTGACGGTTGAAGCTTTTTGCTCTAAACGCAAGTGGATAATTAGGCGTGTGTGAACCTAAATGTGTGCGAGCATTCACGTGCAGACGTCTACGTAGGCGACGTAGGGGAACGCACGCACGTGTGCGCGGGCGTGTATGTGTAGTAAATTAAACCAGCCTCATTTTACAAATTACGTATTCATTGGAATACACTTTTATCACAAGAAAAATTCCCAAAACGAATGCAGTGTTAATTATTATGCCTTTAACATTGAATTTGAAAAGACTTGCAGATTATTCTAGTAAACAATTTCCTTCTCTCTCTAAATCAATCATTCCAGTTAGATCTGTTTGTATATTTCTTTACGTCTTTCTTTCTTTCTTTCTTTCTTTCTTTCTTTCTTTCTTTCTTTCTTTCACAGTCTGTTCATTATCTATCTATCTATCTATCTATCTATCTATCTATCTATCTATCTATCTATCTCAATATGTTAATTACTTTCTTTCTTTCTTTCTATCTATCTATCTATCTATCTATCTATCTATCTATCTATCTCAATATGTTAATTACCTTCTTTCTTTCTATCTATCTATCTATCTATCTATCTATCTATCTCAATATGTTAATTACCTTCTTTCTTTCTATCTATATCTATCTATCTATTTATCTATCTATCTATCTATCTATCTTAATCTGTTCATTATCTATCTCATTATCTATCTATCTATCTATCTATCTATCTATCTATCTATCTAACAGATCATTTCTCTCTAAGATTCATTGTTATATATGGAATCTAATTACTCATACAAACACATTTTAAAATACTGTTGAAAGATAGCGATTTTTTAATTTACATTTTTCTCTTTTTATTTACATTTTTCTCTTTTTCTGAAAAAAATAATATAAAAGACTACAAAAATAAATGGCCGACATCTTTCTGATGAGTTAATTTCATTTTTATATCAACGCTCAGTGAATTAATGACGAGAACGGAATTTTAAACACCAAATTTACTTATTTCTCACATTTTGCATTATTTAACTTTTCATCTCTGTATTTGACGTCATTCAAGATGCATAGGTTTATTAGATGTTCTCTCGTTTTAGCAGAGATTATTCACGAAGAGTTTTTAGTTCATTGAAGAATATAACATATATACAACATTTTAAACATTATGAATGAGCTTCAGCTACTGCAAATAGATAAAAAAAAACAAGCACATTACGCCTAGAACCCCTCCCCCCAAAAAATCAAGCAAGTAATACAACTGAACTTTATTATGAAAATAACATACACGATTGCAGTAATAAAATATTCAATTGAAAACACCACAAAAACATTTTATAACAAAGAAGTAACCAGTAGAGTAGATAAAAGGCCAAAACAAATGCTTACTATTACAAGCTTTTCTTTTCAGTTCTGTAGTTACTATCTGATCAATGATAGAATTGAATTGATGTATATTTAAGTAGGATAGATTAGTTGATATCGCAGTACTTTGTTGTGATAATAATAATAATAATAATAATAATAATAATAATAATAATAATCGACTCTCGAATTGTCTCCCTTCTGGGTTAGAATCATTGATTGGATCCAAGATAATCTGTGCAATACAAATAGAAAAATGTGGAAAAATTATGACCATGTACAGAATCGCGCACCTTTAGAGAGGCGTGTAAAGATTGTATTGAAAATGAAAAGAAAGTAGGAAGGATCTGCTTTTGTGTTCAGGTAAACGTACAGATTGGAAAAATAGTTTGCGTCCTTATATTAAAAACTCGTGGCGTGGAAATTATTACGTGGGGTAAAACGTGAAATTTTATTGTTGGAAACGCTGTCACTAGAGAAACAAACACTACATTTTCTGTGGAAGAAAACTCATTGATAAAAATGTTCGTGTAATTTTCAAAACAGGCAGGAAAAGTGAAAGGGAAAGAGAGGACAACGTTGATGTGGATCATAAGATGTTATTTCAAGAATGAAAAAGAGGGACTAATACTGGCAGCGTAAATGGGACATTGCGGAAAAATAGGTAAAGATAAACGATAAGATCCTCGCATCAAACATTTTAAAATCACATTCCAATATCTGTGATGCTTTAACATTGTTTTATAGAAGATTCTAATTCGCTAGTGGGTGATAGGTAAGCATGATGAAGATAATGAATTTCCTAACATATTTACGTAACATTCACTGCCAGTCATATTGCATCAAAATGCAAGGGCATCGCCCAGAGTGAGTATCAAAAATGGAAGCAAAAGAAAATACCTGTTGGATGCCTTTGGATGCCGTGACAATTATTATATATAATATTAAATTTAGAGTACATTGAAAAAGATATAGAAAACAAATAATGCCTAATAGAAATCACCTACGAATATAGCACAAGAACTGAAACGAAAGAAAATACATGCATTTCAAATTAAACAAGAATGATTTATAATAAGAAATTTTGTAAGTTTATGAAAGACTAGCAACGAATGTAATTACAGTAGCAGCGTTCGGAGTTTTGTCTAAAAAACATGTAAAGATTTAACAGATATCAAAAGGTGGTTTGGAAATAGAGCGATTACAAAAATGGCTATATTCATTAAATTACTGTCAGGTCATTAGCTAATTAGAAATTTGCATAAAAAGCCATTTGTTCACCTGTGATTAATTAAGTATCCAATTTTTGTGCTTGTATTTTCTATGTGTGTATGTGTGCGAGTATCCATCTTCAAAGAAGAATTTAATGTCTTTGCATTATTTAAAAGAACATTATCTTTCTGCCCGGAAAAGCAAAGATTCTTTGAGAAGTAATGGCTGCACCCTAACAAACAGAAACAAGTCTTATTTTCTGTAGTCACTAGAAAAATAAACTTACATGCAATAAACATGGTATGCTGTGAGGAAGCGAGGAAATAATAATAATAATAATAATAATAATAATAATAATAATAATAATAAAGGCCCTGAAGCTACAGTAGGCATGCATTTCATGGTTTCTGGTCTTAATTGATTGGGGATGTTAACCTGAACATATTTTGTTTAAGTTTTTACAGGTTACAGCAAATATCCTCTTCAGTCCCGCAGATTCGCCTGTTCTTTGCCTGGCCTTCACTGTTTGCTTATTTTGCCAAAGGGCTTATTCGCTGCGCATCTCTGTTCATTCGCGGAGTGTTGGGGGAGCAACACGGCTGGGTGCAGATGGAGTTTTTATTTAAAGCTTTAAGGCAAACAATCATCACTCAATAAATCGCTGGCCTAACTGATAAAAATCCACTTTTAGGCAAAATTTGACACTATTCATCAGCATAGTCTCCTTCTAGTGGATCCATGTTTCGTCCATTCTCACATATTTACGCAAAACCTATTTTTGCGTTGAAACAGTTACAAAAAAAAGCTATGAATTGTCGATGCGTTGTTGCTTTTGATCGACTGTGAGCAAACACTGCACCCAATTTGAACAAACCTTTCTCATTGACAACTTCTCTGCTATCTCACGCAACTTCAATTTACGATAATATTAGGCTACACACTTTTATAATTAACCTTGTACCTACAAAAATACCTTATATATATATATATATATATATCCTGTCATGCCCATGAAGATCAAGGCAACGTCGGCTCAGTTCGTTCTCTTTACAACCAGTTATTAAATTTGACTACCTGTTAAATTATGAAAGCTTTTGCCGTGAGTTCGCTCTTTAACAGTGACTTATTTTATTTTTTACAATAATTTCGCCGTCTAGTAGTTAATACAGTTGTGCATATATATATATATATATATATATATATATATATATATATATATATATATATATATGTGTGTGTGTGTGCATGTATATATATTTCTAGCTTGTCGCGCTAAGAGTTTGGGTTATTTCGTTTTTTCTTGTGTCTTAATGCCAGATACTCAAAGTAGGTACATCAAAATATATGTTGCCCTCATTTTAGACGGTCTATCTATATAAATATATTGCTATAACTTTTGACGGCACTAGCGCATTCGTAATGAAAATAGTTAATAATAAATAGAATTTGGTAAAGTATCGCTATTTCTAATTTTTATTAGGGCTTTGTGAATGATATAAAAAAGATCAACTTAACATTTGGATCAAATTACCCTTAGCTCATAAACAAAGTGAGTTTCCAAAAATCATACTAATCGGTCGCTCTCAGGTTTCTCTCCATACAATGAAATCAATTACAATATTTTATTTTTTTATCTATCTGCATCATAGTTCTGAGTATGACGATAAACTATATCTGGCAGAAAGAGCCTCTGGTAAAAATTGGAGGCTTTCTGTTGTTCACTGACTGGTAGGGTAGCATCTGTTAGGACCACAGCTAAGGGCAAATAGTGAATCCACGAACGTAAACAAAATACTATAAAAGTATAAAAACTATTTTATACTAAAAATACTTTCAATAAATATAAACGTTTATATAAAACGTTACTAACAACATCTATTGACAGTAAAATTAACAATAATACCTATTTATATTAGAAATACCAACAATACATTTTAAAACAAAATGACTAGCAATACATTATATAGAAAAATTACCAAAAATACATTTCCAGTGCAAAATAAGAAACTAACATTTTTTTCTGTGGTTGAAGGCATACAATTGTCTTCAAAACATATTTAGTTGAAGATATAATATTGTGCCCCAAATATTTAGGTTTCTGCATTAAATAATCTATAGAAGTTGATATGTCACTAAACCAACCAACCAACCAACCAACCAACCAACCAACCGGTCCTGGTTATGACGTTAAACTGCATCCGGCAGCAGGGTCTCTTATTCGGAGGTTGTGAGGAGCATGGAACCACCTCTTAATTGCTGCTGTTCCTAGGTCCACCTTGACCCGGAGTGGTAATAACTGTTAGGATTCCAGCTATAGGCAAATAGTTAACTCCCAAACTGGGGTCAAAATACTATGAAAGTATAAAAAAAGACTTTTATAAAAATATATGCATAGAAATAGATTTTTATAGAAAAATATACATTTTTGAAGGAAGAATATTATCAACAATATATTTAAAAAATATCATAAAATATTTTTGAATAAAAAAATAATATTACCATAATATATTTTTGAAGGAAAAAAATTACCAGCAATACATTTCTGAATTCAGAACTAGAAGATATCTTGAGTTTTCTAAACTAAACTAAAAATAATAATTTTTCGTTAAAACTTGATTAAATCCACCTTCTCACTACAACCGAACATTAAAAAATAACTTCAAACCCTACCTTTTTGGTATTAAATGACCCACAGAGGTTGATATGCCGTTAAACAAAACTCAAACTCAAACTCAACCAACCAACCAACCAACCAACCAACCAACCGTGTGCATCATATGATACAAAAAATTGTCTCTTGAATTTTCTGGTTGAGACTTGACGGCAATTTGAACGACACAAAGCAAATGTATAAAACCAGAAATGGAAACAATAATAACTATAATAATAACAACAACATTAATATCAATAATAATAATAATAATAATAGACGAATAATAATAATAATAATAATAGTTAGTAGATTCTGTAGAAAAGCAAAACAGAAGCCAAGAACCAACTATTGCGGCAAAAAATATGAAAATGAAAGCCAAAGATAAAACTCTTGAACAGATGAAACAGCGCTGGCAAGACAAACCTCTGCATGGCCAATATCCAGAACGTGCCAATAAATCCAATGTTGACAAAGTTAATACTCATCGATGGTTACGAGAATCTGGATTAAAGTCTGAAACTGAAGGCTTTATTTTTGCAGCACAAGACCAAGATCTAGTTCTTTTCACTAGAAACTTTCAGGCAAATATTATACATAATAATATGGATCCAAAATGCAGGTTTTGTGATAAACACCAAGAAACAATAGACCAACTAATCTCAGGCTGTTCTGTGCCTGCCCCAAATGAATATAAAAATCGCCACGATAGATTTGGGCAACATTTACATTGGACAATGTGAAAACATTATGGAAAATCTGTAAACAAACACTGGTATGAACATCACCCAGCACCGGTTACAGAAATAGAAGATGTCAACATTCTATGGGATTACACCATCTACACAGACAGAAAAATTGAAACAAACAGGCCAGACATTATTGTTAAAAACCAGAAAGAGAAAACTTGTCTATTAATTGATATGGCTTGTCCAGCGGATTGTAACATAGCAACCAAGGAATTTGAAAAACTGTCAAAATATAAAAACCTGGAAATTGAAATAGGAAAATGTGGAAATTGAAAACAAGAATTGTGCCAGTGATAGTAGGTGCACTTGGAATGATAAAAAATTGAACAAAACAACACATTGAAAGAATCCCGGGAAACCCTAGCTTAAGAGATATACAAAAAATTGTCTTATTAAATACAGCCCACACACTAGGGACAACTTTATCTATGTAACGCTAGGGGTGATAGGGAAGATAGAAAAAACATGAAATGGAGCCATAACAACACGCCACGACCGGCCTTAGGTCTCCCCGCAGACTTGGTTGGTAGTGAGACCAAAGCAGAAATCGAAATATGATGAAAAATGACATAATAATAATAATAGTAATAATAATAATAACAATAATAATAATAATAGACGAATCAACAAAAAAAGAAAAGGAACCGGAATCAGAAATAAAAAGTAATAACATCAAACAAGCCACAGGTCACAATGTACCGCGATACACACAAATCACTGTGAAGATTATGCTGTAAGTTAAAAAGTTCTAGAAAGGTGTGATCTGAGTCAGTTATAAGACGAAAATAAAACGAGTTCAGAACACATTGAAGAGAATTATTTAACGGGAAATAAGAACAGCATACAAGAAGCCAAGGAAGAAATCAAGAACCATATAAGTTAATTAGAAAATACTGCAATGTAGGAACGAGAACAGCTCCCAAAATTACAACCAACAAAGCATAACCTCCGAACTATTAGGCTCTACAATGCCGAACTCAAATTAATTTTGGATAAAGAAGACACCCATATAAATCTCAATGAAACAATATATGCATCAGCAATAGCTGCAACAAAAAAATTGAACATCAAATTAAAAACAAGGCAGTCTCGCAGACATGAAGATTCACCTTGGAAAAGAAAAATAGAAAAAGAAATCGAACAACTTAGAAGTGAGCTATCAGTACTGGATGAACTGACTAGAAGAATAAATGTAAGAACTAGGAAAAGCAGAAGAGTCGAAAGAAAATACAACATTATAAATGAAAATGAAGTCCTATCAACTAAGAAAAAAATAACGCAAGCACTACAACTGAAGGCTGAAAGAATACGACGCTATGAGAAAAGATCAAAATTCTGTAGACAAAAGATTTTTCAAACCGATGCAAAGAAATTATACAGGGAAATAGGTAAAAAAAGAATTGAAGTGACAGTCCCCCCAAAATGGAAGAAGCTACACAGTTCTGGGAAAAAAATATGGGCTTGCCCTAAAGAACATAACAAAAAAGTAGATTAGATTGCACAAGAGATTGAATGAATAAAAAATAAACCAGAACAGACATGGTCTGGAATTACAGAAGAGGATGTTAAATTTGCACAAAAAAAACACAATTAGAAATTCCCAGGTATAGATAAAATTCCTAACTTTTGGCTATATTATTTAAATGCAGCACATAAAAATCTAGCCAAAGAACTTCAAGAAATGGTTGACGATCCCACTGAAATTCCTGCATGGTTGACCAAAGGAATTACATTTCATCTACCCAAGAATAGTGACACAAATAACCCGAAAAACTACAGACGAATGACATGCCTTCCGACAATATATAAACTATTAACATCTATTTTAACAAAACAGACACATTTATTCTTAGAAAGAAATAACATGTTGCCGCTTGAACAAAAAGGGTGCAAACATGGCTGATACGGATGTAAAGACCAATTGCTTATTAACAAAATGATCCTGGAAAACAGCTACAGTACAAAGAAAAATCTTAGCACAGCCTGGATAGATTATCGTAAGGCATTCGATAATGTGCCACATACCTGAATTTTAAAGACTTTAAATATATACAAGATATAACCCGTCATCATCAATTTCATCAAACAGTGCATGTCTATATGGAAAATAACCCTTTACCTGAATCATATAAATGGAACCTATAAGTCTGATGAAATAAACATCAAAAGAGGTTTATCTCAAGGTGATTCTTTTTCTCACTTACTATTCCGCATATCATTAATAGCACTAACCAGTCAACTTAATAAGACAGAATGTGGTTATAAAATAGGCCAAGAGAAAATAAGCTATCTATTTTACATGGATGACTTAATGTTGTGTGCTAAGAATGATAATGAGCTGGAAGGTCATCTTCAAGCTGTAAAATGCTTCAGCGAAGACACTGGAATGAAATTCAATTTGAATAAATGTGCTAAAGCTACAGTTTTACGTGGATCACTGCAAGAAACATCCTCAATTAGCTTAGACCTCAATTAGCTGTAACAATAAAAGAAATGAAGCCAGAAGAAAATGAGGTGTAAATGAGAGTGAAAACATTCACCATAAAAAATGAAAGAAATAGTGCGTAAAGAGTAGTATAGAAGACTACGAATGACATTAAAAACTGAATTAAATTCTCAGAACAAAATTATCGTCATTAATAGCCTTGCAATCCCAGTTGTCCAATATAGTTTCAACATCTTAAACTGGACTCTAGACGACATCAGGCGAATGAATTCTAAAACAAGAAATCTTCTTTCTAAGCATAAGATGCATCATCCAAAGGCTGATGGAGACCGTCTATATTTACCCCGTAAAGAAGGTAGAAGAGCTCTTATTCAGCTAGAATTGTCATACAAGACAACAACTATTGGCTTTCTAACATACCGAGAAACAACAAAGGACTGGATGATACAATTAGTAAGGCAACATGAAGAAAGAAAAAAGAAAGAAAAATATTCAATAATAGAAGAAGGCAGTAAATACAAACAAGATTTACAGTTAGTAGATTCTGTAGAAAAGCAAAACAGAAGCTAAGAACCAAATATTTGGGCAAACAAATATGAAAATGAAAGCCAAAGATAAAGCTCTTGAACAAATAAAACAACGTTGGCAAGACAAACCTCTGCATGACCAATATCCAGAACGTGCCAATAAATCCAATGTTGAGAAAGTTAATACTCATCGATGGTTACGTGCATCTGGATTAAAGTCTGAGACTGAAGGCTTTATTCTTGCAGCGCAAGAACCAAATTCTTTTCACTAGAAACTTTCAGACAAATGTTGTACAATATAATATGGATCCAAAATGCAGGTTTTGTAATAAACACCAAGATACAATAGACCATCTAATCTCAGGCTGTTCTATACTTGTCCCAGGTAAATGTAGAAATCGCCATGGTAGAGTGGGGCAATATTTACATTGGACGGTATGCAAACACTATGGGATAACTGTGAGCAAACTCTGGTATAAACCAGCACCGGTCACAGAGATAAAAGATGTCACCATTCTATGGGATTGCACCATCTACACAGAAGAATTGAAGCAAATAGGCCGGATATTATTGTTAAGAACCGGAAGAAGAGAGCTTGTCTGTTGATTGATGTGGCTTGTCCAGTGGATTGTGACATGGCAGCCGAGGATTTTGAGGAGCTGTCAAGGTGTAATGACCTGGAAATTGAAATAGAATAAATGTTGAAATTGAAAGCAGGAGTTGTGCCAGTGATAGTAGGTGCACATGGAATGTAAAAAATGGAACAAAACAACACATTGATGGAATCCCTGGAGACCCCGGCTTTGTCTGTGTGACGCTAGGGATGATGGGGAAGATAGAAAAAACATGCAATGGAGTAATAACAGCACGCCACGACCTGCCTTAGGTCTTCTTGCAGATTTGATTGGGAGTGCGACCATAGCAGAAATCGAAATATGATGACAAATGACATAATAATAATAATAAAACAATATAAAAAAAGAAAAGATATTCAATAATGAAAGAAGGCAGTAAATACAAACAAGATTTACATTTAGTAAATTCTGTAGAAAAGCAAAACAGAAGGTAAAAACCAACTATTGTGGTAAAAATATGAAAAACGAAGGCTAAGGATAAAGTCTTGAATAGATGAAACAAGGCTGGCAAGACAAACCTCTGAATGGCCAATATCCAGAACGTGCTAATAAACCCAATGTTGATAAAGATAATACACATCGATTGTTACGTGCATCTGGATTAAAGTCTGAAACTGAAGGCTTTATTCTTGCTGCGCAAGACCAAACTGTTTTCACTAGGAACTTCCAGGCAAATATTATACATAATAATGTGGATCCAAAATGCAGGTTCTATGATAAACACCAAGAAACAATAGACCATCTAATCCAAAACAGCAACTATTGGCTTACTAACATACCGAGAAACAACAAAGGACTGAATGATACAATTAGTCAAACAACATGAAAATAGAAAAAAAAATTCAATAATAAAAGAAGGGAGTAAATACAAACAATATTTACATTTAGTAGATTCTGTAAAAAAGCAAAACAGAAGCCAAGAACCAACTATTACGGCAAAAACATGAAATTGAAATCCAAAGATAAAACTCTTGAACTGATGAAACAACGCTGGCAAGACAAACCTCTGCATGGCCAATATCCAGAACGTGCCAATAAAACCAATGTTGATAAAGTTAATACTCATCGATGGTTACGTGCATCTGGATTAAAGTCTGAGACTGAAGGCTTTATTCTTGCAGCACAAGGCCAAAGACTTTTCCCTAGGAACTTTCAGGCAAATATTATACATAATAATATGGATCCAAAATGCAGGTTCTGCGATAAACACCAAGAAACAATAGACCATCTAAACGTGGGATCTTCTGTACTTGCCCCAAATGAATATAAAAATCGTCACGATAGAGTGGGGCAATATTTACATTGGATAATGTGCAAAAAAGTTACGACAGCGTTTCGGATAATCCACAATTTTTCATGTGTATATTCTTTAAAAAATGTTTGAAAGTTTCATTAAAAATGATAAATTAGTGACCAATTTTCTCTCTTCATTTTCTCAAGTGCTTTTTGTTTTCTATTTTGTTAATCAGTTCGAATGTAAAGACAAATAGGCGTAGAATCACATTTGCAAAGGCTGCATTCATAAAGCTGTAATATGATTAGATAAATTCTATTGAGAAACCGTAAATATCCAGGCATACACATATAATAGAGCAGTAATTTTATGTTTACTTTTCCCTATATGATGTTCCATCTGTTAATATTCAACAATGAATTAAATGCATTGACACGAAAGGAGATTATATTATATTGTAAAATAAGTATCTGTCGTGCCAAATTAAGACTGTATTCATTATTTGGTTATAGACATGAAAATGTTTTTCTATCTATCTATCTATCTATCTATCTATCTATCTATCTATCTATCTATCTATCTATCTACAGAGGGAGGGAGAGATCGTAATGTGATGTGCGTTTGACCCTGTTGTTGATGAGAGGTCTGTCGTGGCAGAGCGGTTACGCACGCTGAACTTCCTATTGCTATTCTTTATAATTATATACATCCTACACAAATTGGAGAGTAAGCGACGCAGTTTGTTGGTATATACGAGGAAGATAACCTAGTAGTTAATATTATATTGATCTGGGAAGCAACTTCAGTTAAGTTTCCGAGGTAGGTTGCCATTTCTTTCTGCAGTAGACTGGTTTCCAATCAAGGCTGAACCCAATCTCTCCTGCTGGTCAACTCATGGCTGGACGGAGAAGAGGTGAATTTATCTCTTTCCCGAGGGTATTTGAGCGTAAGTGAATGTAAACGAATTCAACTGGAATTCGAACTTGACTCTCCGATTCCTTATTCAGAGCTAATATCCATTGAACCACAATGCACATCTACTGTTAAAATTTTTTTTGACAAAACAAATATTCACAGCATTTTGTTCTGAGTAAAAGATTGGTTGATTTATCACTTTAACAAAGTATCAACGCCTCATGCAAATTACAAAATTTAGTTTTCTTCGGAGCTCAGAAGGAATAAAATATGATACATGTTATTCTTTTTTCCAATTTGAATAGATTGTAGTTGGTACTCAGCTTTTGTGCATATACCGACGAGATCTGTAAATGGCTTTCCTCTGTTTCTTCTACACGGCTTCTGCTTCGACGATTTAGCTCCTTAGTGTCTCCCTTACGCGAATTTACTTGAGTTACTAGACTAGCAACAACATCCCACCTTTTTACTGTGAAAACAATCAAGTGTAACTCCAACTTCTATTCTAACAACTTTTCTCACACTTCCCGTCTGTGTAAATCCCTTATATATCCTTGTTTCTCTGCTAGCTATTATCTCCAAGAATTTAAATGCAACGTCAACTATCATCTCTTATCTCCTTTACTCCCATCCTTCTTTTCACTTTACACTTTCCTCTCACGCATCTCTCTCCATACCCGTCCTTTTCTTACTCATTTTCCGACACTTACTGTGACCTGCTCTCCTCCCTCTTCACTCTCTTATTATGTAACACCCTGCGCAACAGTGGCAGTTCTGCTTTGCTTGAGGTGAGACGAGTATAAAAAATATATGTTTGCCTGGACACAATTACTAGGGGTGCTGATATGTATGTTTTATGTTGTTGTAGTTATATTTTAAGATACAGTTTGATTTCTTTAAGCAGTTATAGGATATTTTATTAATTAATGTCAGGAAAAGTTCTTTCATATTGATTGGTTGTTTGGTAGTATTTTTAACGGATTTGGCTGAAGTTGCTACAATTTATTTGTATGTGCGCGTTGTTGGTACTTTTTAAATATATAAATATATTACTGATATTATTTGTATAAAAATTTATTTTTGTACTTTTATAGACTTTTGTTTGAGGTTTCACTATTTTCCCATTGCTGGGACCCTAACAAGTCCTACAACCTCGGATCAGAGTGAACTCGAGAACAACAGCAATGAAAATATAGTTTTATACCTTCATAACCACTAGAGTCCTTGCTGTAATTAATTGATGTAATTTATCGTCATACCCAGAACGTTCACTGGGATATATCATTCTCATTCCATGTGCGAAGCTAATTCTGGTAGCCATACATTATCTCCCTTTAACTTAACTCTCTAAGTTATTTTTTCACCACTGCTGTAGCCTGTTATTGAACTCACAGATGTGTGGGACAAGTCACTGGAACTACCCAACGTTTATAACTACTGGGTCATGTGTCCTTGAGGATACATGGCCCATTGGATATAGACGTAGTGGATATATTCGTAGATAGAATGAGAATGATATACCCCAGTGATCATAATAAAAGACGGTTTGAAATTCCTATCACCTGAAGAAGGCTAGAGCATACGCCGACTGCAACTTCGTAAACAAGGCAGCGCAGACGAGGACAATAATATGAAATAGTGTAAAGAAGTATAGACAAATGATAAAAAATTAATTTGCGTATAGCGTATTAAAATTTATAAAAGAATGTGTAACCGTATTGTTTAATAAGAGAAAAAATATATTCGATTCGGATGACTCCAGTAAGTAAAATTAATAGAAATGATAGATGCTGGATCACAGAGTTAAATTGGAAATGTAGATGTGTGAATCTACGAACAAGAGATTTAATTGGAATACAACGTTACAGCAGCATCGAACAATACTTTTCCTAGAACTGACAAAGAGGCAATCGGCATTTCTTCTACCGGTTACGTACCTACGTTGAAACGGATCCTTTCATCATAGAATTGTTTGAATGCACTGGGGAGATCGGCTTGCGGAAACACGATAAGGAAGTGAAGATCACGAGAAGGGAAGCCCTATCAAGCCGGCCTCTAATCCCAAGAAAGAAGACGAGGTGAATAAAGCCGAAATGGGGAAGGCTACGTGCCATTCATTGTGGCTATCCACTGACAGGGAGCTGGTATGAATAATTGAGAAATAATGGAAAACAAGGCGTAAAGCAAGTAACCACAGATTTAAGTGGTTCGATCTAATCAACTCGTATCTATACTTAGTCTGATATTATTATGCAAGTCAATGTTTCAAAGTAGGATTGCTGCGAACGAATATTATTAGTAAATTATTGCTGGAATGTCTATATTTAGACAATAAATATGCTCAGTGAAATTTAGTGTATACTATCGTTTATACAATAAATTATTTGCTTATTGGAGATTTTATTATGCAAACAGAGGGTTGTTAATTTTCTTCTATATGTCATGTTCCTTCATGACGTGGAAGATCATGGCGCTCCACAACTTATTATAACTTTTAGTAATATTTGTCTTTTTTATTTTTCTTCTTAACCTTGTTCTGCCATCTATTTACACAAGCTCGTTAGGTAAGCTTTGTACTGTTTGCCTCTATTCCCATTGCATTCAGTATGTCGTGTGAATGATAATTTTTCTGCGTTTTTTTCCTCATTATGGGCGCGAGAAATTTCAACTGTCTCTTTCTGATCGGTCTTATAAGGTTTGATTTTCTTTCAGTTTTTTCTTAAAATTCCTCATCCATCACGTCTTCAATCCTTGTAATCCTCAGCATCCTTCTGTATACCCACGTTTCTGTTGCGTCTCGTCTTCATCTGTGAGAAGATGGTCTTGCATTCAATATCGTATACGACGAATAATTTTAGGTAAAAATTCAATTCTCTTTTCTTTGTTTCTAATGAAATTTTCCTATTTCTTAATACATTGCTTAGCTTTTGAAAGATACCATTTGTTATCCCAATGCGCATTGGAATTACAGTTTTGCATTTTCTGAGTCCTGTAAAATACTTCCCAGATAATTAAATTGCTTGATTTTGGTAGCTCCAAATTTTAATTTGCAAGTTCGGCTGGACAACGATTCATCATCTATTTTTGCAATTGATTTTTAGCCATTCTTGATTTTCTTCACTACCTTCTGTAGGATTTGTGATAGTTTCTTTTTTGTGTCTGCTATCAACATTGTGTCATCTGCATATGTTATCTTGTTAATATTGTGGTCTTTTGCATTATTATCAATAAATAAATGACTGTTCGCATGTTTTTGAGTAAACCTGTCTAACTATTTTGTCTAATTTATGCTAGATGCCTGCTCAGACACACCTGTTTGCTCAACGCCCGTACAATAAACCGTCGATTTATACTGAAAATATGGAAACTTATCCGAATTGAAAGCTGCAATGGCCAAACTGAATAGGAACAAAGCAGCTGGACCAGACGGCATTGTAATAGAGATGCTGATAGCCTTAGAAGATTTTAGCATAGAGAAAATTACGGAAATAGTAAATGAAATCTACAGCAGTGGTGTAATATCAGATGACCTAAACAGATCAATTTTCGTAGCTCTGCCAATGAAGCTAGGCTTAATCGAATGCAAACTCTACCGAACAATCGGTATTTGATGAGCCACATAACGAAACCTGATCCAAATCCTGATGAATAAAGCACTAAGCAGAATCAGTCCGGAAATAGGACAAGAGCAGTGCGGTTTCGTCAAGGACACTGGGACAGGGATTCCGACATTTATGCTTAGGATGCTATCAGAAAGGGTGATAAATGAAAAAGACGTTTATCTGTGTTCTGTAGACTTTGTCCAGGCGTTCGACAAAATATGCGACAAAGAAATGACAGAAATTCTCAGCAACTTGGACATTTTTGGCAAAGACATTAGAGTAATCGGGAACATCTATTGGCAGCAAACCGTCTGCAGATATACAAAGAGAGAAAGAAGCGTAAGACAAGGATGTGTCTTTTCACCAGATATATATAACTTGTACAGTGAGACTATTCTGAGGACCCAAGAATTTATGCCAGGATTCGTCACGATCTGAACAACATATGATACGCAGATGATACAGTGTTGATAGCCGACACGAAAAAAAAACAACTACAAAACCTCTTTAAAAGAAAGTCGAAAGAAAGAATGACAAATAAACTACAAGAAAACAAAATGTGTGGTCATCAGCAAAGAGAGAAGCCGAAGTAGCTAATTATAGTTTGGGGATATAAAAAAATCAAGACAGTACATAAATTTAAGTATCTGGGAAGTGTTCTAACAAAAGACAGAAAGTGAGACACTGAGATCCTAAGGCGAATTGACATGACCAATGTCGCATCCCAGAAGATGAGCAAAGTATTAAGAGATAGGAATATTTCACTAAAAACAAAGAATAGAGTACGGGACTGCTATTTGATGTTTGTTCTTCAATATGTCAGTGAATGCTGGGCAATATCATTAAAGATAAAGGAAGAACTTGAAGCAACTGAAATGTGGTTCTATTGAAGGAAGCTGCGGATATCATGGATCTAGCATGTGAACAGTTATGAGGTTTTAGAAAGGATGGAAAGGGAAAGAATATTAATACTAAGCATCAGAAAAAGACAACTGAAGTTCATAGGACATGTGATGAGAAAAGAAGCATTGAAGAAACTGATACTCACAGGTCGGATAGAGAGAAAGAGAGACAAGGGGAAACAGCGGTAACTTATTTGAAGGTCCTGTGCAGGTGAATGGCAGAGCGGGATTTGACTGGGGTAACAGGAGAATGTGTACTAAGAGCTACCAGTGGGGAGACGTGGAAGTCCATGATCGTCTACATTCTGAACAGACATGGCACATAGACTAAGAAGTTACAATTTCTGTGAGAGGATACTTAATCGGAATTTGAACAAAGACTGTACGCTCAAATCCTTGCTCGCAATGACTTGTGACTTCATCATTGCGCGATCACCGACGGCTTTCGAATAGATTTGTCTATTCAGTTTCACTTAAAAGGCTTGCCTCAAACCGTGGGTTATACATTTTAATGCATTTTCCAACGTTACCACACACAAGAATTATGTCGCCAGGACAAAATCAAGATCAACTCCGTGAATAAATCCGCCATGTTGAGATTCGAGCCCGGTTTTCATAGTAGGAACGCTAAACACTCGATCATATTCTCATTATAATATATATATATATATATATATATATATATATATATATATATATACCATCGATTTTCCTGTACTCAGATATGTATATGATTGTTACAGTTGGAAAATTAAGAAGTCATTTTAGTATGGCACGTCTGAGCCATTAATTCTTCAATTCTCTTATCTCCACGGCGTTCTCAACTTATAGAAACTGTTATGAAAAGTAAATTATATATGAATAAAATAATTGAATACAATATATTAGTATATATTAGAGAGTTTATTAGTATAAATAGGCCTCATTATTAATGTAAAACATAGTAATGTACCAATAAAGTCTGTTAAATATAATAATATATAATAGATGTGCGTTGTAGTGCATTGTATATCGGCTCGAAACTAGAAATTGGAAAGTCGAGTTCGAATTTCAGTGGAATTCCTTGCATTCACTTACGCCCAAATACCTTGGGAAAGGTATTAATCCGTCTCTTCTTTCTCCTAATCTGGGTTAAATAACAGGACAGATTTAAGATTTGTTAGTGATTTTGAAGTTTGTATAGCTGTAGCCATTATTTAATTGCTTGATAATGGTTTCATGGAAACCTACTAAATTTATGTTTCAAGCTGTTTTTCGTTGACATTGGTATTGATTGCAAATCATGAGTTTTTATGAATTTCATCTCAACGTACATCTTTCTTCCATACTTGGTCGTGATTTGGTTCAAATGTTCAGCAATTCTATCATATATATATATATATATATATATATATATATATATATATATATGTATGTATATATATATTAAACATGTCAGATCAAATAAATTGCATCAGAAGTAACGTTGACAGGTGTTATTTTCATTTATTATTTAAGGTACCCAAGTACTTTCAAGCTCTTTCCAAGATCATCTTCAAGGGTGTCAGTTAAATGTAACCGGAAAACTGTGTTGCTAAAAATTACTGTACATTTATATTTGAAGCAGGAAAAAAAGTATGAATGGATTTTATTAAAAATAAGCAAACATAGTGTTTGCAATTTATTTAATCTGACATTTTTAGAAGAATATTTGTTGCCTAAATACACACACACACACACACACACACATATATATATATATATACATACATACATACATATATATATATATATATATATATATATATATATATGGAGATAATTATTCAAGAAAATTATTCAATAGAAAAATTATCAAGATTAGTTACTCGTGTACCAATAATATGTTTAACATTATTAGCTCCCACAAAAACCAAAACTTGAAGAAGTGTAGTGAATCCAATACAGAAAATAGAATGATACCCCCTGTAATTGTAGATATAGAAATAATTGTCCGGTTGAGGGTAAATGTAGATCGGAAATTGTAATCTATCAAGTCAGCATCTACCCTAAGGAAAATAAGGAGAAATGTTTAATGTTTATAACGGAATTTCGGCGGGAATTTGTAAGCAACGGCTTTATACCCACAGGGACTCCTTCACCAACCCTAGTTTAAGATACCAAACAGCCATTTCTAGAAAATGCTGGGAATTACAAGAAAATAACTTAAATCCAAAGATAAAATGGAAGCTCATAAGCAATGCAAGTTTCCCTAATAACTTAAGAGATAGATGCAAAGTATGTTTGACAGAAAAAAATAAAGGTTTGAAATTTCAATACATAAATATACTTCTAAATAAAGGAAGGGAGACCATAAGTATGTGTCGTCATAGAAATAATTATAAATTACAATAATTATCCTATTTTTCCAGTTAGTCACAATAAGGTGTTTTTTAAATTTGGTCAAACAGTTACTTCTTCATCACCTACCAGTACTAACTCAAGGTTAAAGCCACATATCTCCCAGTACTAAAGAGGAAATTACTACTAAAATTCCGATACCTTAACGCTAATATAACCAATAACTTCCAACCCTTTCCTTTAATAAAGCTAAACACTGGCCTTAGAATTTTTCCTCATTCTCTGTTTATAAGGGGTTGAAGAATTTTCTTCTTCTTCTTTTTCTTTTTCTTCTTCTTTATCTTCTTCATCTTCTTCTATGTGCCTTATCCTATTAGGACGTAGGCGATCATGTCTTTCCACGTCTCCCTATCCCTGGTGGCTCTTAGCACGCTTTCTCCTGAACATCTTGCAACCCCCATTCTGTAAGCCACCTGCTCGGGCCCTTCAAATGGTTTATCTGGTGCTTTCCTCTGTCTCTTTTGCCCTCTAACTTGCCTGTTAATATCAAGTTCTCCAAGTTCTCTTCCCTCATTGCATGTTCTAGGAACTGAAGTTGTTTCTTCCTGAGGCTCAGTATTAATTTCCTTTTCATTTTCATTCTTCCCAACACCTCATCATTGCTCACATGATCTGTCCATGATATACGCAGCATCCTTCTGTAGATCCACATTTCAGCTTCTTCAATTTTTTCTTTCATCTTTGTTGATATTATTCAACATTCACTGCCGTATTGAATAACTGACGTCACATAGCAATCTAGTACTCTCTTCTTTGTTTATAGTGAAAGTTTCCTTAATACTTTACAAAGCTTCTGAAACGTGTCCTTTGTCATGCCACTTCGGCTTCGGATCTCTGTGTTGCACTGGCATGGTTGAAGAATGCATGTCTTAAAATGATATGTTGAAAATGGCTATTTCCCCTCTAAATTTTATCTAAATTTACAGATATATACATATGCTCAAATTCTATGCACACACTTGCGTTTCCTGTTCGTGTGTGTGAGTGTGGGTGGATGTTTGTGAACACTTTATTATTTGCGAATTGCCATGACATTCTGGGAAATAGCGAAGTAGTTTCTAGTATTCTTGAAGACTGGGTAAACATGCCAGTTTGTTCCACTTAATCCATAGATGGTGATGTACTGATGGATTCATGCCTTTGCCAAGATCATTTTCTTTCACGAAAATAGAAAGAGTACCGAATCGTCTCGTGAAAGAGACTAGACGGTGCTTGAACAGCGATTCCACTATCCCAGTCGATATACAATACTCTCCCAGAACATTAGACACTCGCACCGATATATATATATATATATATATATATATATATATATATATATAAGCCTTTGTAAATGATGACATTTAAAAGGTATATGGATTTAGAGGAGAAGACATGTGTCATGGGACATCTAATAGCATTGATATATTTCTGGCGTAGACTTTATTTCTGCAAGGAACAATGGTTTTACTGTTTTCCTCAGTTAATCATTTACCATGTCTGGAGTCAAACTCAAATATTTACCAAGCGTCTGACTTCACAGTTCATAATTAATGGACATCGGCATCGTGAAGGCCTCGCGGCAACATCCGAGACTTTGGTGAGTATATGTCAATCATACATTTCTGTGCATGCTTAATATGTTTACAAACGACTTCGACAATCAGCTACTAAACAGAGAATACTCAGTAAAGTAAGGCTGAGTCAATATTACATATATAAGTATATATATATATATATATATATATATATATATATAGAGAGAGAGAGAGAGAGAGAGAGAGAATAGGAGAGAGAAAGAAAGAGAAAGAAAACCTCTCGTATATTGTCATTCTGTTCCACGAACAGATTTAAATCCTTTACATATGCACACATTACTATTATAATTTAGGTATATATATATATATATATATATATATATATATATATATATATATATATGAGTGTGTGTCAGAGTGTTTGTGTACGTCTGTGCGTGCGTGTGTATGTGTATGCGAAATACGAAAATTTTTCGATTATAGGCAAAGAGTTAAATTTTCGACAAAATATATTGCAATGAATATAAAAATAATTAGAAATAAAATAAAAAATAGAATTATGCGTACGGATGGTAAAGCGTATTTAATCCAAGAGTGATTTGCCATTCCGCCACAAGGATGTATTAGATGTGTGAAACACACACACACACACACGCGCACACACCCACACACACACACACACACACACACACACACATATATATATATATATATATATGTGTGTGTGTGTGTGTGTGTGTGTGTGTGTGTGTGCGCGTGTGTGTGTGTGTGTACCCGCATTGTTCATTCAGTAATTAATTCGAAAACTCTTGGCTACTGGCTTGTTTGTACATTGTGTTTAAAACACTCTAAAATCTGCCTTCCTCTACCGCCAATAGCTTAGAGGTAGAATTGCCGACTGATGTCAAATTACGCAAATACTCTTGGGAAAGGTATTAACATGTTTCTTCTTCCTCCATCCATGGATTAACTAGTCGGACAAATTAGGTTCTATTGCTCTGGTTGGCAGCCAGTGAACCGAAGAATGTAATGGCAACCTAATCCGGGAAACTTTTCTGCCCAGTCAGTCATGTCTCTTTCGAGACATGATCGCTCAAGCGTGTATCGCATATGGCACTTAACTGAATGATGTTCAGATATACAAATATTTTTACACACTAATGGGAAGCCGCTATCTAAATAAACGGGCTTTACCATCAAGTTCCGAGAAGCTATTAAATTTTGTATCTATGTGCATCCAGTATTTGCTGAAACCGACATGGCACCGACTGAAGCTTGATAAAACGATACGCAATAAATAACAAGGTGACTCACATCTGGCTACGCAAAGAAAACTTTTCAATCTGTTTTTTTTTTAAATAAGTCATCAACAGCAGATATGACGTAATCGTTACTGTAATAATGATTCTCATACTTCTTCATGTTGGGAAACAGATGATTGTGAAACTAGGAAAATGGAGATGGTGATCAATGATTTCAAAGATATAGTCATACATAGCAGACACTGACTCCAAGCATTTTTGTACGCAAGCATTGTCCTGACATAACAAAACTAGTTTCGTCTGTTTTTATAGGCACCTGATCTTAATAACCTTTTGTTATTGCCTCAGCAAGTTGGCATAATATTTTCCTTTGATTTTGTGGCTCTTTTGAAGATTGTAAGTAAAAACAATGCCTTTTGCACCCCAAAAAATACTTATTTCATTACTTCCCTTGAAATGACCCTAACCTTCTCTGAAGCAAATGAGAAGAGGTGTTTACACTTAATGGATTGTATCTTTGTTTCTAGCTGAAAATGATAACCTAACACTCATCTTGGATAAAGAAACTGTCGAGGAAACCAGCTAGTTTTGCCTCAAACAATGTCAAACTTTGCGCTTTGATCAGGTGTCAGAAGACCTATCGAGGAGGAACATTCGTTTCTCCATGTTTACTTATGCATAACACTCTCTCACCGTATATGGTAATAGCATTGACTATTTGATTCATATTCGTTTGGCTGTCATTCATTACCATTTAGTGAAGACGATCAATGCTTTCCTGGTTGGTGACAGTTGCAGGACGTCCAGATCTTGTATTTTCTTTTTATATGAATTAATGCAATATTTCTGTTGTGTATTCCGGGTGAGGAACCGCACAAAATAAGGAGCAAGAAAACAAATATTTGAGATAGAAAAATAGGCTATATTAAACGTAAAGATACAACTGGAACGCAGGTTAGTAATCCAGGAATACGATTAGTAAAGAATATATATATATATATATATATATATATATATATATATATACAAGTCTTTGAAGAGAAACCGTGCTGGAATTAGTATATCCGTCTAATACTATTCTGACTGAGTGGATTTCAGAACTACTATGACTACTGACGCGGTATTCTCTGTATAACTTACGGACCTTTACGGTACTCATACTGTAACTCATTGTTCTCTAACGGATGTCCGTATCTCACTATGGCAGGAGTATATGTATACTCAAGTCAAATCCATTATCATACAAAAAGTGGAGATCGCACAAGAATTTCATAATTCTAGTATTCCCTTTTCAAAATCACTCTATGAACATTTCAATCTACCATCGCAATCCTTTCAACACAAATTAAAATTCTTCGATAATGATTTACGAAATGCGAATGCGCTCATAAGTCATTGTAAAATTTATGTTGAAATCTTCTCGGAAAACCGGCAAAATGGTCCGAACGAAAGAAACTTGAAGATAAAAATAATTCTGAATTACATAACATTCGTTTGTTTTCAAGCATTAAAATTATTTAACTTCAGCTGCTATATCTGGTCGGATGTCCCTGCTATCCACCAAGGGGTCTTTGACAAAATCCAACGGAGAATACGCAATGTGATTTATCTCGACTTGGCAGCTCAGATGCAGTCACTTTCTCACCAATGTGGCTTCCCTCTTCCTCTTCTACAAATACTTTCCCGGCCTCTGTTACGACGAACTTAGCTCACTAGTGCCCAATATGTATGAATTTACTCGAGCCACTAGATTAGCAACTAGGTCCCACCCTTTTACCAACAAAATTTAAAAGCAAATTCTACTCCATCAGTTTCTTTTCTCGCACTTCCCGCCTGTAGAATTCCCTTCCGTCTACTTACTTCCCCGACAGCTACAACCTCCAACAATTTAAATGTAAAGTCAATAGTCATCTTCTATCTCAATGTCTTGCATTCTCTCTCTCTCATGCTCCTTTGTCCGTCTACTCCACGCTCATCAGTATTCTTATCCATCTCTTACCTATTTCCTGACACCTCTTATAACCTGTCACTCTTTCTCATAACTTTTCTCCTATGTAACCACCATCGCACCAGTGGTAGTAAACTGTCTTACTTAGTGCGATATGATTATAAAAAAAAAGATATATTGAAAGTTAAACAATGCGGAGTGATTTCGATTTTTAAATTCTATGTTCTTTTGCTTCCATCAGCTCTGTACAGATAACATGTTCATTTTACTGCTTTATTATAATGATCGTTTAAGCGTAGATGTGACATAAGTTTGGAAGTATCTGGCGCCTAGTGAAGATAGGAAGTATAATTATTGAAGAGTTCTAAGTATTGCACCACATCGAGGTGCTCAAATAGCGCTGATATATATCTATGAATAAATGTTTGTATGTTTCACTCTATTGTATGGTTTTCAGATGTTTACTTCATTGTGTTAAAATCTTATAATTTGAGTGTATATTAAAATTAGGTTTATTCTATAAAGCCTCTTACATTTTATTGTTTATTTCATTTTCTGTATGTTTATATCATTCGACACTAACGCATTGTAATTGAAAATGTTTCATATCTCATCTGTCTTTCCATATGAACATGCTGTTTTATATTCTAAAAGCGGTCTAAAAGTAAAAACAACGTCTAAGATGGATCCGGCATATATAAACTCTTGCTATATCTATATTGTTTAAGTATCTTGGCTATTAACTCATAGAAAATAATGCAGGACATCAAAAACAATGAAAAAGAAAATTAAACAAAAGAAAGTAACAATGAATGTATAAAAATTATATAAAATGGCCGTAAAATAGAAGGAATATTGACACACCGTAAGTTGAAAGATTATAATTTAAATCCGGTTCCTCTACAATTCCTTTTGAGATTTATTATATTTCAATGAGGCACTCAATAACACTATCAAAAGCGAGTTTAATCATATTTTTACGCGAAAGTGTTTACTTTCATTATTTTAGTTTAACTCATGACCATAGATACGAAACAGTTAATGTTAATAGTAATGACAATATTAGCCGTTTCCTTATAAGGAAACATTCTGCAAATTTAACCGATTAGTTGGTGCTAATACTGGTTAAAATTCTTTCTTAAAAATATCGGTCAAGTATATAGGCATCTCAAGTTCTCTAGCTGTTATCGTTTCTTTTCCGTATTGATGGAGGTTTCCTTAAGAAACGTTTCTTTGAAAAATTGTGGAACATTTATTGTTATTTTATTTTCGAGTTATGTGTGCTATGCATTTTAATTGTTGCTGTTTTTGGAAGTCCTCAATTGATGTGGTTTCTGTTATTTGGTACAGATTTTTGTTTCTGTGTCTTATATTTATGAATTGGTTTAATGCAGTAATAATCATCTTCGGTGCTACTTTGAAATGCATTGACGGAAATTTTAGAAAATAGTTATAAAGAGACTTCCGGTCCCTATTTTCTGCTTTCTTTCATGACTTTCTCTTTCAAATATCCTTATATCATCCTTCATTTTTTCTCTTGTTTTGCGATTTTCCTATTCTTCACTCCGTTTTCTCTATTATTGCTTCTTCCATTCTAATTTTTCTATGTGCCGTGTCTTTTCAGAACGTTAGTGATCATGGCTCTTCACTATTTCTCATCCTTTTAAGAAATTTTGTCTTTTTGTTAACCCTCGTAAACATTCGACATTTATGTAATCAAGCTCGCTAGCTTACAGTTTATTTTCTTCTAAGAATTATATTTTCCAAGTTATGTTTTTATTAATTAGGTGCTCTATAAATTTCAACTGTTATTTTATAAAGTGAAGTATAAACTTCCTTTTTTGCTCTCATATTCACTAAAACTTCATAATTATTCACATGTTCGGTTTATAGACTTCTCACCATCTTTCGATAAAACAAGATTTCTATTGCCTCAACTCTCTTCCTAATCTGTAAGGAGATTGATAGAAAGATTGATATAACCTCAAAGCTTCGTACTCTTCTTTGTTTTCACGAAAAGATTCTGTTTCTTAATAATTTACTTAGCTTTTGAACGATATTTTAATTGTCCCAGTACGCTATTGCACTTTATGCTTTCTGTTAGAATATTACATAATATTTAAAATTTACATGTATTATTTTGTTAATTGAAATTTTAATTTAAAAACCTTTTTATATTCCTGTTTTCTTTATTACTCTCTATCATTCTTTATTTTCAGATTTTTATTCTTATATATTATAATTTTTTTTATGTTTGTCTTGCTTAGTTCCTGTTCGTTCTTTTCTCTTCTTTTCTTTCTTTTAATTTACTTTTTTTCTTTCTTCATCTTCTCTTTTTCAATATTTGTCTCGTTTTCTTTATTAAATTTAATTAAAGATAGTAAATGGAAAGATATAAATTATAATATCTGCAAAAAGAATCCATTTAAAATAATAAAGATGTTAATAAAATATATTAAAAAGAAAATTAGTGAATCAATTAATGTTCGCGCCAGGAAAAACAGAACGATAACTTAAAATTGTAGTTACCGAAAAATGAATATAAGCAAAAAATATAGTGCTGATATACAAATAAATAACAGCAAAGAAAGAGACTTTGAATATCAAATGAAACTGTAATAATAATAATAATAATAATAATAATAATAATAATAATAATAATAATTAAATGACGACGAAAGAAAAATATCAAATATAACGATTATAAGAACGTAAAGAATGAATAAAACAACGTTTTTAAAAATAGTAAGAGCAATACGTTGTTGAAGTTGACAAATGTTTGCCGAGTGAACATAATGAAGTTTGGCGAGAAATAAAACGAATGAATGTCGACAAACATAGGCAAGCAAATAAAGAAACTAGTTTGTACTTTAATGTAAATTTGAAAGAATTCAACGTCGTAGAAAATGACTTGTACACTTGAACACATATTTTGCATTATTGACATTCAAATCCAATCCTCACTATGCGCAGATTTACACACATGTCCCTGTGAAATACGCTACACTGTTTCACGCACGCACGCACGCACGCACGCACGCACGCACGCACGCATGTGAAGCTTCACCAACATACAAATATGCCGGTTGACGCACATAGGCATATAATGAATAACGCTATGTGAGATAAAGTTTTAAGTATATCAAGCGCTTATTATATATATGCAAGAGCATATAATCTTTGAACAAAGAATTGGCTTGTATATATATATTTATATATATATATATATATATATATATATAAAGAGAGAGAGAGAGAGAGATACAAATGTGGAATGGTTGAATTTTCGTCTTAGGTACTCAAACTTGAAATTAACACTGGCATCTTATTTTAAGAAATATATTTACAAAACATTAGAAAAAAGAGTAACTTTATTCAATAAAATCTTCATTGGTTTCAACGACGGCCTTCAGATGACTTTGAAATCTCCTGTATATCTTAAGGAGGCTCATTTTTTGGTGAATGCTGCTATAATCCGTGTCTTCAGTTCATTTTTGGTGTTACAAGGGATTTTGTTTGCCTCTCACTCCACTGCACTTCATACATAGTGAGTTAGGTGGCCATACGTAAAGGGGTGATGTGGTTACAGAAATTGTCTGACTGTCATGACCGGGTTTTCTTGTTATGTAGCATTGTGCAGTGTCCTGTTGCCAGACATAGGGTCTTCCAGTAGTCACTTTTTTGATTCAGAGCAGCTCTATCCCTCAAGGAACTTATTGTAGGCTCCTTGTTTAATCTGAAGTCACGTGGGAAGATGAATGGAGGCGTAACGTTAACATCACTTGTGATCAATCAATGTTGTTAATTGGATATATCATCAGTTTGTTTCCAGATCTTCTGCAATGTCTTCAGAATAACACCCAAACCATCTGAAATGTTCGTGTTGAAGGTCCCAGCCCAAATGACAAGCGATACAGTATGCCATTTTTAAGTTTCTAGCAGAGTGAATTGCGTGATGGTGGTCTTTTACTGATAGACGGTACCCAACTGAACCTAATACACTGTGTAGTCGACAAAAAAACAAAAAAACAAATAACGCGCATTAACGAAATTACAAATATAGAATGGCGAAAATTTACACATCGCATCTTATACAGACAGATAACAAAAATATAGTTTAAAGGTATGCAATATTTATAGGTAAAAGTACTCACTATCGCGGATAGAGCGTCAATTTCAAAGTAGATACTGAATTCAACATCGAATGGGGACAAGCTGTTTATCCTTGGATGCGATCATCAGACCTAATATGTATGCGCACGCGCGCACACACACACACACACACACTATTATATTTTACATCTGTTATATTTTGAATTTATATTTTTGAACATTATTTTTAATGTATAAAGGATTTGAGTGGATATTTGTTTTCCTGTGATTTAAACACTATATATATATCAGCCTGAATATTTGAGAAATCTTATTACGAAAATATGCATCCTTCTGTAGGGTTGAACCTGCGACCCCTTATTGACATAGATGGAGCCACTAATAGATTTGACGTTCCTTAACCAATCGACTATAAACGAATACATAAACCAGATCGGATTAAAAATTATGTGCACTAATTCCTGATTTTTCGTAATATTCATAACTTCTTGCAGACGAGACACATACACAATGAGTATTGCTACTGTATCTTTTCTGCGTCATTTGTCCCCTCGTTAAGCGTGCTAGAGATAAACGTTTTCTGAATTTGGCGTCTACAACTGATAGTCAGATATCAGAACCTACGCGAAAGTTTGAAGAAGCTATGCTATCAGCAGATCTATGATATCGGATCTATTGTACTGCCATTTTGTGCCCACTATTATGAGTGCACCCGAGGCCATGTCTTCCTCGACGGACAAGGCGAAACTCTTCACCTCGATTTGTGTCTTAAACTCAACGTTATATGACAAGGGCTATCCACTCGCCCAACCTCCCACATCTCACTGAGCTCAATCACAGTAATGTAGTCATTTCAGTAAAAGAAATCTCCACATTTATCAAAGATTTACACAAAAAATCCACCATCCTTGATAAAATTCCTGTAGTCGAATAGCAACCCAGAATTTTCCCTGACACTCGCAAAATTATTTAACCGCTGCTTGAAGAAGAAAAATTTCCCAAGATTGTGGAAGGTGATAAGCGTATGACCGGTTTTCAAGAACACGGGCAACCGATATAACCTTATGAGTAGAGGTCAGTTGTATCTTTAAAGTCAGCAATAGACTTTTTGAGACTATCATCGAGCACCTAAATGGGAACAGCATCTTGTGCAAGGAGTAGTACAGGTTTCGATTAGCCCGATTTCCTTCTAACGTCTTAACTATCACAAAAAACAAATTAGTAACGACAGACATGCCGCATAGACCGTAACATTACATAACTATAAGGCCTTCAACATGATGTTACACAACAGTTTACTACACAAGCTCTCCGGACATGGAATCACTGGGAAAGTTTCCGCTATCTTAACTTCCTTTCTAACTTACTGATTTGCATATATGAGCTGCCTAAGAATATAAACCAATCATTTGTTAACATCTATGCCGATTATACGATGATATACGGATGCATAGCCAAAAGCCTTGGCGATCAGTGATTGGAAGCTGACCTTTCTTTTGATCTCACACTAACTTTCCAGTGGATACCAAACTGGCTCGTTACATTCAAGGCCTTAAAAATCAAATTAGCTATATTTCAGACCTCAAACTACTGCTAGTCAGAATGAACGGATGTCTTCTTGAGGAGTCACCATGCATTGAGAAAATATTAGGCATCGATCCAACCTCAGGTGAAACTCTTATATATGATTCATAACTAAAGATGCAGGTACAATTATCAGTTCCTGTAACATCCGAGTATGTTCTTGACTTCTCTTGTTATCCTCTATCTTCATAAGTACAAGATCAGGCCGAAAATTGAGTACTGTTGCCATATTTCACTAGAAGCTACCAAGTCCTGAATTTCCAGTTTGATTTTTTTAGATTTTTTTTTATCTCTTTTTGATGTGAAATTTTGTCTTATTTAAAATCAAGAACAATTAAAATCACAGATCAGTTATAGAAAAAAGTATACGGCCACCTAAATTACTCACAAGGGTCACTTCTCAAACCAATCCCCCTTATGAGATACATAAATGATCTGCCTAAGAATATAGCCTGATCATTTGTAAACTTCTATGCTAATGATACCATGATATACGGATGCATTGCTAAAAGCCTTGACGATCAGAGATCGACAGCCAATCTCTCTTCCGATCTAACACTTACTTCCCAGTGGGAGAAAAATGGCTGGTTACATTTGCCTCCAGAACCAAACTAGTTACATTCTATCACCATCGGTCAGATACCAAATTACCACCAGTCACTTCGTCCCCTGGAAAAAGCCACATACCTTGATAGGATATTAGATTTCAAACTCACCCCGTGACTTAACTGAAATTTCTATATACCATTCATTGCTAAAGATGCAGGTAAAATAATCAGTACCATATATGGGTCCAGTACGTACCTGAAATCTCATATTATCCTCTAATTTTAGAAGAACCAGATCAGGCTGAAAATGAAGAAATATTGCCATATATATGTTGCATACCAGAACTAACTTTCCGGTCTTGATAAAGTTCAAAAGGCTCTCCGAGGCCTTGCTGGAAAGAAATTATTTTACATACTCTAAACTCTCTCTCACAGGAGGGATGTAGCGAGATTTTTTACTTCTTTATTGCTACTACCATGGAAAGTGTTCGGACAAAATGCATAATCAGGATCTACCAGATAGGACACGCTATACAGCTTATATAGTGGCAAACCACTCAAACACCCTCCGTATTCTATCGGCGAGAATTTCTACAGTCTCTTCTCTCGAACCACGGCCTTATGGAACAGGCACCCAATACGTTTACCCGTTCACTACAATCTTGACATGTTCAAGTCTACAGTCAATCATTATCTTTCCATCCTATCTATATAAAGCACGCCTTAACGTAATCATCTACCTCGGTTGGCCCCCGTGCCTTGCACTGAGTGAACCATAATGTAAAATATATATGTATATAGGAGAGAGTTTCGATAATATTTTAATAATATTTACCATATTCTGGTCCAAGAAACCAAGGTTGTGGTGCAGTGAATATTGGCTAGGAACAAGAAATCGAGGAGCCGAGTTCAAATTTCAGTTGAATTCGTTGTACTCACTTACATACAAATAACCTTGGGAAAGGTATTAACCTGTTTCTTCCCTCCAGTTATGGATTAAATAACAGGAGAGATTGGGTTCTATAGTCTTGGCTAGCAACCAGTCTACTGCAGAAAGTAATGGCAACCTACTGCGGGATAATATTCTGCGCAAGTCAGTCCCGTCTCGAAAGATTTTTTAATCGTGTCACCCCAAGTATGGCATTCCACTGCCACTATAGCGCAGGGGGTTACATAGAGGGATTGGGTATAGGAAATGTCAGAAGGAGGGTGATAGACGACTTAGGATGTACATAGGGAGAGAGTTGGAGAGAGTGGGTGTGTGTGTGTTAGGAGGTGTCTATTGACCATACATTTAAACTCCTGGAGGTTGTAGCCGTCGGGGAAGCAAGCATGTGGTAGGGAATTCCACAGGCGGGAAGTGCGAGGGAAGAAGCGGTTGGAGTAGAAATTGCAGTTACATTTCATCGGTTTCTCTGTAAAAGGGTGGGACCTAGTTGCCAATCTAGTATCTCGTGCAAATTCACATCTAGGGGGCACCAGTGATTTAAGTTCGTCAGAGCAGAAGCCATGAAAGTATTTATAGAAGAGGCACAGGGATGCCACGTCACAACGTTGAGAGAGATACTGCAGGCCAAGTCGGTATCAATCACATTACAGATTCTTCGCTGTATTTTGTCAAGAACACCGAGGAGAACAGAAGGGGCACCCGACTAGATGTGGCAGCAGTACTCAATACACGGGCGGATGGTGGATTTATATAATTGCAGGATAGATTCAGGCGGAAAGAATTTCCGGGCCCTGCACAGAGAGTCGACTTTCATAGCTGCGGATTTAGCAATGGATTCGACGTAGTAATTCCACTTGAGGTCCGCTGAGAGTGTCAGGCCAAGCAGGCGTAGTGATTGGGAGGCAAGCCTGTTCCATGCTAATGGGAGGGAGGTGCGGCTGTCTGTGGTGATTAATTGACAGCAGCTTCGTTTTGGAAGAATTGAATTTTACGAGCCATTTCGTACCCCATTCCACCACGGATTGGACGTCCTTCTCAAGCTCGGCAGCGAGGTTCGCCTTGTCACCAACACCAGATTTGTGATCGAGGCGAGAGTAAACTGTGGTATCATCAGCGCACATGCCTACTTGTGATCTTATGGTATCGGGGAGATCAATGATATAGATTAGAAAGAGCTTAGAACCTAGGATAGAGCCTTGAGGCACACCCGCGTTTGTAGCGTAGTTCTGGGAGGTATGTCCGTTTAATACCACCTTCAGTGTGCGGTTAGAGAGGAATGACCGGATTAAGTCCAACAGAAAAGAAAATGGTACACTGAGAAAAATAACGGCAACTGATACGCATTAATCACACACGGAGATGCATACACAATATATATATATATATAAACGTCGAGTGCGTCGATAAGCAAGAAAAGTAGAAAAATCTGTGTTCAAAGGCACTATTCAACTTAGCTTGGTCATCCGCGCACGCTGTAGCCGAGGGGTTAATGCACGTCACATCTAATGACCGTTTCCCGTAATATATATTGGTTTGACCACTTAAATCTTTTTGAAATCGCCGACTTTTATGAAGATGACCGCGTTTATTGAATGGTGAAATCAATTGCGTCACCCAACCGATTATTAAAACCCTCGTTTGTATCAAGCAGCAAACAGTGCAGAGGTGATGTAATTATATCTACATTTCAATCGATTAAATGACGTATCCCACTATTACACACTTGCATCAAAATTTAGATAGTTTTATATATATGCATACAAAAATATAAGCATACACATGTATGGATTTATTTTTAATTCTCCATTTATTACGTTAACTATTATTTTATAATATAAATCTGTGCTTGAAACAGAAAAAATATTGTTTTTTTACCAATGTGCTTTCTGTCAATACTCGAGAAAACATTTATTAACTTGTATTTAGTGCTCAACTCTTCTTCTCCATCATCTTCATGTACTGTGTCCCTTCAGGACGTATGCGATCATGAACTTCTACTTGGCGGCTTTGTCTCTTGCTGCTCTCAATAATTTTTCTCTTGGTATCTCTTTCAAGCCCCGCTCCGTCAATCATTTTCTCAGACCTAACAAGTACGTCTCGTGCTGCTTTCCCCTGTCTCTTCTTCCATTTATCCGACATGTGAGTATCAAATTCTCTAGGCCCTTCTTCCTCGTTACGTGTCCCATTAACCTCATTTGCCTGTTCCTGATATTTATTATCAGTTTTCCTCTCGTTTGCATCTTTTTCAACATCTCATCGTTGCACACGTGCTCTGTCCATGGTATCCTCAACTTCTGTAATACTACATATCACATAGCAATCCAGGACTTTTTCTTTGTTTCTAATGGGAATTTCCTGTCTTTCAGTACTCTGGTTAGCTTCTGAAATGCGTCTTTGGCCATGCCAATGTGTCTTTGGATCACCGTGTCACATTTTCTATTCTCTGTCCAAACGCTTAACAGGTATTTGAAATTTTACTTGTTTTATCTTAGATTCTCCAAATTGAAATTAGCATATTGGGTTCCTCTTTTTGCTGATGACCATATATTCAGGTTTCAAGAGGTTTATGCTCAATGCAAAAGGCGTAATGTGCTTTGTTTTAAATGATAATAATACTAAAAATACGGTGTCTCCCTTCCCTGAAAAACGGTATATAAAACTTAAAGAGAGCTTACGCCGAACAGTCTAAAGCGCATTAAATAAACGGTGACTTCTATCAACAAAAGGGGACGCACTTTTGAACCCTGGCGGAGAGTAAATTTTCGAAATTAAAATTTTTGTAGAGCATTGGCATATAGTGTTTAATATAAAAATAAATATTCTAACACTGCGCGTTTTTTTCAAACACGGGTATCCACTAAAATAAAACTTGAAGTAATACACACACACACACACACACACACACACACATATATATATATATATATATATATATATATATACACACACCTGATCAAAATTTTAAGACCACGCAAAAATCTTTAAAAAGAAATATTTTTTTTACGGATAGATTTTAAACTCCTATCACTTAAGGTTACCAATACTACAATCTAAAAGGTTATGGAAACAAAAAGCTATATTCCAAACATTTTATTTAGAAATTTACATTTTTATAAAATGAGGCGATTTACACATGATGAAAATTATAAAACCAGAGACAAAAATTCTACGAAATTGTACAAAAAGTGTATGAAAAGTGTATGAAAACATTCAACAACAAAATTTAATAATGAGTTCTACATCCACTGCTTTTGATGGCATGCTAGAAATAAGCGTTTCCATTAAGGTGTGGTGGATGTTGCTCCAGCTTCTGAAGATGGCTTAACGAAGTTCATTTTTTGTTGAATATTGTTTGCAATTTCGATAAACATCTCTTGTCATCCATCGTCAAACATTTTCAATTTGGTTCAAATCTGCTGAGCATGCAGGATGTCCCAAGAAATGGACCCCATTTTCTTGTAGAAAGGTCAAGGTCCGTCTTGCAACGTGGATTGCAGCATTATTCTGTTGGAATAACCATCCATCCACACACAAAGGATGGCCCTCCATCATCAATGATACTTTTTGTAGCCTGCTAACATAACCAGCTGCTGTTTGACAACCCTGCACCACCATCGTCCCTCTGTAAGAAAAGGCACCCCACACCATTAGGGACCCTCCACCACTATCACGTGTGGAGAAAATTTCAGGAGGCATGCCAATATCGTTGGAAGCCATTAGATTGAATTTTTTCTCATCAGAAAACAGGACTTTCTTCCACTTCTCAACGTCCCATGTTTGGTATTCACGACCAAACTTTAAGCGGTCCACCTTGTGACGTGGAAGCAGCCGAGGAATTTGTTTACGCTTTTCATTTACCATGCCTTTTTGTCGTAAGTGTCGTCTGATGGTTACGGGACTGCAATCAGCATCTATGACTGCCTTAATTTGACTAGAAGAAAGTGCCCCCTCTTTCATAACAACCCGTCTTATTCTCTTACTCAATGTAGGAGAAATTTTTGGGGGCCTACCAGAGGATTTTGCTTTTCCATAATTCTCACTGTTCCTTAGAAAGTTGCAAATCACAGTTTTACTGCGATTTACCTTAACTGCGATCGGCCGCCGTGACAAACCTTCCTTATTGAATTCTAGAATTCGAGAACGCTCAACTTTGGTAAATTTGCTTGCTTTAGGCATGGTAACACCATTACGCAGTGATTGCTAATCTCTAACTGAACTAAAAACATTGGAATTACCACAGATCTAACAATTTATATCCCTGGTCTTATAATGTTGATCATGCGTAAATTGTCTCATTTTATAAAAATGTAAATTTCTAAATAAAATGTTTGGAATGCAGCTTTTTGTTTCCATAACCTTTTAGATTGTAGTATTGGTAACCTTAAGTGGTAGGAATTTAAAATCTATCTCTAAAAAAAAATTCTTTTTAAAGAATTTTAAATGGTCTTAGATTTTTGATCAGGAGTATATATATATATATATATATATATATATATATATATATATATATATATATATATATATATATGTATATAATCACACCACTAAGCATTGAACATGCAGTATGTTATGATACAGGAACGATAAAAAGCAGAATGAAGCTGTTTAATTGAATAAAACCTGGCGAGCCAAATGAATCTCAAGAAAACATTCTCAAAGGCTAAAACTCGTTACATTCTGTCATTTAAATATTGATATACTGACGCATACGCATATATATATATATATATATATATATATATATATATATATATATATATATATAAGTATTTAATTTTTGGTAATAATTAAATTAGACCAGTAACAGTTATATTAAGAAGAATTGTTCAATACAATAATATTGTAGAACTTTTCAAAATTTTTCATTTATAAACGAGTTATTAAGCAACCAAGAACGCCCAGGCCACAAGGATTTTTTACAAACGCATAATATGCAAAATTAAAAGAATGTAGAACGTTTTCATTTCTTAACATGTATTATTAATTATTATTAATCGATAATCATTATAACTTCTCCTAGGAACATGGATTGCGTAATAACTCGTGTATATATATATATATATATATATATATATATGAAAATTTATATGCTGATGATATTTGAATTCATTTGTGTGTTTTCATCAAATACATAATCATAGAAGTGTATATATATTATCTATATTTATATATGTATATATAAATTCATATATATGTGTATATATACATATAGATATTTCCATAAATAAATATATATATATATATATATAGAGAGAGAGAGAGAGAGGGAGAGAGAGAGATCTGTGTGTGTGTGTGTGTGTGTGTGTGTGTGTGTGTGTGTGTGTGTGTGTGTGCATCAACACCTTTGATAAAATTTCACTTTTTTCTTTAGGGTTCCTTTTATAAAATATCAAGTATTCGTTTCTTCTCTTCCGCTGATTGGGCACATTTGCACATGTATCGGAGAACTTCATTTGCATGCAAGACATGTCCATTGCTTATTTCCAAGCCTAAATTGGCTTTTCTTATTTACATATGCACCCCATCGATATATATATATATATATATTGTGAGAGAGAGAGACAGACAGACAGAAAGTGAGAGAGGGAGATGCTTTTCTTAATGTATATTTTCGCTTGAGATGATTTTCCATCTAAAATGTACAATAGATAAATCTTTTGTAAAGAATTAAGAAACGGTTCGCTCGGCTTTCCCTTATAACATCTATATAAAACACCCACACGCTCTCTATCTCTCTCCTTATATATATATATATATATATATATATATATATATATTATTTATGTATTTGTGTGTGTGTGTACATATGTGTATTTTTCTGAATACATTTGTTTCTCTGTAGTTATATAAGATATCTTGTTTTTAATGGGAAGATTTTGAAAAATAAAATGCAACATAAAATCTATATCCCTTTCTTTATCAAACACCCCAACACATCGACAACATTATATATAGTACTTCATTTCATACGCACTTGATAATTTATGGAAAACCTTTGTCCAAATCCATAATACGATTTTTTGCATCTTTGACATTCTTTTGTGGTAAACACACTGGAGATGCACTAGCCATGGCTATATGTAAAAAAATTAGAATTTTGACTTACCATACTATAAAATACATTGATATATAGGGTGCGATGAATAAACTGTCGTCGAAATGAGGTATAAATAAAAATAACACTGATATCTAATTTTAACGGATAGATTTACCAAATTAAAGAAAAATATCTTCAAATACTGACAAGTAAATTGACTCAATGAAATCGCCATTAGCGTTATCCATGGATTCCAGACGGCTTCGGAATCACCTGTACCTCTTCTGCACGGTCCTATTTTATAAATTGATGAATGCTGCCATAATCCTTGTCTTCAGTTCATAAATATAGAAAAGATTTATAACTTACCAACCATAAAGTAAATGCAGAGTAGTTAGAAAAAACAATAAAGGTAAAAAATAAACAAAATCACTGTAAGCATAACATTATATGGTTTAATCGAATTTTGTAACAAATATCGGAAGAACTTTCGTAAATTTAATTCATAAATACTTTAACCATACACCAACACTAAAAATATATTTAACAAAAATCATGCTAAGTTTAATTATGGTTGTTTTAATAATATCAATAAGTTTATATACCAATATAACAATATTATATTAAATAAATATATTTCTAAGAAAGATAATGTTATTTATTCTAAAAATGAATGCAACTGCCAGAAATATATTATCTGTCAATTAACGGTTAATGTATGAATGATAACATTATAAATTGAACTCCCATACATTCCAGTATAGATGTTAAATTTTACTTTGGTTCCACTGAAAATTCTCGGGCATTTTATTTCTACCATCATCGAATGACTTTAGACAATATAAAATACAAATACAGGACTGCTACCTATGTTGTATAACAATACTTAACAATAAATATCTAACCGACAACATAGCATATAAAGACACCGTGACAAATAACAATCACACAAGCAAAAAGATTTACATAGGAGTATCAGAAACAACACAAAGCATCACTCAATACAGAAAGGTACGAAAATAATACAAAACTATCAAAATACATATGGAACCAAAACAGAAAATAGCATTACCACGAAAATTCAATGAGATATCGTAAGAAGAGTATCCCTATACAACACAAACAGCAGAAACTGCAAATTATGTTTGACGGTAAAACTAGCAATGATTAGCTTTAAATAACAAGGTAATCTGCAAAAAAGAAAAAATAACTGGAAAATGTAGACATTCGATCAAATACAAAATACCTACAAAAACAAATAAACATAACACAAAATGCAAAAACCTAGCACTTATAAATATAAATGTATAAACACTCAATCAGGACAAAATATAACTAAAAATAGATGATAATATAACTACTATACATAGAAAATTCCCATAAAATCCACAAACATAAAGGCACACAAGAACTCAAATGCTTAACTGCGACATAAATTAAGTTAAAAGTCAACGCAACATAATAAAAGAAGGTCAACCAAAATGATAATAAGACACCAACTCATAATAAATTAATAACACGGACGCTTATTAACGCATGTTAAAAGAAAGTTAACACAATAAAAATCAATAATAATAAATTAAACACCTTTAAATGATAACAAACACACAAGAAAGTCAACACAACAAAAGCAATTAAAACCAATTAAAGATCAGTGGAACCACTCACATACAAAAATATTAAATCACACCAAGCTCTAGATAAATAATGATAAATCGGAACAAAACAACAGATGGATGAAGTACTGAGGGTGTGGTGCTAATATATATATATATATATATATATATATATATATATATATGCAAATTCCGTTTATTTAATGACATGTATTAATTAAAAGTTTAAAATGAAAATAACTTTAATCCCTATATAATATATAGCTACACCCAAAGCCAGGCATTTTATTAAAATTTAAACCAATCAGTTTGTACATAGCACCTGAAGATTACGTTGTGCATGAAGTTCCGAGTCGTTTATATTTATAAACATATATTTAATATTTTCTTGTATTATTTATAACAACATTAACAAAAGTACTATATGTACAATATGCTATACACACACACACACACACACACACACACACACACACATATATATATATATATATATATATATATATATATATATATTTATAATTCTTATATCTAATACTGTATCTTTTGGAAGCATTATTTATGTATATATGTCAGAATAATTGTTTTATTCATCCGACAGTTTTATTTTTTTCAGTTTAAATGTTTGAGAAGTCAAATCAAATTTTGCGCACTCCAGCAGCCGGTAGACGAAAATAAATAAATATACTGTTTAATATATAAACGGAGTGCTTACTCATATACGAGTATCGATTAAAATAACGTTTGAAATTATAATTTTTTCGGATAAAAAATGCCTTCAGAAATTTTTTTTGTTTGCGTTTAGATACGAAACTGTGCAGATATGAAAACAACTTCGAAAGAACTATGATAAGAGAAAGTTCGCGCGGAAGCAGGAACTATGGCCTCGTCTTGCCGACTGCTCTTTGTAGCCGAGACGGTAGATCACTCTGTTTAGAGGAACAATGTCTCGATTCATGCTGCAGAATCTTTAATAGAATTTCTCGAACATTTAGGAAGATAGACAAAAATAAATAATTATACATTTAATAAATAAGAGGGCGTCTATTCTGTGCAAGTTACTTTAAATCATATCTAACTGCTTTGTTCTTGTATACATTAAGCACTTTTGTGCGTTTATTTCTTGCAAGTTCTATACTTTTCTTGGTGATTATGACTATAATGGCTTCTATGCCATTTCGTGTACTGGGAACTGAACACACATGTTCTGCATTTTTCATTTTGCATCTTAGAATAAATCTTCATTGTTACAATATTCTACTTCACTTTATGTTTTTTTTCTTTTTAAAGAGTGAAATAAATATAGCGTACTTGAAAAGTTTGTTTTTTTACAATCACAACTTGAATATATTACTTATTTGAATATGTCGCTTTGAATGAGCGAATGACTTTTTATTTTCCATCTTTTTCTATGAGGAATAACAGCACATATAACCTGAAGGTCACTAGGTCAATTAAGTTCCATACGTCATGCACGCTTAGGCGATCACATCTCGAAAGAGACATAACTGACTGGTCAAAAGGTTATCGCGCAGTAGGTTGTCATTGCTTTCTGCCGTAGACTGGTTGCCAGCCAACGCTATAGAACCCAGTCTGTTCTGTTCTGTAACACACACACACACACACACACACACACACATATAAGGTATACTGGAGGGAACAGATAGATTAATACCTTTCCCAAAAGTGAATGCGAGGAATTTAACTGGAAATCGAACTCGGCTCCCCGATTTCTCGTTCTGAGCCGATATCCACTGCACCGCAACGCACATAAGGTACTTAGTCGTAAAAAACTTTCTGTAGGTAAGTCGGTGTTCAAATAAATGCAGAAAAATAAAAATAACAAAAAGTAGCAATTAAAAGAGCAAAATGTAATCACTTTCGTGTATTCATCATTTTCGATACTTTAGATTGACGATGTTAGTTGAGCGTTCTTCCTCGACTAAGTCGATTGTAGAATAAAACACGTTGGTATTTGAGTAGATATTTTGTTTTTCTATAATGAAACGGTACATATATCCACCGGCATGAATATTCGATGAATCTTTGTAGGAAAATATGCATCTCACGGCACGATTCGAACCTGCGACTCTTATATACATACGCGAAGCCACAAGTTGATCTGATACAATTTAAAAACCCGATTATAGAATATTTCATGATTAAACAAGGTGAAATTAAGCCATTAATAAATACGTCGGAGAAAAAAAAAAAGCAACAACATCAAAAATAATGTATACATGAATACAGAATAAAAAATTTAACAAATGCATTAGACATTCAGAGAAATAAATTCGACCATAATTTTGACCTAAAAATGCCATACTCATAAAAAGAGTAAAACTTTATTCAGAAAGAGAATTCTCGAGAGCGCAGCCATCGGATTTTACCAAAACATCAAACTACACCCCGTGTTTTTTCTCAATCTAAATTTTCCTTATCAAAACAATACTTTCTCAGGACAATATACACAGCAAGAACATAAAAGAAAGCCAAAGAAAACGGCTAATTTCCATCATTTTAGCATCTCATAGCCTAATATTGCTTTGTACCTAAAAGAAATCTCTTCAAATATGAACTATGACGTTTTTAAATCATTAATAGTTTCTTTTAATCTACTAATAACTTGTAATCGTTTTTTTAGTTACCAACCATATTTTGCCTTGATAAAGTCTATCACCGGACAAAACGTGTAGACGCGAAAATATAGTTTTCCTCTTGTTTTCATTATTTAATCGTATATATATATATATATATATATATATATATATATATATATATATATATATCTTCCACTCTATCCATTGATAAATTTGATATCCGATACCGCATTTTTTACGATTTTGCTATGAGATTACAAGGAACCAACATTTATTTTCAAAGCTTAAATTAAGCAAGGTATGCTATCAAATGCCAGCAGCCGAAGAAGATATACACAACCTGCAATCACAACTCATTTCGGGTTGTACGAATTTATCAGAATGCCTTTCCGTTTATTCATTGCTACATAAACCTTTCAGAGGATGAAGTACTAAGAGGACTCAATTTTACTTTCGCATATATAGATGATGTTCTTATCGTAAGCAAAAATTTTCAGGGACATCTACAACATTTAAAGCAAATTTTTCAAAGATTACAGCATTTTAGTCTAAAAATCAACGTCGATAAATTCGTTTTCTCTTTTCAAAAAATGATTTTCCCAGGTCATATAATCGACCAAAATGTGATATCGCCAGTTGCGGAAAAATTCGCAACAGTACAACTGTTTCCAAAACCTGAGTCACTTCATCAACTAAGAAGATACCACCGATGATAAATGACTACCGAAGATTCAGTCCGTGTTGCATCGAGATTTTAGCAACTCTCACTAATTTACTGCAGAATAAAAAAAAAAAATACAGAAATTAATGTAGGCACAGCATTAGACATATTTATAAAGTCGAAAACCCCTTAATCTAATCGAAATTATCATCTATGAATGACGAAGAAAATTCTCTACAATTAACTACAGATACTTCATCAATTTCTATTGCAGCAGTTATACGTAAAAAACAAAACGGAATTAATAAACTAGTTTCATTTTTCTCTGTCAAACTGAATAACGAACAACAAAAGTATATTACATTTTCCAGAAAACTATCTATCTATCAAACATTTTCGCCACTTGCTTGAAAGAAAAGAATTCACCATTTTCACGGATCATAAACCCCTTATGCATGCTTTGCACTCTAATTATGATAAATACACACCAAGAGATATCTGAGAACTGGATTATATTTCCCAATTTGCATCGGATTCCAGTTATATAAAAGGTGATGAAAGTATAATTACGGATACCTTATCACGATCTTTGAACTTATTAGATTCAGATTTCTCTGATTTTTACAGAATAGTTGGCCAACACAAGGTAGATACTACACTTAAAAAATTAATGAAGATACATCATTACAGCTAGAAGAACACCCTGTACCGTTTACCATGAAACATTGTACAAGTACATGAAACATTGTACAAGTACATGAAACATTGTACAAGTACATTCCTCTCCAGATCTTATATACCACCGTCAATTCGAAAACAAATTTTCAAACATTTTTCACAACCTGTCATACCCTGGTCGAAGGTTTAAATTAATCACTGATCGGTTTATCTGGACAAACATGTGCAAAGACATAAAAGATTGGACACATGTATAAACTGTAAAAAAAGCAAAGCAGGCTGACACACAAAATCACACTTGGGACATTTCACCCAAACCAGACGGCAGATTCACGAATTTATAGAAGGGCCTTTATATGAAGCCGACGGTCATTCGTAATTTATAACGATCATTGCCAGATGGCATGTTGTCGTTCCTTTGAAAGACATTTCCGCAAAGTCAGTAGCAAAAGCTATTTTAAAAGTTTGAATTGCTATTTTCGTTTGTCCATCTACAATAACACCCGATCGTGGCACGCACTTTCAATCAGCATTTTCGACAAACTGACTACTTTTAGAGCTCAAACACATCAATACTACAGCATATCACGCATGTGTTAATGGAATAATAGAGCGTTTTCACAGACAATTAAAAACAGCGCTTACAACAAACAGTTACAACGGAACATGGTTGGATAATATTTCTCTTATTCTTCTTTCCCTCAGAAATCTAATTAAGCAGGATTTAAATGTCAGTCAGCTAAGTGCCAAACGGGATACACGCTTTGGGCGATCAATTCTCGAAAGAGACATCATTAACTGGGCAGAAGATTATCCCGCTGTAGGTTGCCATTGCTGTCTGTAGTAAACTGCTTGCCAGCCAAGGCTATAGAACCCAATCTATCCTATTATTTAACCCATAACTGGAGGGAATAGACGGATAAATACCTTTCCCGAGGGTATTTATGCGTAAGTGAATGCAGCGAATTCAACTGGAATTCGAACTCGGATCCCTGATTTGTCATTCCGAGTCGATATCCACTGCACCACAACGCACAACCGATTTAAATGTACAGCATCAGAAATTGTTTTTGGTACCTCATCAACATTACCGAGGCAATTTTGTGAACAAGGGAACGACTTTCAACGAATCACCACCTTTGTTTAAAATTTTAAACAAAACAATAAAATATTCACACGAACAAGAGCGAACACAACGGATATTTACATACCAAAAGATTTACATCCATGTGAATACGTTTTCTTAAGGAATGATTTAAATAATCTTTTAACAGACTTATTCAGAATCCTTCAAAGTGTTTCTCAGAAACGAAAAGTATTTTACAATAATCAAAAAATGAGGTTAAAAACAGTCAGTATCGACAGATTGAAGCCAGCTTTTACAGATGTTTCTTCTATTGATAGTGCATCAGAGACTTTCAAAATATTTCGCAAAAAAAGTGATACACCAAAAAATTCACCAGAAAAAAAATCTTGGAGAAAAGTACACTTGTCAAAGCATTTCAAAATTATATCATATTTTCGTAAACATTTTGAATGTTTCTACAAACTTGGGGGCGTGTATTGTCGTATTTCTGTATATCTTGATTGCCTAATAAATCCGACTTTTCACACACCTATACACTTTCCTGATCCAGTCAAAAGAACACTTATATTCTAAAATTAACCAATAATAATGTCTTTATTATAAGACAATTAGCTTTCATATTTTTATCATTTACGGACATAGTGAAGGATAAAAAAAGATGCAGCATCTTATTTATTGACTAACCAGAGGACAACCCGAGAAATTGAAAGTTGATTCTCGTCTGGGTTTTCAAAAAATATATACATATGGGTTGATTTTGTTTTACCTCTTTAGATAGACGCGAGTCTTGGCTGGATGTCTGACACGCATTTCCTCATGCAACGTAAGAAAGAACAAGAATCGTCTATGCTGACCCTCAAAAAGCAAACGACAGAATTTCTCACTGCGATGGCTCTATCTTTCACCTTAGCATTTATTCTCCCTAACAACTAATCAGTAGCAACAAAAAAGCGAGGAACAAAAAATCAAAGTAAAATGCTTACTACTATCCGTGCATGCATAAATAAATAAAATAAGAATTTCTTCAAAAACATTTCCTCTTAAATTCAGGAAAACTGAATCTTAAGAATCTGAAGAAAAAAATTTCCGATTAACTCTTTAAACTCAATTACAATTTTTATTAATAACAAAATTTGATGATTAATAAATCTTCTTGCTATCATAAAAGAAAGAGATCTTTATTTATTCTTTGATGCCTTTAAACATTCTGCATATTCTAATCAATTAATTGCGAGGAGTTCGGTTATGTTTAGCAAAAGGCCAATTTGATAAACGTAATGAAAGTCCCTAGAATATATATATAATTATATAGTTATGTATAATTGTACATTCGAACACGGAAATTTCTGTTTCGAGATAGATTCTCATCATCAGGCAATGTTGATGTTAGTTGTGCAGATGATTTACATTTAAATGTCAAAAACCTTTGGTTTGCTGTGAGTGTATGTGGGTGTTTCTTGTGGCCAATAAGAATGGAGATTCATTTTGGGATTTGACCCCAAAGAATACATTCTAACCAACTTTATCTGTTTTTTCGTTTTTTCCCCTTTTTCCTTTTTTCCCTTTTTTTTTTACTTGGTCTTACCCTTCCCTTGTTTATTTTCCCTCCTTAATAGTCGGAGTGTTGACCAGCCTTTACCATTCTCTTATCCTGTTCTCTTCTTTCCCTTCAGTTTTATTACTTTTGATGTGCTATTCTCATTGAGCACCAATTCTACATTCTTTTACTTCCTTATCATTTTTACTCTATTTATTTATTTGTTGTAATTTTTTTTAAAAGGAAAAGATTTTTTCAAACCTAAAATATAATTTTTTTGTTCTATCTATTTATTTGTTGTAAAGTTTTTTTGATTTTTTTATATAAAAAGAGAGATTTATTTTAAAAGATAATCCTCTGTTCCAATTCATTTTTATATAATCCGTCAGTGATTATTTTCCTTGTACACTGCTTGCTAATCAGTAGCTCTGCCATTCACATAACAGATGGATTCATTCATCCTTCTGTACCAAAAAGAGTAGCAGGATATTCCACTGCATCAATATATATATATATATATATATATATATATATATCCAAAATGGATAAGAACGAAGAAAATAATTCCAACGTTGATATCGATCTAAAATTCATTTCCGGTCAAAATTTAAAATTTCTCTCTTGCTGCCGTTTCCATTTGCTCTTTCCTCTCAATACACTCTCACTTTTTCCTCTTAAATTTCTTGTTGGTTATATGCATGTTATTTCTTTTAGATTTTATCCATTTTCTAATGTGAATAATTTACAGTGTCTACACATGACATTTATTTCGTTGCGTTTATTTAATAATTTTTTATTCTTAAGGGATTTAATAATAAATAGTTTTTCGTATAAGCATAATGAACATGGTTCATTTAAGGGCTTACATGTTTTAGCTGTTTTTAGAATTTTCCACTTTACTGTGGGTGTTTTTTTTTTGTTTTTTTTTTTGTTTTGTTTTCTTTAGGTATTAGTGATTTTTCGATAGGTATGTTCTATTTTTGTATTTGTTATTATTAAATGAAGAGGTGTGTGTTCGCTGCTTTAGAGTGTTTTTAGTACTCCCTATATAAACTTTTATATTATTTGGGTTTTCCTTTGAGGATATTTCGCATTGATAGATTATTGATTCCGTGAGGCAAATGTTTTCTAACGGACAGTCTGTGAAGTTTTACAATTACATTTTCTCTTGTCTAAATTGTTATTTTCTATTGTCCGGTTGTTTTTGTTGATTTTTTTAAAAATATTACTATTGTGGCTTTTTAAAACTTTTTCTAGATTGTTTATACAGCTTTGACTTAATTTAATAGTGCTTTTATTAAAGATCTTACTTGGTGAAGTTGGTTAAAATGTATTCTTTGGGGTCAAATCCCAAAATAAATCTCCATTCTTAATAGCCACAAGAAACACCCACATACATACACAGCAAACCAAAGGTTTTTGTCATTTAAATGTAAATCATCTGCACAACTAAAATCAACATTGCCTGATGATGAGAATCTATCTCGAAACAGAAATTTCCGTGTCGCAATGTACATTTATACATAACTATATAATTATATTAAGCTCTATAATACTCATTATATTGAGCACTGTTTATAATAACATAAATGCCAGAGCACTCAAAAGAAAAAAAACCCTGAGTCCTCTTCACCTGGAGGTATATATATATATATATATATATATATATATATATATATATATATAATTATTACTTCAGACCATGTACAATCTACAAACTACCAAAAATTGTACATTTTGTTTCGACATTGAAAGAACAATGTTTCATCAGGTAGTTAATAATGATGTTAATAAACGTTTATTGAAAAAAAACACCATTTCGTTTGTTTTTGGGAATTTTTTTTTATTAAAAACGAGAAAAACATGGTAGAAAGATAAGAAAATAAGAAAAGACATCATGAAAAAGAAAAGAAAGAAGAAGGGAAAGGTACATGGAAAATAGAAATTTAAGAGGAAAAAGTGAGAGTGTATTGAGAGGAAAGAGCAAATGGAAACGGCAGCAAGAGAGAAATTTTAAATTTTGACCGGAAATGAATTTTAGATCGATATCAACGTTTTCAACGTTGGAATTATTTTCTTCGTTCTTATCCATTTTGGATATATATATATATATATATATATATATATATATATATATATATATATATTGATGCAGTAGAATATCCTGCTACTCTTTTTGGTACAGAAGGATGAATGAATCCATCTGTTATGTGAATGGCAGAGCTACTGATTAGCAAGCAGTGTACTTGAAACACACACATACACTCACAGCAAACCAAAGGTTTTTGTCATTTAAATGCAAATCAGCTGCACAACTAACACCAATATTGCCTGCTGTATATTGTAGTAGACTAATCTCCCAGTGACACTCTTGTACACAATAATCCGATTTCTTAAACGATGTCCGTATTTTGAAGTTTAGAAGTTGAGTGCACAATTCGTTATTGTACATTTGCCAAAGATACATCATATATATTTCTATTCATATCTATCTATCTATCTATCTATCTATCTATCTATCTATCTATCTATCTATGCTTTTTGCTGAAGAGAATTTATGATTAGCACAGATAAACAAATTTCTTTTAACTTACAGCCATAAATAAAAATAGATCTCATTTGTTAGGAACAAAGAAAATATTTTCATTTCTAAAGACTACAGGAACGTCTTAAAGCGGTAAATATCACTTGAAGTTGCAGACGCAATGAACCGAAATAATTCGATCAGAAAAATAATTTGGAAAGCATATTTTAACATGAAAGCTACGTACAGAAGTGATTTTGTTTGCCAGGTCGGCAAGACATTATCACTAAAAACATGTTACCTTCAGTGTGAAAGCTAGCAACGCATTCTAGAAATTCTATAATTCAACAAGGCATCAGAAAACCTGAAAGAAACGTTAGATTGTAAAATTAGATCTGCACTTGAATCACGTCATATTGTTGGATGCATTTCCCAAAAGTTATTTTAAAAACGCCGACAGACAAAGATTAAATAACATTATTGACATTATATTCTTCATCATATCTTTCGGCATTGTTTTATTAAGAATATGCACTGATCAGAGCTACTAGCCTAAGTTTTTATACCTCACATGATATTAAAATATATAGATAATTATTTCTCTTCATCTTTTATAAAACTTTTATTTCGTATCAAATATAAGACACGAGAGAGTAAGAGTAAGTTTATATGTAAAAATGAAATGAGCGTATTATAATGCCATGGCTTACTTTCTAAAACTGGTTTTAATCAATTCTTGGCTTTCGCCATTATTTTAGTTGGTCCCTCAAACTATATAATTTGCTATAAAACTCACTTCGGCTGTCAATGAAATCAAACTTTTCCAGACCTAAAGCTACATCCCCGTGCAAATTAGTTGAAACAAAACGAATACTGTCTTCCTGGGACCTTACACAATTTACCTGATCACGTATACGTTGTCTCATGTCGCTGTTTTTTTTTTCTCTTCCAACCGGCTTATCTTTTACTTTTTGTACTGTTTTGTGGTACAGTGGATATCGGCTCGGAACAAGAAACTGGGGAGCCGAGCTCGAATCCATTGCATTCACTTACGCACAAATACCATTGAGAAAGGTATTAATCCGTCTCTTCCCTCCAGTTATGGGTTAAATAGCAGGACAGATTGAGTTCTATAGCCTTGGTCGGCAACCAGTCTACCGCAAAAAGCAATGGCAACCTACTGCGGGATAATCTTTTGCCCAGTCAGTCATGTCTCAAAAAAGACATGATCGCCCAACCGTGTTTCACGTATGGCACTTAACTGACTGACTGATGGATCTAGTTTGTTTCTTCACCTTCATGACACGACTGACAATTAAAAATCTAAAACCAACAATATCCCCAGTCTCTCTGTTAGGCTTGTCAATGTGTTTGTGCAGCGTTACAATTTTCGTACACTTTCTTAGATTAGCGTCCATCACAGACAGTGACTGTCGGACAAATAATTGATATTCGTGACAATAGTGTTTAGGCGTGATAAAAAAAACCTGATGCAATCACGGATGACGCGTTACTTTTCAAAGCCAAACAAATTTTATCATATATCCCGAAAATAGACACATTACTGCAGACCACTGCAAATGACCTAATATAAGGAAAACTAGAAATCGATTATACCCTGTGACTCCAGTGGGTCTAATGACAGAAAGGAAACTAAAGACATTGTTTAATTTGCACAAGGTATGAACAGGAATCAGAATGGTAGCAATAATGACACATAAAAAATCAGGATGTAGATTTAGTAAATACACTTCTAATACTTTGGTGTATGCATTAGTTGTAATAGATTTAGTATAGCAAAGGACAGATAATAAGAAACTTGGGCTGGAAAAATCTAAAACTCACAGGTCTGACTGAAAGCAAGAGTGTAAGAGGAGAAAACGCATAAATTACTAAGTAAACTTGTGTAAATGGATGACAGAACAGTTTAGGAAAGATAGCAAAAGTCTAAATTAAAATCTACTCTGGACAGGATATCGTGAAGCACCACGGATGCTTACATTCTAAAGTGACACGTACAGAAATAACACATTGATTAAGAACTACGAAGGTCAGAAACTTGTGGAGAGCCATGAATGCCAAGGGCCTGTAGAAACACGGCCCATATAAAACAAAGATTAAAAGGAAACATTAAGAAGAGACAGGACATTTCTAGTGTGCATAATAAGGAAAGATTTTCTGCAAAAGGGAAAGAGGAAAAATGCATAACCTACTTAGAGAGTAAATGGATGGCGGAACAAAGTTTAGGAGAAATAACAAAACGACAAAATTATTAAGAGCTGCACAGGACATGGGATTGTGGATAACCATGATCACCTACGTCCTGACGAGACTAGGCTCATGAAGAACAAGTGTAGTTTTACCAAACACCATGAATAGCTACGAAACTAAAATTTTAACCTGACTACTCGTGTCATGCACTTGAATAATATCGTCAGATCGAAACAGTCATATGGATTATGGTGAGCACCACACTTGTAGACTGGCGGTGTAGAACTACGAAAAAACAATTGTGCTAGCTGACTTAAACCACCTCACATGAAGAATTTCAAAACTATCAACAATTAAAATGGATATAAAATGTAACACGAGACCATTGAATATTGTTGCCATATCTGGTCTGGCGGTCCTGCTATTTATTTCGAAATTCTCCACAATTTCCAAAGAAGAATCTACAATATAATTGAACCTGACTTGGCATCTTGACTTTAAACACGTTCTCACCGACTTGACGTAGCTTTCCTCTGTCTTTTCTACAAATATTTTATAACAACTGCTCAGATGCCTTGACCGCATGAATTTAACTGTGCTACTGGATTGGCATCTAGGTTCCACCCTTTCAGAGTTGATATGCTTAAATAAAACAGATTCTTTTACTCCAACAATTTCTTTTCTCGTACGACGCTCTTTACTATATTAGAGAGGATTTATATATATATATATATATATATATATATATATATATATATATATATATACATTCTTCACTACTCGACGACATAATTATTGCAAAAAAATAAAATAATAAGGCATTGTCAATGAGAAAACACGTGGCAAAAGCATTCATAATTGTTAGTAAAGTTTAATAATTGGTAGAGGAATGGCACAGCAACAAATGTGTCGAAGTAGAGAGATTGAGCAAGACTAATAAAGCAGACATACATAAAGAAATGATTGGTCAAGGCACATGCTTCTCAACAGGATGTATAAAATCCAAGGATGGAACGATCACATTGGAGAACGTGCCAATACATTAGCGATGGGAATAATATATAAAAGATCGCTTCCACGACAAGAGAGAGCAACCGATAGTAAACAAAGATGCTGACGGACGGAAATACGAAAATCCGAAGTGAAAGCTACAATGACCAAAGCAGCTAGACCAGAGGGCATTGTAATAGAGATGCTGACAAACTTAGAAGATTTTGGCATAGAGAAAATTACGGCAATGTTAAATGAAATCTACCACAGTGGTGTAGTACCAGATGAACAAAGCAAATCAATTTTCATAGCTCTGCCTAAAATCCAGGCACAATCGAATGCGAGCTCCACCGAACAATCAGTTTTATAAGCCACATAACTAAAATCCCTGTCCGAAAACTGATGAATAGAGCGCGAAGCAGAATCAGACCGGAGATAGGACGACAACAGTGCGATTTCCTCAGGAACACTGGAACAAGGAATGCGATATATATGCTTTGGATGCTATCAGAACGGGCTATACAAATAAAAGAAACCGTTTACCATTTTTAGTGAACTATACCAAGGCGTTCGACAAAATATGCCACGAAGAAATGATAGAAATGCCCAGCAACCTCGACATATTTGGGAAAGATATTAAAGAAATCTATAACCTCTACTGGCAACAAACCGCTTGCATACGGACAGGAAACGAATTCAGATTTTATACAAAGATAGAATGGGGCGTAAGACAAGGATGTGTCTTTTCACCGGATCTATTCATCTTGTATTGCGAGACTATTCTGAGAACTCTAGAATTTATGTCAGGATTCATCATCGGCGGTCACAATCTGAACAACATAAGATACGCAGATAATAGAATGTTGATAGCCGACACGGAAAGAAAACTACAGGACACCCTATAAAAGGTAGATGAAGAAAGTTCAAAGAAAAGACTACAAATAAACTACAAGGAAACCAAATGTATGGTCATCAGCAAACATATTAGCCCAAAATGCTAATTACAGTTTGGGGATACTAAAATCAAACAGGTACAAAAATTCAAGTACCTGGGAAGTGTTCTAACAGAAGACAGAAAGTGAGACATTGAGATTCAAAGGTGAATTGACATGGCGAAAGACGTATTTCAGAAGCTGAGTAGAGTATTAGAATACATTCAAATTTCGCTAGAAACAAAGAAGAGAGCATTGGATTGCTATGTGATGTCTGTTTTTTAATATGGCAACAAATGTTGACCAACATCATCAAAGATGAAGGAAAAACTTGAAGCAATTAAAATGTGGTTATCTTGAATCGAGCATTCAGCAATGATGAGGTTTTGGAAAGAATGGAAACGAAAAAGTAAATTAATACTGAGCATCAGGAAAAGACAGCTGAAGTTCCTGGGCCATGTGATGAGGAAGGAAGTGTTGGAGAATCTGATACTCTAAGGTCAGATAGAGGAAGAGAGAGACAGATGAAAGTAGCGGATAACCTATTTGAAGGGCCCGAGCAGGTGAATTGCAGAGCGGGGTTTGGCTAGGGTAACAGGAGAAAGCATGATAAGAGCCACCAAAGATAGGGAGACGTGGAAGGCCATGATCGCCTACAACTTGAAGAGACATGGCACATAGAAGAAGAAGTAAAGAGAATGAACTGAGCCGTTTCGCTATTATCTCTCTCTCTCTCTCTCTCTCTCTCTCTGTCTCCATAAGCGTGACAGAAGGGAGATTCAGCAACTCACATGAAGTAAGCATTTCAGTCTTTGTATGTCTTTCAGTCAAAGATGAAGAAAAGATTTGAAGCAGCAAAAATGTCATCCTACAGAAGGATGATGAGAATACTATGCACACAATATATGATCAACGGCTAAATTTTAAAGAAATTTGATACAAAAAAGAAACTTATGCATAACAACAGGAAGAGTCAGTTGAATTTTTTGGGCGCATATTAGGAAAGAGGGCTAAGAAAATCTGATACTCTCAGGAAAGATTAAAAGCCAGATGGACAGAAAAAATGACGCATGATATACTTAATGATTCTGAAAAATGGACCTTGGATCAAAGATTATTGTCTCTCTGACGAACTGAGCCAACGATGTCGCTAATGTCACTTATTTTCCATACACCTGACAGGGGGAAAATTATATATATATATTAGCAGTATAGGTTGGCGTTGTTCGGGTTTAATGAAAGCTTTAAAACTAATCCATGGTCCTGGAGCTCAGACTCTTTGGACGTTGGCACGAAAAACGTAAGTTGTTGAAAGGTTGATCTCGAAGCCGTAGAACTTACTAAAATGAATGGATTCAAGTCAAATTTTGGTTTCCGGTCTCGATGTCAAATAAGTTTTCCGTCGCAAACTGAATTTTGAAGGCTAAATAAGTCCTCTGAGTAAATGATATCATGGCTAAGACTAAGAGCTACAATTATACCTCCTTAGACCAAAACCCGCAAAATAAACCAAAATAAAAGGGCTGAAAACCTGATTTTGATCAGACCCGATGAGATATCAGGGTATCGATTTTCAATATCAGAGTCAAATAAGTTATCTAAGGATAAACTAACCTAAATAAGTACATGAAAACTTATCGTATCCATCGGGAGTAAAATTCGAGAAAATGAATCATATTGATGGCTGAATATCAGTTTTTGATCAGATTAGATAGAATATCGAGGGTATCGACTTTTGATATCGGGGAAAATGATTCGTCTGAGATCTACTAATGTTTGAGACTAAAAACGATAATTTTATAAGTAAGAGCAAATTCTGCAGCAAGAACCACGATATAAGTGCTGAAATCCTGATCTTGATCAGAACTGATCGTATATCGATGTATCAACTTATGATATATAGGGAAAATTGGAAAAAATAACTAACCCATGATCTGACCGGAAGCCTAAAGAATATTTGTGGGAAGTTTGATGAGAATCGGATAAAAGTTTTGGATTTGTATAAAATACACACTCAAACATCTTGACTATATATATATATATATATATATATATATATATATATATATATATATATGATAATATTATAATATTTTATTATAATAAAAACCGATATATATATATATATATATATATATATATATATATATATATATATAACGGTCTTATAAAGATTATAAAGATTTTAGAAATTTAAAATCGCAGTAACACTGGCGCTTTCCTTGTAAGTAAATGACCAATACAATTAGAATTACCATTATCCTTATTGCCTGCATGAATGATAAACAAATAGAATTTATTTGGATTTCATTATGTTCTCTAATTCATTTTCAACGATATTTCTCCTTTTGAGATGTTGGACGAAAGGGCCTTTAGAAATAACAATATATATATATATATATATATATATATATATATATATATATATATATATAGTTTTAATGAATGTCCGTTATGCTTAATCATGAGCCGTTCTAAACATCGTATTTTGGCTTTAAATTCAGGTGATATAAAGACAAAAATTCTCCAACATAATTTTTATTATTCAGCTCACATAGGCCAACTTAGAGAGGTTACAAGGACGTTAACATAAAAACATCCACCATCAGCGACGATTGTATCTTGTGCTGACATAAAACTTTGCTAAGCAACGATAACAGTTACTAAAATAGCAAACGCATTTCGTAAATTTATAATGCGGTTCTGTGACTTCACACTGTGTAAGAGCTCAAAATGATAACAGAACCATATATTTAAATGCAATGTAATGTGTTGTGACCAGATTTAAACGTGATTTTATTAAGTGCGGGTTGTTTGGATTTAATGTAAATGACTTTCAATATCTGAAGGTATATTTTACTGTGTGTATGAGTGTGGATTATTGTTTTGTTGACTAAGATATGTATGATATTACCTACATGGCTATGTTTTCTAAGAAATAATGTTTAATTGTACTCTGATCAGAAAGGTGACAGGTAAGTATGTCATAACACAGACAATTTCTGCGGCAATATCACTCCTTACATCTGGTCACCTAATTGATAATTATATGTTGGGCGCAGCTTAGCGAGAGACCAACAAAACTCTTTATAAGACCAAAGATAAAATAAAACAAAGATTATGGCAACATTCAACTACTTAAAAAAAGAACACTGTCCAGAAGAGTTATAGGATTTCCAACTAGAAGCCTTAAATTTTTAAACGCGACATCAAACCCTTCTTCGGTTTTCTTGAAGCCTGTTCTTTTTTGCCCTTTCCTCAATGCTCACCATTATTTATTTGCAAAAACCAACATAGTTTACAAATACAAATGCCCTTTGGGAGATTGTATCTCCAACGGATTAAATAATATTTATGTTGGTCACGCCACAAACCGGCTTTCACGACGTTTGACAATCCACTTGAACGATAATTCTAACATTTTTAGGCATTTAAAACAACATGCCTGGTCACATACACAATTCTGTAGTTCAAAACACAACTATACTTAAACATGAAAACAATAAACAAAAACTAAAAATTCTCGAACCTATGTAAATAAAGCAGTTGAAACTTAACCTGAACTAGATAAACTATGAAATCTCTACAAATATCCTTAAATGCCTATAATTAATAACAGAAGCCATTGATTTATTCCAATGGCTTCCCATACTTACTATTTCTTGTTTTCATTCTCATTTGGTCATGTTTGACGTCATGAGGAGTGATGCGACATTTGCTTCCAGCGTCTGTTGTTGCTTGGAAATCTTCTATGTAAACAAAAACAGTATGTCATTATCGTGGTTATAATATATAATGTAATTTGACATCTTTAAAAGTGGCTTATGCTACCCGAAAGCTTATATTGGATTATTAAAAAATTATGTATCAATATTGTTATTTTCTTTCTTCATTCAATGATAATGCTATTAAGCTTATCAGAGAATATAAAAGGAATTACATAAAATGAATAGGCAACACTTGACTATATTATTTAATGAACATGTATTAATGACAAAATTCTGCCTAAATGCACACACACACACACACACACACAATATATATATATATATATATATATATATATAGAGAGAGAGAGAGAGAGAGAGGAAAGATATATGACACAGTGCAAAACGTTTTTGTGTGACACATTTAGGACTTAATCAGACTATGTTTACGTTGATGCAATTAAACGTACGCAAGAACGAGATACGCCGGGAATTTATATATATATATATATATATATATATATATATATATATATATTAAATATATTAATAACTATTAACTAAGCGACTATTATTTTTACATGCTAAACATTTAACCTGTGTCAGTAATCCTTCCAGCTTGAAAGAACAATAGATGCAGTAATCATAATATTTTACAATTGCATTCCAAATGATTTAATATAATTAGCGATTTCAAATCCTAATGAAGGTTACAGTGTCTCATGTTTAGTGAAGGTATATTCTTATCGTTTCCTCGACGAGTAGATATTAGATACGATTCGCTGCACGCCTGTTGTTGTACGCGCCACTATTTTTAACGCCTCCCCACATTATTAAGGTAAGATTATATGACAGGACTTCGCTTTTGTTCACAGACCCAGTGTTTCCACATGGTCACCCATTTAATTATCGGTGAAACCCACTGCTTCTTAAATATGGCGATTGAACAATAATCAGGATTTTAAGCATATTTTCACTTTAAATCTAAACGGCCGTATAAGACGCGTAGAAAAAATCCAAATGCTCTTTTTATAAAATGGTGACTGAAAAAAAATGTTTCTTAGTGGAAACAATTACACACATCTATTAACTGTAAAACCAACAACGCTATTATCAATACTTTCGCGTTTATATACTCAAGTGACTGATTAAATTCAGTGTTCCATTATTAATTTAATCATCATCGTTTTTATCAAAATCAATATTAGTTGACTACTCCAATATTCATGCTTGGATGATCAGACCTCTTCTCTGACATCAATGACATTTTTATACGAAGCGTTGGATGCACTGAGGTGGCTGTCACTAATTCATGAACCTTTTCCATTGTCTTTGTCGAAATTCATGACTGAAAAAAGTAAAACTGTAAAAATAAAAAATAAAAAGAAAATACTTTTTCAAAAAGAACCGTTTTTGTGTTTTATAATTTTTTAATCTTTAAAGTAAAGCTTTTATATAGAAGTATATTTTTCTTTGTCGTTCTCACATTTCTCCTTCTTATCTTTCATTTCCTCTCGTGTTCACTTTATTTTGCATTAGATTTTTTCTGAGTCACATTGTCAGTTCGAAACCACTTCTCATTATCTCATTTTCGTTTATATCTCTTCACACACGTCTTCAATTCAATTTCTTTAGAGTCTTTCATTTCGTATTTGATTTTCTACTTTTTTAAAACTTAACTATTCTTCATACAATTCAGTCAGGAATTTTGCTGAATAAAATGTTTTACAGTTTATTTGTCAGTGGGGGTTCGAGTTTATAAAAGTCTGAATTTAGAATGTTGAACGTAGTTAACACACTTAACAGATTGAAGTGGCCATTTAAAAAGAAGACAAAATAAAACACTATCAAAACTGTAGTAAATCTTCGCTACATTTTGTAAACGATTTCTCTTATATTTTGTGATCTTTATTTGAAGACTGCCTACTAATTTTACATTTCTTTTTATTTCTTTTTCGCAGAAACGTAAACCAAGATGTCTGCGAAGTCTTTTATATCGCTGTTTAGACGTGAAGACATAGACATTTGTTTATTTTGGCACAAGATTTTACTAAATTTTGTGAACTTTATTTAAGTACTTACTAAACCGACTCGCAGTTTCTCAAGTTTTATGCATTAACGAAAGTTAAGTTAAAATGTCACCACGTTTTCTCATCATTTACTTTAGTGGATTTGAGAAAATTCTCATGAAAATATTAAGTTGATTCATAAATAATTCCTGTTTTTAATTATCATCAAAAAATAATACATAATAACATTTCATTCATTTATTATTCAGTTGAATTATTCATTATTTACGATGACTTGTTACATATCAGGCAACTCTTTGAATTACAATTTCACAGCAGGTGGAGTTAGAACAGAATGTTTTCCTGCTCTATAATTATTGCACGGGTCATTGCATTGTCAATATTGTTCTTATTGCCGAGCGTTTTTTGATCAGACACTTACGGACACGTTGTGGCAGTTGGATGTTTTAATGTGCATTTATCATTTCAGTGCATGTTAAAAATATTAAATAAATAAAAAATAACAAGAAAAACCCTGACAATCCTACCAAATGTATAAAATGAACTTTTTTCCGTGGATCTGATTTTGAAGATTTATGTTTGTCAATCCACAGCTTTTGCATTGAATATTGTTCAATGCAACTTATTATCATCAATTGCTATAATATCTATATTTCTGAAATGAGTAAATATTTACACTCCTTACATCGTTCAGATTGTTGTTCTTATGTTTATTGTCATATTCACGACGTTTTGGCTGTTGTACATTAGGGCATCCTTCAAGTGTAAAACGTTACAATTTCGAACTAAATCCTTTATTTAGTCAACGGAAGAGCATTGTTCTAACTTTTCATGCCATGCTTTATTTTGATATCTCAGTTTCAGTAAATTCCATTTTGTAACTCAACTCTTAAAGTGTTTGTTCGCTCTGCTAAGACCAGGTACGGAACTCAAAAATCTTTTTCTGAAATTACTTTTTGAATTACTTCAACCAACGCTTTTATCCATTGGACTAATCTATGCTCGTGAACTAAATAAATGGCTTGGGTTAAAATTCCAACGTATAACACCTGAAGAAGGCGGGGAACACAGAGGCCGAAACGTCGTGAAAATGACACAAACATTTGATAAACACTATTTTTATGTACTTTTACTGCTAAATTTTGCATTTGGCAATGTGCAAAAGTATTTAACACCTGCACAAAGTAAGAAGGGTATTTTTAAACTATTTTCAGTTATCTTGGTATGGTTTGTATTTCGTCTAATCACAGGTTATCTTCAATATGTTTATCACCCAGGCATGTTACTCAGTCGGCACATAGTGATAACAGATTTGATACACTACATACTGTTCCCTTATCTAAACTTTGTTAAATGGTTAAAACAAAACTATTGTTAAATGATATGCGACAGAAATTCATAGCGTTGCACAAAAATCAAAAGGAATATCGAAAACTTCCTTCAAATTTAAATTTGCTTTAGTGTACAGTGTATGCTGTTTTCGAAAGTGGCCGTCCGTGTAAATTAAATGAGAATACTGAGAAATACATATCCCAAAATGTAAAGAAACCACCATTTTTGACTCCAACAAAATTTTATATTGATCTGAAAAATGACGAACTGAAGTAAGTAAAGCTACAATTAAGAGATCACTGAATTGTACAGGCCTGTACTCTAGATCACTAAAAAAGACACCAATATATAAACCTAAACATGTGTATGACCGTTTGAAATTTCCTAAAGCGCATGAACATGAATCAAATGAAATTTAAACGAAAATAATTTGGTCAGATTTTGTTATTTGACCAAAAATTGAGCTTTTCGGGAGAAATATATGCAACCTAAATATGGAGGAAACAGGAACTGAATACAATCCAGTAAACACTATCCCAAAAGTCAAATATAGGGCTGAAAGTGTAAGGATTTACGGTCGTTTTTCGTATAACGGAATAAGAGACATGAAAATCATCAAAAGAGGAGTAAATTCTGCAAAATACAAAAAAATCTTTTCAACCCATCTATAAAATGTGCAACAGCTTTGGGGCTTAACCGAAATTTTAGTATTCCTACAGGAGAACAATCCAAAGCACAGTGCTAAAAACACTCAACACGGGTTCAATGGAAATAGAATGGATGTTCTGGAATGCTTTAGGCAGTCACCAGATCTCAATCCAATAAATTCTATGGAAAATCTTGAAGTTGACGGTACACGCAGGAGATCCAGTAAATATCAAGGAACTTAGGAAAGTCTGTGAAGAAGAATGGGTGAAATTGCCAAAATAGTTATACAAGAAGCTCGTTCAAATTACAGAAAACGATTACAGGCTGAAAGGCAGAACAGAGGATATTCTACTAAATTTTAATAAATAGTTAAATACTTTTGCTACAAATTGCAAAAATTAGCAATAAATGTATATGAAAACGATGTTTCCCAATTTTTATGTTCAGTTAGACAATGTTCTTTCAAATAATTAAAGCATCATTCAAATTGAATGATTTTCTTTTGTTGAAATTTATAATGAACCGATGTGTTAAATTCTTTTGATATCCATTATATGACGATTTCGATGTTTCGTAAAGGCACCATTATGATGTTTGCATTTCCGATGGATTTTTTTATCTGCTGTTTTATCCAGATTTTATTTTTATTCATATCGAGGTTGGTTTCATTTAGTATGTTTGTATGTGAATGTAATAGGCAATCGTATTAACCCTTTATCTATATCTTGTTATCGAGCCCTTTACGACAAAAACATGTTTACCTAAATATCTTTTTATCACAACTCAATACTATGAGCAGTGATACAGTATGAATGTCTTACAAAGAGCCCAAAATAAGTTCATATTTATATAACAATGGTTATGTTTAGTGTACATACAATTTATCTGCATAAGGTCGATTCTTAAAGTTAACATATCTTCTGGTTGTGGATAATTGAATGACAAAATGAAAAAATTGTAATATATCTATTAATACATGCATTTTACATTTGTAATATCTCTTTCTTTAAAGAAGGCAATCTATACAAAAATTTTAATGAACTCATTTTAATAATAAATAATTCTGATATACTCAGCCACGGCAACAAGATACAGTAGATTTAGTCGTCCTGTATGGAAGCGAAACATGGTCCACTAACCAAATCTTCAGCTACAAACGAATCCTACAAATGACACTTAATATATACTCGCATGCCAAATTAACTAACGTGCAACTCTGTGTAAAGCTGATCTCCGTTTCAGAGAAGATAGCATCAAGAATGATACTATTTCCTGGACATTGCTTACGTGATGCAAGAGAAATTGCATCAGAATTTGTTTTATTACAGCTATCTAGAAGAGAAAATAACAGCAACTAGCAAGCCGTGAAATTCTCAAATAAAGCTTTTCAAAATACTGACATCTAAAATCTGGATCAAATGAAAAGACCTATGATAGATCAGTACAACTGAAGACAACCTGTTAAGATGTTGTGAGTGCAAACTCGGCCAAACTAACCAAATTCTAATATGTCATAACATTTAAAGTCGATATTCAAATCGGATAGCCCTCAGATTATTATATATTTCTGTTGTTTCATTTCACACATTGTTTGTTTTCAACCGGAAACATGCCAGTATTGATGTTTTCCATCAAGACATACGTTCTCAGATATAAAACATCTTACGCAGAATTTTGCAGTGTCAATCAATGTGGAATTCTGAAATTCTATGTTTTATGCCTATTAAGATCAGTGGCATAGATTCCAATGACTCAATAATAGTTTCAACAACAACGACTTGAACGTGCTACGTTCTGGCAACTTCAGTTTGAAAGTAAGTGTATCTTGTAAAATTAGAATTTTTTTGATCATGATATTACGGTTGGTAGCTGCAATAATTTGCTAAAAAAGCATATATGTATAGCTGTCCACTCATATCCAAGAATGCCTATCTATTAGTGCGACTAGCTTAACACCGTTGCAGAAGCTTGCTCAGGCACATATTTATTCAACACATACAGAGCCTACCTGTGGTTTATATTATGCTGAGTAGATATGAGTTACAGTTTCTGGGAGAAAGTGCGTTAACTATCATGAACAACAGTATGAATAAAACCTAGGCGCTTAATTCTTCGGTCAAGAGGACTTGTGATTTCGTGTTAACACAGCCATCGACGGATCTCAAAGGATCCAGTCTGCCTAATAAGAAGATAACATGATAAAAACAAAGTTTCATCGTCAAGTGATTTATGTTAAATATCCCTGCCTGTCACGCGAGAGACCGGGGTTCGATTCCCCGCTGGGGAGACATACAAATTTTGGATGTGCGTTGTGGTGCAGTAAATATCGGCTCGGAATGAGAAATCGGAAATCTGAGTTTAAATTCCAGTTGGATTTCTTTGCATTCACTTACGCACAATTACCCTTGAGAAAGGTATTAATCCGTCTCTTCACTCCATTTATGGATTAAATAACAGGAGATATTGTGTTCTATAGCCTTGGTTGGCAACCGGTCTACCACAGAAAGTAATGGCAATCTACTGTGGATAATCTTCTGCCTAGTCAGTCATGTCTCTTTCGAGACATGATCGCCCAAGTGTGTATCACGTATGGCACTTGACTGTTTTTTCATCTTCAGTCAGTCAATCAAAGTATTTTGATAAGGTTTTTCAATTCTTTCTAGCACGTTCGAAATTTTGGTTACAAATCTTGTTTTCCTTGTGTTAGCGAGTGGGTCAAACATTATTTGAGAAATTTTTCATCTGTTTTCAAATAAAACAACACATTCTTTTGGAAGTTCTTGCAAATTCAAATACTTTTTAAAATCATTTCACATCAAGCATCTAGTGGGTTACAGTGAGAGAAAACAAAGAGTTAAAAATGAACGGAATTCAAGAAGAAGGTGATAGACGTTGCATTGAGTTCTTTGAAGATTGTAGCTATCAGGGAAGCAAGTAAACGGAAAGGAAGCTCCTATGGCGAGAACTGTGAAAAAAGAAACTTTTTCAGTAGAACTGGCGGTTAGATTTCACTATTGAAACGGTATAAAATTTTCAGAACTTCTTCACAAATGAATGAAATAATTTTTGAAATAGTTGTTTTATAAAATCTTGTTATTTTTTTTTTCATCTGTTACCCAACATTTCAATATTATAAAATTTCGAGAAATTTAAAATCTACCCTTATCATATTTAAATCAGTTATAAGCAGGACACCTTAGAAAATTTAAATCATCCATGTCTTTTTGTCAAACAGAAACAGCACTCGTAAAGTAAAAAATGCAATAAAACTATGATAATATTTAATTGAAAATAAGTTTCAAATCTTTTAAAATTCTCTATTAATTCCACTCATTTAGATGATATTATTATTAAGTGAAAACCATATTTACTAATCATAAATGGAAAAATTTAGTGCAAATCATCAAATAACAATACATTTTAAAGAATTTTCAATTTTTTATGTGTAAAAATGTGCTGACCTTTAAAAATACGGTCGACTCTACAGGATGGATGTGCGTTGTACTGCAGTCGATACTCTCAGAACGAGAGATCGGGGTGCCGAGTTCGAATTTAATTTGAATTCGTTGCATTCATTTATGCACAAATACCCATGGGAAAGTTACTAATCCGTCTCTTCCCACCAGCTATGGGTTAAATAATAGGAGAGATCGGATTCCATATCCTTGGATGGCAACCAGTCTACCGCAGAAAGCAATGGCAACCTACTGCGGGATAATCTTCTGCCCAGTCAGTCATGACTATTTCAAGACATGATCGCCCAAAGCGTGTATCACGCATGGCACTTAACTGACTGTTTTTGGTGGTGATACGGCCACCAGGAATAATCTTGTCGGCGAATAGTTATTTTCCTGTTTCTTTTCAACAACAGAGATGCATGGTTTGTTGGTTTTACGATACCGCTCTGTTTGGATTAATACAATCATTATTATTATTAGCATTAATATTAGTAATTCTACTTCTTTAATTTTTAGTATATTGAAAACGCGGTTGTGCGTTGTGATGCAGTAGATATCTTCTCGGAACAAGAAATCAAGAAGCCGAGTTCGAATTCCAGTTGAATTCCTTGCATTCACTTACGCGAAAATACCCTTGGGAAATAGGTTAAATAACAGAGCAGACTGGGTTCTATACCATTGGTTGGCAACCACTCTACCGCAGTAAGTAATGGCAACGTACTGCGGATAATCCTCTTCTCTGTCAGTAATGTCTCTTTCGAGACATGATCTCCTAGCGTGTATCACGTATGGAATTTAACTGACTGATATTAAAAACAGAAAAGGTGGTTTAAATCTGCCTTTGAATTTATTTTTCACAATCATCACATCATAACCATAAAACTGGGTCTCGTTACAATGAAACTGTCAGCTGAAATTTTTCGACTCACTCAAGAATGTGTTTTCTCTAAAAATCACAGATTTTAAGTAGAAAACCGGGTGAAGAAGGTTTCAACAATCTTTTTATTTCAATAATAAAACTTATCACCGTATATCACTCGCTATCACAATCTAATAAGTGTTTTTACCCGAAATATAATGAAATTTGAACAGAATACTCAATGTCTTCCTTTGACGTCTTTGCATGAATTTTACGCTTCTCTCCAAATTATTCCACCAGAAAAAATATTCCTTATTTTCTTTATTCTTCTTTGTGGAAACCTTTTTCGCCTTCAATTCCTTGATTATTTGGTTAACATCTTGCATACTGCTGTCAACTGCCAGTGACCCAACAGCAATTTCGATGAATAGTAACATAATTGAATGTAGGAAATGGGTTGGGTCAATACATTCGTTGAGGGCATTGATCGGAAAGTGAAGCAATAGTCGCGATGAGTATTGAATATTAAATGGAAAAAGACAGAACGAAAGAAAGTCAGAAAGAAGAAAAGAAAGGCGATCGTAAAGAGAAGAAAGAAGAAAAGAAAGGGGATCGCAAAGAGAAGAAAGAAGAAAAGAAAGGGGATCGCAAAGAGAAGAAAGAATAAAGAAATGATTAGAAAATATGAGAAAAATACATCAAGAAAATCTAACAATGAAAGGCGGAATCCCAAAGACAAAAATGAAAAAGAAAACTGAAGAATGAAAACTGAAAAATAATTGAAATAAAATGCTAAAAATACAGTATAAATGTTAGCAAAAAAATGTATTTATCATTTTCACACAACAATATCGTTAAAATCCCGTATTATTTTTATTGAGATTTTATTAACTGAAAATGCTTTCAGATTAGAGATTAGAGATAAAATGCAAACATCATTTTGCCAATATATCTTAATAACTTATGTAACAAAATCAGTACTGTGATATAATATAAACTCTAGAAAAATTAAATGTTGGTTTACTTTTTTATGTGAATATCTTTTCATAAAGTTAGATTACGAAGGCTTCATATTTGACACTTAAATATATCGGTAGATCGAACGTACTGCTAACTTTCACATCATACAGCAACTTCGTTAATATCACTTATCAGTCTTCCCCAATACTTGTCCTTTGCTAAATTACAAAATTATTGTAAGTTTTACAAGTTCACCAAATATTTTTGTTATTTTAGGGGCTATGATTGAATTTTATTCAATGGTATTTTAATGTCGTTGTTCAATATGTATACTATGCTTGCACCACTATGTTTATAAATTTTACGCCTAACTTTGCTGTTGATGACAAAGTTATTTCCAAAACAGTCACTGTCTGTTTTCGAAGCTATTAACATCTGCGAACAATAAAAAGAGTCACAATAGTATCGGAATTTTCCTGACACAAGGTGAGGGTTTTTAAGCAAAGCCATTGGCATGATGTTTTTAACATAACGAAAGAAGAGCAATTGACATTGCTGGTTGAGTGAAAAACGAATTTGAAAATTTTCTTAAGTTATATTACTCGGTATGTTATGTAATCGCTATTTACTTCAATTCACCTACAATACATAGCCATATTATCGTAGCATTTAGTCTGGATTGAAACCGTACAAAAAGAAAAAAATATAAATGCGCTAACAATTGATCTCTGCCCGTTAAGAGCATTATCGTAATCAGGTAACCTATTCATGTTTTTAGGTATAAGTGTTGAATTGTATTGAATTTGTCGAGACAAACTATTTTGTATGGATTTCATGAGAAGCTCACCTATTCCCAGTAAGACATGTATATTAAGTGGTAATTGTAGAATATATACACATATATCATGTTTGAATTGATCGATGTTACATAAACACATGAAAATTAAATTCCTAAGAAAATAAAAAGTATCTATTATAAAAAATTAAAAACTACCAAACTCATTACCAATAATAATAATTCACCTGCAAAATCTAAACTGCAGAGAACCAGTATCGTTTATAAATTTATATGTCCTTTGATGAACTGTGTTACTCTACTATCCAAATCTGTAACAATTACATTGTATGAACAATTACATTGACGCTACGATTGACATTGCATCTTTCCGATCTCATTTAAGAGCACGTCAAGATCTTCCAGGACCTATTTGTCATGTACTTGTTGCTAATACATGCATAACAGCATCTGACACATGCAAAAGAAAATTAAAAATTATAGAAGCCTTACTGAGAAAAAAGGGTAACCCTACACGTAATAGCATCAATTACGAACATGGTAACAATGTGTTTACCGTGTATGGAACTTAACATATAAAAGAATGTCAATGCATAAACATCACATATATTTATTTACTGGTAAAACAAAATTATTTCTTGATACTGACTAAAAGTAGAGCCGAAAGAGCTCGAAAGTACAAAACCTTTTAACAGTTCATATATAATTTAAGTTCTGAAAATAAAAAATATAAGAACATTAATGACAATAATGTGTCTGTCATTTTAATGAAACCTGTGTAGAAAAGAGTTTGTTGCCCAAAAATATATATATATATATATTGAATCGATATTTTATCCGACATTATTTAGGTTTCGGATATAATGCTATCAAATATAAATTCATAGAAGTGTCAACAAAGAATAAGCATTTCCTAAATAAGTAAACGAAACCATGCTCTATCAAGGTGGCTGAATTCGTACAAGCACATGTCCTTTACAGAACCTGTTTCCATGATAAAAAGATGATAAATTTTCAATTCATTTAGGAGGCCCAATTTTTCTTTAGCAGGAATTCTCAATCTTGGTCGGTTGTTAATTTCATTTGTAAATTAGATATCTACGTAAAGAAACTGGAGAAAAATTAGTCTACTTTTCCTTTTTAAATAGATTGTAAAGAAATTAAAAAATAAATAATAAAATAAAAATAAAAATAAAGGGAAAGAAAAAGAAAAGGAAAAAGAAAAAGATAGAATAAAATCAAATAAATAAGAAAAGAAAAAAATTGACATCGTCTGGGTTCGCAAAAAAAAGGGGAGAATGTAACTAAAAATTAACAGACAGCCGTGTTAAATCGACGTCAGTTAAAGCAACACGGAAAAAAGGACGGTAAGAGAGATAAAAGAAGGAAGGGAGGGAAAAAGAAAGAAACTAAAGAAAAAAAAATTTTTAAATATTACAGACGCTGGACAAATTCAAAAACCTAATTTCCCCAAAACGTTGAAGTATTAGAAAAAGGCCTTTACTTAAAAAGGCATAATTATTAATAAAAGGGAATAAAAAGATATAGGATTTAAAATAAAATTATTTTTAAAAAAATTAGGTCATTTGAAATTAAACTATATAAAGACAACACTAGGTAAAAAAAAAAAAAAAAAAAAAAATGAATTACAATTATTATATATACATACCTATACAAGTACCCACATACATACATATATATACACACACAATTTAACGAATAAGAATACATATATACATACACATACACACACATACATTCAATTTATTACACACTTATATACATATACATGTGCATACACACATATATATGTGTGTACACACCTATATACAAAAAATTCATATACACATAATATACATGTGTACACATACATGCACACATATACACACACACACGCACATATATATATATATATATATATATATATATTCCATATGCACTCACACATACATATTAATGAATATTATGAAAAGGAGCATTTAAATAGCTAAAAAAATTTTTTCAAAATTACATATAGCCCACATACATAAATACAAATATACATATATATACAAATATGCACATCCACACACAAACATACACATATACATAAAAAAAAAAAAAAAAAATTAAAATTAAAAAATTTCTTTAAAATATTAAAAAAATTATAGAAAAATTTAGAATTTAAAAATTAAAAATTAGAAGTTAAATTTTAAAATCCGCCCTATGGCGGCACTTGTTTATAAATTCCCTTCTAAAGTTCAAAAGTAAGTCCTGATGAGGATACTTCAAAATCAGAATCTTCTCCAATAAACACAGACGACACCTATCACGAAAACTTTTAGGAGTACAAGCTGAGCCTATATATATATATATATATATATATATAGGTAAACACGTTAATTCATGGTAAATCGGAAGTTTAGCATATTTCAGGCGAACCATCATGAACTTTCTTCTTTATTGTACAGAAGATTTTACACGAATGAAATTCACAAACAAAAACACCGAAAGAAAACATAATAAAAATAAGGATTGCACTCTTAAAAGAGAAAAATTTAAGAAAAATACATCATTACAGATGTTCGGCGAATACACACATACATTCATACATAAGCATATATATATATATATATACGCAACATAAAATCAAAGAGCACGCGTAAGAGCTGATGTCAAAGATACATTATGCAAGTCAGACTGCTGACACGTAGATTTGAAAAGTAAAGAAAGGGGGTTAGGTGAGAGAGAGATAGCGTTAAAGAGAAAAGGTAAGAGTCTTAAAGCGTAAACAAAAAAGGAAAGAAGAATAGAGAAGAGAGGAATAAATTTATATTAGAAAGATGATAGGGGAAAATGAAAATGAAAAATAAGTATTATATATTAACGTTGAAAGGATAAGAAATTAAAGTCTAAAAAAAATTTAAAAAATTAAAAATATTTAAGAGATAATATTTAAACAATCCATTGTAATCACAAATAACATCACACCACTATATAATCAAAGTTATACTAATTATACATTCAACAAAACAAATATAATACAATATAGAGTTAAAAAATAATTTAAAAGCAAGCCTAATTATTCTATTTAAATTTAGTTGATTAAACTTAATTATTTAGTTTAAAAATAAATTTAACATATTAATAGTGGAAGGATAAGAAATTAGAGTCTAAAAAAGTAAGAAAACAAAAAATATTTAAAAGATAATAGTTAATCAATCCGTTGTAATCACAAATACCATCAGTCAGTCAGTTAAGTGCCATACGTGATACACGCTTGGGCGATCATGTCTCGAAAGAGAAATGTTGACTGGGCAGAAGATTATCCTGCAGTAGGTTGCCATTGCTTTCTGCGGGAGACTGGTTGCCGACCAAGGCTATAGAACCCAATCTGTCCTGTTATTTAATCCATAACTGGAAGGAATAAACGGATTAATACCTTTGCGCGTAAATACCATCACACCACTATATAATCAAAATTATACTAATTATGCAATAAAAAAACAACAAATATAATACAATATAAAGCTAAAAACCTATATTGAAAGTAAGCCTAATTATTCTATTTAAATTTAGTTGATTAAACTTAATTATTTAGTTTAAAAATAAATTTAACATATTAATAGTGGAAGGATAAGAAATTAGAATCTAAAAAACTAAGAAAATTAAAAAAATTAAGATATAATAGTTAATCAATCCGTTTTAATTACAATTACCACCCCCAACTATATAATCCAAATTATACTAATTATTCGGTTAACAATACAATTGTAATACGATATAGCGTTAATAATTCAGGAAAAATACTCGGTCAACGATACAATTATAATACAATATAACGTTAATGTAAAAAAAAACATATAAATGTGCACATAGAACTCACACACACACACACGTAAATGCGTATACACACATACATGCACATGCATATATATGTACATACATATATGTAAACACGCGCACACATATATATATATACGAACACACATATATACACACATACACCTGCAAAAAAAATGTAAGCAATACCATAGACATATGTAAACCCGTATGTATAAAATATATTAAAAAAAACCATCGACACATATAACAATAGGGTACAAATAAATAATAGATATTCTGTAAGAGAGTGTGATGTGTGTAAACTCTTCAGAGGAATGAATGAGGAGCTAAAAGTTTAACATAATTTAAATCAGTTCTTATATTGACATTTAAAAACTAGTTCGCTCCTCAGATTCAGAAGGCCCAAATGGTTTTTGTGTTTGATAATAGTAATTTTTTCATCAAGGCATAAGTGACAGCAATCTTTGAAGTTGATGGGTGTGTTAGATTTCTTAACGATATTCCATTTAGTCACAAGGGTTATGTTCTTGTCTTTCAGTGACCAGAGATATTTGGATAGAGATGTCTGGTTACTTAATTCAGGGTTGGAAAAGGAGTGTGTGTGTGATTCTATAACCGTTGCTACCAAGCAGCTGCTGAAATATCAATGTAGCACTTTTTCAAGTTTATATTTTCTTTTGGGTATATCATAGCTTGATATACCATCCCTTCTGTCATACATTCTCCACCCATGGGACACTCATTTTTGATTCTGCAATTGCATTTAGGTGTCTGACTGTCATGTCTAGTTGTGAATTCCAGACGACTCTAAGGTTGCCTTGGTTAGGAGTTGCAGAACTAAGACTGACACGACTAGAAGTTGTTAATGTTACATAATTTGCAAAATGGACGGTTGAAACAAATTGCTTTCTTTCTTCTGTTGGTCTTATTGGTATTACTATATTTCAAGGATTCGTCAGAAAAAAGCGGCTTTTGAAATCCGCTCTTATGTAAATCCGCATTATATGTTTTTTTGTGTGCATCAAAAAATTTTGGTTAGGAATTTGTCATGTGAGGGGTGGTTGGAATTAATATTGATGTTTAAAGGTGTTTGATTAGGTTTTTGGTAGGGGCTAGAGAGGTCGAATATATATATATATATATATATATATATATATACAGGCTAGCTGATTTTATTTATTTTCCATTTCTTTTTATTTATGACTTTTGTTATTAAACTTTTCTAGTGGATGAAAACGTAAAGATTTATCAAGAAAAATGAAATGTTGTAAGAACCTCGACGGAAATTTATTGTCAATTATATAGCGATTAAAACACGTTTTGCCCATTTTTGTTTTATGGGTGCTACATACTTTCAGCCGTGTCCGTCATCATGTATATATATATATATATATATATATATATATATATATATATATATATATATAGTAAAATGCAATTATGACTTTATAGCCTCAATATGCTTTTTGGAAAATTTACTGGCAATCGATGTTTCTGAGACAAGCATGCTAATAAATGAATTATTCTGATATTTCTCCGAACAACAGATTATCATATCCCTGCAGTGTGTTATTCGTTGTTTTATGTTTGTAGATAACTCCACATCCGCTATATTCAATCGATGGATTCATTTGTTTTATGTAATCCCAACTGGTTACCAACTATTCAGCTAAACGATCCCTAATGTAGGCATATAAAAATAAAAAATAAAAATTAAAGTCGTCGATAAATAGTAAGGAGAACAGAGAGAAAACTACAATCCTACGTTAGCAGTTTCATACTTCCCCAAATGACGTGAGTAAGCGAACAAGCAGTTAATTTGGCGCCATTGTAAAATTCACGTGCACCGCATATCTTTTTACAGATATCTTGCTAATCCGTAACTATTGGCCACTGTAAATGCGCTTCGAGTTTATTTCGAATTTCTTATTTCATTTGAGACTTGTAATAATTTTGGAAAAACTTGCCGGACTGGCGTCCCAAAATATGAAGAGAAAAAAACGTACAAAAGATAGACATATTACTCGCGTGGATTGAATGTCGCAAAGAAATAGAAAAGGGAATACAAGAGGAAAGAAACCGAAGAAAGTAAAGCAAAGAGGGAACATAATAATTTCAAGGAAGTTTTTAAAGGAAATGAATATCAGGCTAAGATTATAAGATAGAGAATCAAAAATATAACAGAAATCGGATGCCAAAACTAAGTCAATAATGAAAAGAATGAAAGCAAGAAATAAAGATATAAATGCAAAGGGGGAAATAATTGGGAAAAAGAAAAAAGAAGGATAAAATAGAAGAAAATGCTGGAACGAACGAAAGATTAAAGTTAAAGCAAGTAATAAAAAAGAAAAATTACGAAAAGAATAGAGAAAAAAAAGGATCTAAAAAATAACGTGAACAAAAGAATAAAGAAAGAAAGACAGAGGAACATTCACAAGAGAATACAGAAAAGAAGTAGAGAGAGGCATGGAAAAAGGAATAAAAGAAGAAAACGAGGACATTAACAAAGAAATAAATAGAAACAATAGAGAAGGACAGATTAAAAGAATAAAATGAAGAAATAAAAGAAAACATGAGCAAAGGATAAAAGAGAAGAAAGAGAAGATGAAGGAAAGATAGAAAAAACGACGGGAAACTAGGAAAGGTTGTAAAAGAAATATCAAGAAAGAATAATATATTGTAGAATGAAAATTAATGTTAAGAATGAAAATAAAAAGAAAGCTATGAAAAATAAAGCGAATCGATTAGGAAATAAAGGAAAGAATAAAAAAGGATAACCATGTTGTAATTATGATAGCAGAAAAAAGAGAAAAACGAAAAATAATATAAGAAATGTTATACGTAAGAAAATACATAAGGGATGTGATAAAAAAGATACAAATTCAAGAGAGGCATTGAATTTGGTGAGAATAAATTAGACGAAGGAACAGATGCGTCGATAGAAGAACTAACTTGCAATTTATAAATATCTCCATAAAACTTTCAAATATCCGAGAGTTAAATACAGAAAAACAATGATTGACTGTGTGGCACGGTGGGAGGGGCAAACAACAACAACTAAGACAAATTGATTGTACGAAATAATATATTTTTAATGCTATATACAAGAACTCTCCATGGATCCCATTTCTTCTCTGTGAAGTGCTATGATTTTAGGGCAAGTAAAAAGAGGAGCTCAAAATGCCAATTACAGGTCAGGGATACTAAAATCAAGCAAGTACAGAAATTGAAATATATGGGAAGTGTTCTAACAGAGGACTGAAAGAGCGACACTAAGATCCGAAATACACATTCCAAAGGCTGATAGAAATATTGAGAGACAGGAAAACTTCGTTGGAAACAAAGAAAAAAGTACTGTAATGCTTACTTTTATGTACTTACTGTTATGTAATGCCTGTTCTTCAATATACCGGCGAATGCTAGGCAGTCTCTCTAAAGATGGAGAAAAGATTGAAGCTATAGAAATGTGGTTCTACAGAAAGATGCTGAAGATAACATGGACCGAACATGTGAGCAACGACAAGGTTTTGGAGAGAATAGAATGGAGAATGTATATTTTACTTAACATCAAAATGAAACAGCTGAAGCTTTTGGGATACATAATAAGAAGGAAGGGCTTATAGAATCTGATAGGGTGGATAGAAAGAAAGAGAAACTGGGAAAAGCAACGTTTAATATACTAGATGGGCTTGAGCAAATGGATGGTAAATTGGGGTTAGGATTACAAGAGAAAGCGTGAGAAGCTACAAGATGGGGAGGGTCATGATCTCTTACGTCCTGAAAACAATTTATAAGATATCACATGAATCGTCGAGGTACTTGAGTAATTGAGTGATTATATCTATCCAGGTAAATTCCATGTCCATCCAGGAATTTTAATGACATTTGCAACATGTGCACAATGTCGTTTACATTATATGACTGGATAAAGAAAAAAGAATGCTTGGAATTTAACCAAGTATTTTTAAAGACACACAATGTGTTTATATGTATATATAAATATGGGATGTTGCAGCAAATTCCGACACTTGACAAAACAAAAAAGAAATAGGCAAAAAAAAAAAAACAACAAAAAACAAAACAAAACAAAACAAAACAAAAGTTGTATATGCAGAGACGCGACAGTTTAATTAGTTTTCAAGGTAACCGCCGCCGGCAGCGAGGACTATCTCAAGACGGGTGCGAGATGTGTCACACGTTTTGCTAACCATGTTTTTGTCCAGAGCGGAGAACGCCTTCACGATGGCAGCTTTCAAAGAGCCGACCGTTTTGTTGGTCTTAGCCTCGATCACGCCCCCAGAAGATAAAGTTAAGGGTTTTTATTTAATCATATCACCCCAATCAAGTCGGTAACGCCACTGATGTGCAGGGGGCTACCTAAGAGTGAAAAGATTGGAAAAGAGAAAGCCGGAAACCACATCCTAAAAAGGAAACAAGGGATGAGCCTCTACACCTGTTCAATAGACGTGGGTGGAGTATCAAACCGGGCGATAGTTTAGTCTATCTACTCCAATTGAAAAAAAGAAAAAAGAAAAGAGTGAAAAGGTTGGAAAAGAGAAAGCCGGAAACCACATTCTAAACAGGGAACAAGGGGTGAGCCTCTACACCTGTTCAATAGACGTGGGTGGAGTGTCAAACGGGCGATGGGTTGCAGTTGGGTTAGGAGGGCGGTTACAAGTCCGGCAACCTTTGGTAAAGAACATTGTTGAGCAGCCAAGCCTGGGTTGTCTATTTTGTGCAGTAGCGGAATCTTGCTGGAAAACGTAGGGGCGTCCAGCAACGAACTTGTACATCCAGGTCTTCACCACGATCCTCAGCACTTCCAGGTAGATCTCAGCGTTGACACTCAGGCATTTTTGAAAGAATGCTGATGTTCTTTTTTGATAAAAATAATTTCATCCAGGACCAGACGAGCAACGGGCAGAACGACAGGTAGATCTGCAAAATCATTGACGAGGTTCCAATCTTGAAGCATACGAATGTTTCCTCCTTCCTCATGGTTCTTGGCGTCATCTCCGTTCTTAAATTTAGCTGTTGGGTCTCTGCATATACAGCATTTATTTTATTGGCTATTTCGTTTTTTTTTTGTCAAGTGTCGAATTTTGCTGCAGCACCATATATATATATATATATATAATGAGAAATATGGAACAGTGGAATGGATAGTGCATTTTGATGGGAGCGCCTGCTTCTTCGTGATTTTTCAGGTTACATTTGTTAGAAGCACGGAGGAAGCAGACGCTCTCGGCAAAATGAGTTGTATATAGCTTTTCCTTTTTATATCATTATCTTTACTTTTGTTTCGGATACTATTACGCATCCTTCTCATAGACACACACGCGCACAGATGTATATATATATATATATATATATATATATATATATATATATATATATATATGTATGAATTACTAAAACGATGGAAATGAAAAGACAAAAGACGATGAAAAATGAAAACATTGTTTGCATTTGCCAGTAAGAGACTCATCTCGTGGTTTATAATTACTGTTGTGATTTTGTTCCTCATAGACTGCACATAAATATTGACCTTGTTCCAGACTTAATAAATATTGAAAGAGGAATCAAAAGAAGGCAGGGAATATCAAAGTAGAGACAAGATCAAGTGTAATAATCTCCATATGCCTTTCCTTTGGTTAGACTCTGTAGGTAAAAAAAACCGAGACAATTTTTTATGTTAGGTGGTTGCTATTTAAGGTGACAACACCTCTTCTACTAACAAATCTAACAATGCACACAATGAATAAGAAAAAATAAATTGCTTATATTTTAAATATTAGTAGTAAACTTAGTATAACCAATAAAATAAATTGCACGGCTGAATATTTACTCTTTACAATGTATATTTGAAAAAGGATACAAAGTTCCGACAAAGATAAAAAAAAATAACCAATGGATAAAACGGGATGAAATTAATCTATGTCAAGATTCTATGTCCTATTTTAAACACGTATTGTCGACATGAAAAACACATGGACATACCTAAAAATCTGTAGATCTTTTACTTTCAACATATTCTGAAGTATTGGATAAGGTTGTGATTTGGATTGAATTTCTTCTTCTTGAGCCATTCTAAAAATGAGATGAGAATATATTAATAACTTAATGAATATAAAAGGTATAGAATAAATATTAACGGCTTTTTAAAAGTGATTCATTTTAGTCTTTTAATTCTTTCTTTATTTTCGAGAAACATCAGCGTAAGGAAAAGTACTAGGATTCATTATTTAAGCATACACACATCACACATTCCTTTCTTTTGCTTTTTGAAAAGATAAACCCCAGAAAGGCAAAATACGGAATCAAATCCATTTCAATAAAACACTTTTTCATTTATCAAAATTCATAAAAACTGTAAATGTATAAAAAGAATATTGAGAAGTGTTATTAAGACTTCATAGATTTAAAGTATGACTTTATAAAAAGAATTATGCAATGATATGGTGCAGAAATCACCTTACAAAAAATAAATAAAAAATATTTCAAAGACACTAAATTTAATGAATGACCCTGGCCGTTCCATATATTAATTCAAAACATAGAAAGTCTCATTATAAAAGACGAGAATTAAAAATTATAGCAATTAATTTTACATTCGAAAGAGTAGAAAAATTAACAAAAATCTGTTGGAAATACAGAACGTCACTGAGTTCATAACATGTAAATAACAAACTAAATATTTTCAGGCATATATGTTATTGAGTTAATCAATTATATGCTTCCTATTGCGTATATATTTTATAGGATATGCGTTGTGTTGAGGCTCGGATCGAGTATTCGGAGAGCCGAATTCGAATCCCAGTTAAATTAGTGAATTCAATTATGCGCAAATGCCAAAGGGAAAAATATTAATCCGTTTTTCTTCTCCCTGTTATCAGTACAGATTGGTTTCTATAGCATTGGTTGGCAACCAGTCTACCGCAGAAAGTAATAGCAAACTACTGCAGGAAAATCTGCTGCTTAGTCACCTATGATGCTCCAGTTAGTCAGTCAAGTGCCATACGTGATACACGCCTGGGCGATCATATCTCGAAAGAGACATGGCGGACTGGGCAGAAGATTTTCCTGCAGTAAGTTGCCATTACTTTCTGTGGTAGACTGATTGCTAAGCAAGGCTACTAAAACCAATCTTCCCTGTTATTTAACCCATAGCTGGGGAGAGAAGTGAAGGATTCATGCCTTTTCAAAGGGTATTTGCGCGTATGTGAATGCAACGAATTCAATATACAACACCTTATAGAAAATTGCCTCAAAATACTAAACATACAGACCTGGTCGGTTTTTAATTAATCAAACTCATATGTCGTCATCATATCAGCAGTAGACTTGGAGGGAAGAGACGGAATAATATCTCCCAAGGGTATCTGCGCGTAAGTGAATGCAAGGTATTCAACTGGTATTCGAAATCGGGGAGCCGATTTCGAATTCCGAGCCGATATCCTCTACACCACAACGCCTGACTACACTACAAAAGTCAAAATTTATTGTTAATACTTCGAAATAAAAAATATTTCTCTTATCAATATCAATACATGAAAATTTTATAAATAATGTATGGATCTTTTCATAACAATATCTGACATTGCGTACGCTTCGTTATCATCGGTTGACGACAATCAAACAGGCTATAACGGTGGTCACTAAACTATCCCCAGACGACCACATAAACAATAAATTGATTAGAGTTAAAAGTTGATATTTTTGTTGATTTTTTAAGAATTAGAGAAATTGGAAAAAGAGACGACTGAAGAAATAGCCAAAACTTAGTGTCTCTTCTTCGCATTGGCGTGTAAACATGTATACAAGTCAGGCATGCGCAAGTAAACAAAGAAACACTCACATCAAACGCAATAAAAATTATCGCTGAAATCCCAATATAAATATATTGCTCGATAGAGAAAAAGAGGTTAATTGTAATTGTAAGTCAAGAGAGAGATCAATATATACAACACCACCCGATTTCTCTCCGGGCACATTATCCGTCGATCGGTCAATCAATTTATCTATCCATCGATCACTGCACATTCTTTTCACTCCTTCTTCTTACTTTAGAAAACTTCATCTCCATATCTTTTATTCTTTCGACTATTCCCTTGGTGAACATAACTATCACATAGGCATCACCGTGTGCTCACATTCTTTTCAGTGCTTAGAAATGCCGATGTGAAAATCCAATTTCTCCGAGGCAAAGTATTGAGGCTGTCGCTTTTGACCTAAACAAAAGAAAATGGACTACAATCTACTCTGTTAATTTGGCACACGAATAAACCGGTCCAAGTAGGCAGATTCTTTACTGCCGCGTGGAGATTATATATATATATATATATATATATATATATATATATATATACGCATGGAACACAATAAATCCTACAGTGCCTTGATTATTTTCATTCGGAGGACGAAATACGTCAGCTGAGGATGATCTTTCCTCTTGTCTTTTACTTTATGTTTTTTTTCCTTTACAAATACACTATCTGAAAAAGGTCACACAGACAGACAGACAGACAGACAGACAGGTAGACACACACACACACACACACACACACATATAATTGGCTGTTTGAATGTGTGTGTGGGTGGCTGTGTGTCTCCATTCTAAAGAAACCTACTTCTCCGAAACTCTTCGTCCGATTTCAACAAAATTTAAGTTAATTCTCGATCATGACATGAACCTTTGACGTACGCAAAAAAAAATTTCGAATCGATTTACAGGGTACGGCAGAAATCACCGAAACGCTTAGAATTTATGAACTCTTCTCCTCCGAGACGCCTTATGCGAATTCAACCAAAATAGGGTAACATGTAGATCAAAATCTGGATTTTTGATGGACACAAAACTTTTTCGAATCAATGTAAAGGCTTCGTCAAAAATCAGTGTCAAACATAATTTTGGGTTATCTTTTTGAGCACTTTTATGCATTTCTCCATTACGCGTTACTCAAACTCAAAGAAAATCGAGTCACTGATGGATTGAAATGCGAACAAAAGTTTTATTTGACACACAGGGTGTGGTTAAAATTAATGGAAATATTGCTTTTTGCGATCTTTTATTTTTCGAAATGCTTAGTTGTATTCCAACAAAAATCGAGTATTTTTGTAACTTCTACCTGATCATATGCCATACGCTTTCTACGAGGTGCCAACCCGACATCTTTTTAATTTACACGTGAAGGCAACCTCAGACTATATCTTTTTGAAGAAGCACTTAACCTTACTATTGAATTATAACTACTAAAAAACCCCGTGCAACACCGAGCTATACATCTAGACACGCAGACAGATTTGTTTCGCTGTATCACAGCTCATGAGGTACGGTTCGACTCCGATTGCTTTTAACCCAGGATTGAAAACCGACCGAAGTGGCGTCAGTCGGCAATTCTACCTCTGGGCTATGGCCGCCCGGTAGAAGAAGGCAGACTTTTTAGTTTTTTAGCTTTTTGTATATTATCATTATACACGCCCAACAGTCAGAGTGCTCTAATTCATTAGTGAATGAGCGATGCATACATGCCAGAATAGCTACTCTTTCAAAGTCTACCATTCTTCCAGAGTACTCATTCAGGGTGTGAAAGCGTAAATAGTCATCCGCAGACAGATCTGTTTCACTGTATCACAGCTCATCAGTACAGTTAGACCGATTACTTTTAACCCAGAATTGAAACCCGACTGAAGTGATATATATATATATATATGTATATATAATCAGACAAGAAAAGATAATAGCCAAGTGAAGATATATATTAATATTGACTCTATCATTTAAGCGTTAAAATTAATTATGTAAAAATTAAGTATAATTTTCGTAAGTTCAGAAAAGTTTAGAAATTTGAAACATTAAAAAACGATATTTGTACTATAATAACCGGAAGCTAAATACCAACAACTGTAAAGAGGAGAAAAACAAATTCGACGAAAACAACAGATAATCACGTACGTTCATTCCCGCAGAGGGCGCATTAGCGCGCACAGGAACAGGTGCATGAGAAAAACAAACTTTTACCAAACATAAGTGCATATAAAAAAAATCGTGAAAGTCAATTGGTGATACTCTCTGACGAGTAGACAGACGAAATTCTGGATTCAGGATGCTGCTATATGACATGGAATGGAATACAGGGAACTACACAAGGAAATAAGAAGAAAATACAGACAGGCTAAAGAAGAATGGCTCAATCACAAATGTGCAGGATTAGAGAGATTGAGCAGGAATAAAAAAGCGGACATGCATAAAGAAATAAAAGAACTGACAGGAAAAAAACTGCTCTGCAACAGGATGTATAAAATCTATGGATGGAACAATTATTTTGGAGAAAGAGGAAATACCCCAACGATGGGAAGAATATATAAAAGATCTTTTTCAAGACAAGTGAGAAAAACCAATAATACGCAAAGATGAGGACGGATCGGAAATCCTAAAGTGCGAAGTGGAATCTGCAATAGCCAAACTGAATAAAAACAAAGCAGCCGCACCAGACGGCATAGTTATAAAGCTGCTGATCGCCCTGGAAGAATTCGGTATAGAGAAAATTACAAATAGAAATATTAAATGAAATTTATAATAGTGGGGTAATACCAGATGACCTCAGCAAGTCAATCTTCATAGCACTACCTAAGAAGCCAGGAGCAAACGAGTGCGAACTCCACAGAACCATCAGTTTAATGAGCCATATAACAAAACTGATCGTCGGAATCCTGATGAATAGAGCGAGAAGCAAAATCAGGCCAGAGATAGGACATGAACAGTGTGGTTTCGTTAAAGACACTGGAACAAGGAATGCTATATTTATGATTAGGATGCTCTCTGAAAGAGTAATACAAATAAAAAAGGAATTATACCTGTTCTTTATTGATTATGCGAAGGCGTTTGACAAAATACGCTACAAAGAATTGATGGAGATGCTCGGCTGCCTTGACAGATTTGGAAAGACTTAAAAGAAATCAAGAATCTTTACTGGCAGCGAACCGCTTGTATACGGACAATTAACGAATTCAGTAGATATCCAAAGATAGAAAGGAGCGTAGGACAAGAATGTGTGTTTTCACCGGATCTGTTCAATTTGTACAGCGAGAATATTTTAAGTACCCTAGAAATTTATGTATTTGTCATCGGAGGCCACAATTTAAACAACCTTAGGTACGCAGATGATACAGTGCTGATAGCAGACACAGAAAGGAAACTACAAGACTTCATACAGAAGGTAGCTGAAGGGAGTGACAAGAAAGGACTACAAATAAACTGCAAAAAACCGAATGCATTGTCATTAGAAAAAAGGGCAGCCCAATATACCAAATACAGGTTGAAGATACTAGAACCAAGCAAGTACAAAAATTAAAATACCTGGGAAGTGTTATAACAGTAAACGGAAAGTGCGACACAGAGATCCGAAGGCGAATTGGCATGACGAAGGAAGCATTCCAGAAGTTGAGTAAGATATTAAGAAACAGGACAATTTTGCTAAAAATAAGGAAGAGAGTACTGGATTGCTATGTGATGTCGGTTCTTTAATATGGTAGTGAATGTTGGACAATATCATCAAAGATGAAGAAAAAACTTGAAACAATTGAAATGTGGTTCTACAGAATGACGCTGCGCATATCATGGATTGAGGTTTTGGAAATGATGGAAACCAAAAAGAAATTAATACTGAGCATCAGGAAGAGACAGCTGAAGTTTCTGGGACATGTAATGAGGAAAGCGGGCTTAAAGAACCTGATACTAACAAGCCAGGTAGAGGGAAGGAGACACAGGGTAAAACAGCGTGCAACGTACTTGACTGGACTGAGCGGGTGGATGATGGAACGAAGGTTGCATGATGCAAAATAATTTCTCGAAAATAATTGTTCCATCCATAGATTTTAGACATCCTGTTGCAGAGCAGATATTTGTCCTGTCAGTTCTTTTATTTCTTTATGCATGTCTGCTTTATTATTCCTACTCAATCTCTCTACTTCTGCACATTTGTCATCGAGCCATTTTATGAGTAGTAACAGATTTTATAGTAGAATTATCAACAATATATTTCATACCAAAATGACCAGCGATACATTCTATTTTAACCCTGAAATACTATTAAATACTATTAAAGTACAAAAATACATTTTTATCAAAAAAATAATAGCAGTACATTTTTATATAATTTTTATAAAAAGAAGTTTGCTGGTATTTTTCAGTGTATCAGTATATTATATCAATAATATATATATATATATATATATATATATATCGTAAATTTTCTAACAATAAACTTTTAATACAAAATGAGTAGTAACAGATTTTATAGTAGAATTATCAACAATATATTTAATACCAAAATGACCAGCGATACATTCTATAGGGAGACGTGGAAAGCCATGATCGCCTACGTCCTGAAAAGACAGGGCACACAGAAGTCAAACTGATGTCATTTTCTGAGACACCCTGTAAAACTAATATTCTTTTATGTAGTTCAGGCTTAAGAGAATTCTCGAGAACTGGCCGATCCTTCGAATCGTCGACCTATCAGTTTTCTACTGCTTTTTGGCAATGTTCTAGATCTGATCAAGACTAAATTGGTAAAGCATCTTATTTCAATCGTCAGTCCTGGATATGACGATATATTTATTCCAGTTGAAAGGCCTTTGTCGAGAGATTGGAACTTTTAAGAAGTATGGAACCACCTTTTTAATGCTGTTGTTGCCAGAAACAGCCTGACCCGGGGAGATAACAACTGTTAGGGTCTCAGCTCTGGACATTAGTAAGCCTAGAAAATACTAATAAGTACAAAAATACATTTTTATCAAAATATAATAGCAATACATTTTTATATAATTTTTATAAAAAGAAGTTTTGCTGGTATTTTTCAGTGTATCAGTATATTATATCAATAATATATATATATATATATATATATATATATATATATATATATATATATATATATATAGTAAAGTTTCTAACAATAATCTTTTAATACAAAATGAGTAGTAACAGATTTTCTAGTAGAATTATCAACAATATATTTCATACCAAAATGACCAGCGATACATTCGATTTTAACCCTGAAATGATTGCATTCTTTTTATTTAATTGTAAAACATGATATTTCATATCATAGGATATATGGGACGTAGCCATAACATAGCACAAATGATCTCAAATTTTAAAAAAATATGTAAAATCTAAGTTGACAGCTTTTTTTATATCTTTCAGGATGAAGAATGATTTCACTAGAAATGAAAAGGCATTTTTTGTGTTATAATATGATGGATCATAGTCAAACAAGTGGGTGCAATACGTATTTTCGGAAAATTCAAGACAAAAGGTACCAACTGAAAAGCAAATTTGGTGATGATGTAAAATATTCAAAGAGGAAGGCAAATGGATCTAGACGACGATCAGTATTGGAAGAAATCAGGAAACATTCGTGCGAAGCACCAGAAAGTCTGTAATAAGTACATTTATGGAAACCCAACTTCCTCAGAATAACACTTTAGCTCTGTTGATACTGCAAATTTTTATGATTATGATTATTATTAGCAATTAAATATCATGGTCATACAAGATGGTGTAATGGATTACGGCTAGGATTGAAAAATTGGGGTGAAGAGTTCGAGTTCCAGTTGAATTCTTTACATTCACTTATGTGCTAATACGATTAGGAAATGTATGAATCCATCTCTTCTCTTCCAGGCTATGGACAATTCAGGACAGATAGGGTTCTATAGCCTGGGCATGGCAACTGGTTTAGGAGAAGAAAAACTTTGAATTCAAACTACCCTGGAGAGTGTTGGGCTCTATCAGACTGTCCCACTCAAAGAAACACAACGTCTACTGTGGTTGAGAAAGATAACTCTCCATTAGATTTACTTAAACTTACTACATAATGATATTCATGCGAAAACCAGATTTCTGATAAATTGTATATTATATCGCTCTATTTCAAAATTTCATCTTGAAATTTTTAAGGGTTTTGCCGAAACTATGATCTGGAATTGGAATAGAAGCAATGATAGCACCCACTCAGAATCCATGATAAAAATTCAAGATGTGGAATTAATAAATACTAATTATTTAAAAAAATCGTGATATTGAAAAGTTATAAATTTAGTATATGAAGTAAAGAATTCGAACATAGAAGATCCTAAGTTAAGTATATTTTTGTTCAACACCGCAAGTTGCTACAACACCAAAACATCTACCTAATAACTCGTGTTATGTTCATAAATAGTGTTCTTAAAATAAGCTTTAGTTGGATGTCATGTATAGCACCAAGCAAAACAAAAATTAAGTAATATCTAAACTATCAATCCTTTTTTTTTAATTTTTTAAAAATATCTAAAGCATGATTTTAGTGAAGGCCATCTTTATTTCGTCGTTCTTTGATTTTCCTGAACTGGCGCTACACAATCACAAAGAACTGTAAAAATTACAGACACCGTATTACTTGCGCACTTTCAGCAGCAGCAACAACTAGAATGCATATGACAAGTAACTTGAAGAGAAAATAAAGACTTAAACATGATGTTGACATTCCATACAACTTCAAATGAAAGTTTAGGAAGGAAAACCCCCATCGATATTGAAAAGAGAGGAAGAAGTTACTGAGTTTGAAAAATTTATTTTTCTGAAAGATTGTTTTAATTGAAGGATTTTGTACATTTCAGCGACAGCTGTACTGTGTGTACGATTAATGCATATTAAGTATTTTCTAATAAGGAAACAAATTATTTACAATGGATAGTTTTAATAAAAAATCTTCTCTCTTTCATAACTTGATATGAAAGCTAATTCTTGATACTATTATACACTAGTACATGGTTCAAGAGCCACTCAAAATAATGTATAATTTTGAGGCGTTGTATTAGCGTAAGAAAAATGCTATTCATTGGTCTATGCAGGAAAGAAAATATTTAAATCTAGCCTTGAAGAAGTTAAGATTGTAATGATTAGGAAAACATCATGCCGTGTTCATTCCAACAGTTCTTCAAAAGAATCTGTCCGAAAGTGACTTACTTGTTACTATTGAATACGAAGGGAATGTGAACAATTCCTCTCTGTGTACGTGACACGGCTGGTCCCAATTGTAAAGATTAGTGTAGTAGGACGAGGGAATTTGCTCATCAGAACACATGCCATAGAAATAATCAGAGGCTCGCGACGTTTCTTCTGTAGGAAAGGGTTGTTGGGAGAACAAGGCCGAGTTGACACTACCGAATTCTATCTAGATCATACAGTTAAGTTTCATACGTGATACACGCTTGGGCGATCATGTCTCGAAAGAGACATGACTGACTGGGCAGAAGATTATCCCGCAGTAGGTTGCCATTGCTTTCTGCAGTAGACTGGTTGCTGACCAAGGCTATAGAACCCAATCTGTCCTGCTATTTAACCCATAACTGGAAGGAAGAGACGGATTAATACCTTTCCCAAGGGTATTTGCGCGTAAGTGAATACAATGGATTCAACTGGAATTCGAACTCGACTCCCCGGTTTCTCGTTCAGAGATCTAATTCTGCGGAAATAATCAGTGTCGTTGAAAATTCTTTATTTTCAATGAACTGTTTTTTTCATCTTCTGACTTGTCTGTTGCTAATGACACCGCAAGTATTGATACCTAATGGTCAGAGCACAAGGATAGAAAATTCTTGCCATTTTTTGTACGGAATCCTTGTCTTTCTCATTCGTAGGCGTTGATTTCTGAATCTAGATGTTTTGAGTGATGCCAGCTCAATGGCACATACTCTTTTTGGAGCTTTATTATTAGGTAACATTTTATTTTTCACGTCTACAATGATAATAATATGTTTCATAGTAATAATATGCATATGCCTCAGGGCGCGCGTATATCTGAAAAGTTATGTAGTGATTATTTAGGTTTTCATAATGTCTGCGTAATTTTAGTGAAACTTTTCAATTTACCCTGTAAAAATCAGCACTTCTTTTAAATTCTAATGACAATAATAGTATTTTGTGATAAGAACTGAGACAAAGCTGTGGTCTTATAATAAAAACAAACATTATTATCATAGCTGTGACGTGACCGATGAAAATGGAGAGACTTAGCATTTTCCAAAGTGGCAAATTTCACGTCAAAACGCTGTTCATGTCATCCTGGTAATTAAAATGACGTATGCCGCAGATACTGATGTCTCTTCTCAACGAACACTCTGTCATATAACCGATTACAGTTGCAAAACTATTGGACAGATTATGTTTTGGATATGATATCCTACGATGGTTCACTCTTCTGTATTTCTCCGCGTGTTTCATTTCTGAATGTTCAACACTTGCAAGAGAAAGCGAGAAGAAATGACTGAGCATAAACTTGAAGGAAACTGAATGTATGGTCATCAGCAAAAAGAAAAAGTGAAAATGCTAACTTCAGGTCGGAGAAACTAATATAATACAAGGAAAGAAATTCAAATACATTGGAAGCGTGATAGAGGATGGAAACATGTGAGATCCGAAGACGCATTTGCATGGCCAAAGTCACATTTTAAAAACTAACCTGAGAACTTAAAACAGGAAAATCTAATTTGAAACAAAGAAAAGGGTGCTGTTATATCTGTCTTTCTGTATGACAATAAATGTTCGACGATCTCCTCAAGAATTCTGCTTGAGAGAGCAGAAATGTGGTTCTGAAGAAGAATGCTGAGGATACCATGGACTGAGTACATGAGCAACGATGGAGAGAATGCAAACGAGAAGAAAACTCATACTAAACATCAGAAAAAGACGGATGAGATTCCAGGGACACGTAATAAGGACGGAGGGCCTAGAGAATCTAATGCTCACAGTACAGATGGAAAGAAAGAAAGCCAGGAGAAAGAAATGGATGTCGGAGCGGGGTTTGGGAGATATACCAAAAGGAAAATTATTAAGAGCGACAAGAGACAGAAACGAGTAAAAATCCATGATCGCCTACGTCCTGGAAAGAAATGGCGCTTGAAGAAGAAAAATTATTAATAGTTATGTTTTATAAATATTAAGTCCAAAGTCAACTTATATTCTTTATGTTTGATCTAGCTTTATATATGTTCCGAATCCACTCAAGACGTGTGCGATCATGTCACACCATAATTTACAAAAATAATAACCGCTCAAATTGTAGTATATTGAAAAGCCATTTGAACATAGTACTAACGGTACATATCTGGAGAATTTTGTTATACAGAATATTTAATGTGTGCTATGTAATACTTCTTAATTTATCTTTGACAGAAATATTCTTAAAGCATAGAAGCATTTAATTATGAACACGACAATACATTATCTTTGTTTACATTTCTTGCATGAGTTCAAACATGAGTGGGGTATCAAAATTCATTACTGGTAGCCACAATATTAACATGAGATGTTCCGATGTTGCTAGCTAACACAGAGGAAACTACAAGAACTCCTGGAAAAGATATTAAAGGAAAGCCTGAAAAAAAGATTAAAGATAAATTCGAAAAAGACAAAGCATGCTTGTCAGGGAAAGAGAAACATAAAAATTACAAAATGATTGGACCAAAATTAAGCAAGTACAAAACTAAAATATCTAAGAATATTTCAACAGAGGGTGAAATATGTGACGCTGAAATCCGAAGGTACATTAGGATAGCAAATGTGTCCTATAAAAGCTAAAAAGAAAGAAGCAGGAAGACATTATGAACTATTATGTAATATCAGTCCTTCTGTATGGAAGTGAATGATGCACACATTAAAAAAAAAACTTGAAATTAAAATTGTGGTTCTACAGAAAAATGCTGAGAATACCATGGGCTGAACATGGAAAATATATAAGGGAAAATCGAAACAAATACTTCGAATCAGAATTGCATAAGGGTTAAATAATGAGAAAAAAAGGCTTGGAAAACGTGACACTCACGAGACAATTTGAAGGCAAGAAGAGCAGAGTAAATCCCGAATAACCTTCTTAAAGAGCTTATGTAAATGCTTGGCAGGTCAAGGTTTAGGAGAAAAACAAAAATATAGAATTTATCTAGAGCGACAAAGAACAGGTAAGTATACAAAGACATAATCGCCCACGTCTTGAAAAGTTATGATGCACAGAAGAATTATTTTTAGTCTTTAAACTTATTTTATGTTGTCACTCTAAAAAACGTTTTATTAGTTACATCTCAGTATGTTTGGAACATTACAGCGGAAATCTAAATATACGCTTGTCGTAAAAATAAACTTCTATGTAAAATGGTTTCACTTATTTTGACAATACTATAAACACAAACTTCTTAAATCTAAAGTTCATTCGAAAAGCTGATAGCCAAGACGAGTAATATATTTTTTACAAGATTGTAGTATTAGGAAATGTTAAGACGTCTTTTGCCATTCTCCATTTAGAAGATAAACTGATGTACCTCTTGCTGAAGAAGATATATAGTGATGCAACACTGCATTGAAACTATTAGATTTAAAACAATGCTTAAGATCGTGGCCACTGAGCTCGTAATACGTTATAAAGCGTTACCTTTGCCAATTTAAAAAGCTGAAAGAGAAAAAAAGAACAAAAGAAACAGTAAAAAAAAGAAAAGAAAAGAAAACAGCTCTTTCTAAAATGCGAAAGTCATAAATTTCTGGACTAATGCCGAGCAATGTCACTTCGCGTGGTGAAACGCTCCCGAATATTTTATGAACCATATATGGTTGGGCGCGTTTGAGTTAGGCAGGCCAATTGACAATTTCTCATCTGGCAATCCCAAGCTTATTCAAATATTTATTTAGACTGTTCCGGAGAAATACGTCCGTTACTTCCACGGGATGCGGGCTAGCGATCAGGGTTGGTGATACAAAACGTAAGAATATCGTTGAATCTCATGATACTTGCTGTTCATTGTTTGTCCAGGTAGTTATAGCAGCAATTATGAATATTTAGGATTAGCGCATGCTAGATGACAGTCCTTGCGCTCAAGCAAGCAGGAATTGATTGTTGTTGTAAAAAGGCTAGGGAAATCGAGAAAGCCAATACGAATGGATATAACCACAACTTTTATCCTAACACCGTTCAGCTTGATTCTAATCTAACTTCTATTTAGCTATGAAAGAAAATATGAAGAAATGAATATAGGCGCTCACCAAAACTGACAGCCTTCATATTTATCTTTTTTTTTCTTTTTTTTTTTAATCATTTCACCCCGCGCAAGGCAGAAACGCCACTGATGTGCAGGGGGTTACATAAATGTAAAAAGATTAATTAGAAAAGAGTGAGGAGTACAAGCTAGTTAGAAAGGAACAACAGAAAGCTGAGAAAGCAGGTGCAATGACAGATACATGGGCGGAGAGAAAGGGAAGGTTATACAGGGGAGGGGAGAGAGCTAGAGGCCAGTGGTTAGTAGGTGAGTATTAACTTTGCTTTTAAATTTCTGGAGGTTGTAGCCGTCAGGAAAGCAAGAATACGGGAGTGAGTTCCACAGGCGGGAAGTGCGAGAGAGGAAGCTGCAGGAGTAGAATTGTCGTCTGCGTTTGGCTAACCTAACTGTGAATGGGTGGGACCCAGTTGCCAGTCTGGTTGAACGGGTAAACACCTGTTGAGGAGGCATCAGTGACTTAAGCTCATCCGAGCAGAAGCCATGAAAGTATTTATAGAAGAGACAGAGGGAGGCCACATTTCGACGATGGGAAAGTGGCTGCAGACGAGTCGCCAGATCAGTACCTATCACATTACAGTATTATATCACTTTTTTTTAATTTACATTAATGTCTATTATGTACAAGACCGCAGAACATCTGAAGATAGATGGTTGCAGAGTAAGAGAAAGTCTACAAGGATATGTGGAAAACATAACGGTTAACTCTAAAAGCTGAAGATTGTAGTGATCGAGAACGCATCCCCTTGGAAGTCGGTTTGACAAAGAAACAGTTATTGCTCGAGTGGAGTATATAACACCAATGAAATGAAGGTAATCCGCTACAATATGAGTGAGGGGGGGGTCTGGGCGTGAAGGTTAAAAACTGGTGGAAGTCAGGAATGTAGTAAGTCTGAAAACTTTCCATGGAAATAGCGAGAGAGCAGCAAGAATCTTACAACATTGTATCATTGAGAAAGCGATTGCAGGGTAGCAAACAGTTATTCCCACAAAAAGATGCGGAGATGTTATTTCACTCTATAAAATCTGGAATGGAAAAACCGGGAAGCTTTTTGCTATATATAGAAGAGATAGTTTATCCGATGAACTTAGCTCGCTGGTGTACCCTATGTATGTATTTACTCGAGTTACTAGACTAGTAACTAGATCCCACCCTTTTACAGTGAAACCAATAAAATGTAATCGCAAACTTCTACTCTACCAGGTTTTTTCTCGCATTTCCCGTCTGTGGAATTCCCTTCCGTATACTTGCTTCCCCGACAGCTACAATCTTCAAGAATTTAAATGTAAGGTCAATAGTCATCTCCTATCTCACTGACTCGCAGCCTTTCTCTCATGCTCATTTCTTCATCCACTCTAATCCTAATCCTATCATACCAGTATTCTCATCCTTCTATTAATCTCTTTATAACACCCCCTATAAACTGTCCCTTTTTCTCATCACTTTCCTTCTATATAACCCCCTGCGCACCAGTGGCAATAAAACTGCCCTGTTTGGGGTGAAATAATTAAAAGAAAAAATAAAAAAATAAAAAACGGGCTCTTGTAAAGGTAGAGGATAATAACCAGAGACTGATTCAGGAGCGGTACAGAGAACTTGTCATTTTTCTAGTAGCTTTAGAGATGGATTACACGTACAAGTTCTACTAGAGGTTTAGGTCTAATGGCAGTCTCGATTATCAGTCATATGAAATTGAATAAAACGTTTACTGAAACGAGACAAGTTGAATTAAAATTGCTGGAAGGAAACGATTTCGAACGGGTCAGTAAGACGATTTAGAGCTTGGCTTTATGTAACATTGTAACTGTTTACTGCTAAGAAGGTTGGGTCACTAAGTCGATCCAGGATATTTTTTCCACCTGAATCCATCCTGCATATATACAAGTCAACCATCCGTCCGTGCATGGAGTACTGCTGCCATTTATGGTCAGGTGTCCCTGCTGTCCCTCAGTGTTCTTGACAAGCTCCAAAGGAGAGTCTGTAATGTGATAGGTACTGATCTGGCGACTTGACTGCAGCCACTTCCCCATCGTCGAAATGTAGCCTCCCTTTGTCTCTTCTATAAATACTTTCATGGCTTCTGCTCGGACGAGTTTAAGTCACTGATGCCTCCTCAACAGGTGTTACTCGTGCAACCAGACTGGCAACTGGGTCCCACCCATTCACAGTCAGGTTAGCCAAATGCAGACGACAATTTTACTCCTGCAGCTTCCTCTCTCGTACTTCCCGCCTGTGGAACTCGCTCCCGTATTCTTGCTTTCCTGACAGCTACAACCTCCAGAAATTTAAATGCAAAGTCAATACTCATCTACTAACCACTGGACTCTAGCTTTCTCCCCTCCCCTGTATAACCTTCCCTTTCTCTCCACCTATGTATCTGTCATCGCACCTGCTTTCTCAGCTTTCTGTTGTTCCTTTCTAACTAGTTTGTACTCCTCACTCTTTTCTAATTAATCTTTTTACATTTATGTAGCCCCCTGCACATCAGTGGCGTTTCCGCCTTGCTCGGGGTGAAATGATTAAAAAAAAAAGTTTGTAATGCAGAACAATCTTCTCAAAGAAAAAGAAGAAGAATCGTAAATTAACAGCAATCTGGAAATTTACTCTGGCTGTTATCCTCTACCTTTACAAGAGCAATCTGGTTCTACAGAAAGATGCTGAGTATGCCATGTACTGATCATATAAACAACAACGACGTTTTAGAGAAAATGAACAAAAATACGTCACTTACATAAAAAAAAATTCGACAGGGCCAAATAATAAACAGAGCTTAAATTTTTATACTCACAGGACATATTGACAGCAAGTGGGACAGAAATATTGTATGGCTGGCAACTCGTATCCAAAGATACCAGCTAAACACCGTTGCAGACATCTTCCCAGTTACAGTTTTGTTAGTTCAACACCCACAGAGCCCATCTGTGATTTATACTGCAACTTATTTACTATTTTTGGGAGGGATCCCGTGAAGACACACAAAACACGATTTGTGACATCGTCCTAACACAAGAATTGACGGATCCCGTCTACACAATTACACTGACATTACACTGGCAGTCAACCCAATTGTGCCGCACCCTAGGATTGCCTCATCCAGAGCGATAACACCTTCCTGTCACCTTCCTGACAAATCAACCATGGTGAGATTCGAACCCGGCCGTCATGGTCAGAATGCAAACTGTATAATCACTCGGACAAGTAAACAGAGATAAACCTACTTAACGATCCTGTGTATATCGTCGATTTAACAGAGATTAGGAGATAAAATTTGCCAAGAGTTACAATGGACAGGAAATGGTGGGGAGCCATATTCGCCAACATTCTAAAGGGATATGGCATATAGATGAAAGGGTTTTACACATTAATAAAAAACGTTAAACTCAATCTCAAAGTTAAATTGTTTAAAATTATAAATTAATTCGTCAATAATTGTGTCACCTGGGACCCTTTCCAAACGAGAATCAAGCATTCTAATATGGAAATAAGACAGCTTCAACTGCTGAGTAGGTGTCTATATACTTATTAGTCATACGATTTTTCCCACACGCGCATATCTCCGGCGTATGGGCGCTGTCATCGGCAGTAGCACAGGATAATACTTGAACCATGCACTTGGCTTCATTGAAGGTTACTGAGTGAAAAGTCTATTCTGGTCTCATCTGAGGTGAGTCATACGACACACTGTTATTTTCATTTTTTTTTTTGTATTGGTTTAACCGCATTATAGAAACAATGAATTTATCGTTCCGGACAGAAGTCCCAGAGGACGTGTCCGAATTGGAGCTAGTTTTTGAAATTGAAAGAGCAAAACTTATTAAGGCGGAAAAAAGATAAAAGCTAATCAGAGTGAAAGAGAGCGAACGAGAAGAATAGAGGAAAGAGTAAAACTTGTGTTAGAAAACAGAGAAAGAAAGGGGGAAATATATGAAGAAAAATAAGGTAACATTGGAAATAAAAAAACAAAAGAAACAGAAAATTAAATGGTAAAACGCATGAATCAATGAAAGAAAGTCATGTACAGAGAATGAATTAATGAAAATAACAAATGATGGTTTGCGATATAAAAATAATGTAAAAGCGACAAATAGAAAAAAGAATTAATTCTGAGCAGGAAAATGTCAAAAAAGAAAGCAAAAAAGAAAAGAAAATAACAGAAAAGTTCATGGGAAGAGAATAGAGTCATAATAACAGTTACCAAGATTGTTGGTTCACTGTGACTTGTAAGACAATTTTCCTCTTTGGAATCTACCTTACATATCTATAAGTTTATCATTCGTTCTTACTTAGAATATTTCAGCCACAAATGGTCCGGTGCCCAGGATAATTACCTTTAGCTCCTTGATAAAATCTAAATAAGTATCATCAATATAATTCGTTTTGATTTAGCGTCTCAGCTTCAGTCATTTTCCCACCACCGTAAGGTATTTTGCTGTGAATTTTCTATAACTACATTCATAAGAATTGTTCAGATATGCTCTTCGCTATGGTAACTAAACTTTTTATATTTAAGAGTAGAACGCGACTGGCGTCGAGATATCAGCAATTTAGTTTGCGCTGGCAAGATGTAGCCGTAAGTTCCTATTCCAACAGATTCTTTTCTCGCACTTCTTGCTTGAGGAACTTCCGTCCGGTTCCATACTTTCCAGCCAACTTTAATCTGCAAAAATGTAAATGCAATGTCAAACGCTATCTTCTACCCTCCTGATTAATCTTTCCACTGCCAGCTACTTATTGATGTTTTTGTTTCTAAGTCTTCTACACACTGTAACCCCTTTCTGTCTTAGTGGCTTACAGCGGGGTAATACTGATTAAAAACAAAAATAAATTGGAGAAAATAAAGAAAAACCAATAATTAAAGGAGAAAAAGAGAAATATAAAAATAAAGAAAGGGAAGATAAAGAAAAAAGCAAGAAAAGATTTGGGGCAAATACAATAAAAAATTAAGCAAAGAGAAATTGAGAAAAATGTCGATAGATTAAATTAAAACAACTAAAAAAAGAAAGAGAAAAATAAAAAATAATGATGTATCAGAAAGCGATCCTCCTCTCTTCAAAAAAAGAAAAAAAAGAAAAATTAAAGGATCCAAGCAAATGTATAGAGACATACACAAACCATTACAGAATATAGATTAGAAATAATAATAGGAAAAAAAAGTACAGATGGTCAGTCAGTCAATTGCCATATGTAATAAACGCTTGAACGGTCATCTTTAGTTCCGATCCATGTGTGAATAGGTAGAAGTTTTTCCCTCTGTAGATTGCCATTTCCTTCTGCGGTAGACTAGTTGTTGACAAATGTTACAGAAATAAATCTATCCTGCTATTCCACGCATAGCTGGAGAAAGAAAAGACAGCTTTATATCTTTCCAAAGGGTATTTGCGCGTAAGTGAATGTAACGAATTCAAATGAAATTCGAAAGCGTCTCTCCGATTTTCCATTCCATTCCGATATCCAATACACATCATCTCACAAAGCAAAGATGGTATGGCGCTATATCAAAACGCTACTCACACGTTTGTCTTGTTTGAGCTTTTTGGGATCTATGTGTTTTGCCAGTGGAAAATGAATACTGGGTTAGTTGGTCGAATGTCAGCCTAATGAATCGATTTTGTCTGATGAATTCTTGTAGGACAATGTTGTGTAGAGATGAATTTAGGTTTAAAGGTATTTGCGATTTTCTCTCTACTATACGAAAGGTCAGTGTTAAGGTCAAACGACTGGAATACAAAATTTTGCTCTTTAAGTAACCAAATTAACCACCTTAAAACTACTTTTTCTACGCTGCATATAAATTTTCACGTCGATGATGGAAGGAAAAGAAACTATAAAACAATTTCCAACGATTTATTAACTAAGCTCCCAAATGATTTTTAGTTTTTCTTTCTATTTTTATGTGTTGTTTCTTTTAAGCTAAATATAAGGATAAATCATTGACAAGAAATAAATGTTTATCTCATAGACGGTTGTGGATCCGGTTTTTCGGAAAATTTAAAGTCTACAAGTTAAGAATTTCTCTGATGATCTTTTGCTGGATAGTTGTCTATTCAATTACGCTCAAACACCCTCTGGAAAGTATTAATTCATCTCTTCTCCATCCAGCTATGGGTTAAATATCAGGACAGATTAAATTCTCTAGCCTTGGATAGTAATCAATCGACCGCAGAAAGTAATGGCAATCTGCTGCGAGAAAATCTTTTGCCTAGTCAGTCATGTCTTTTTGAATACATAGCCAGCCAAGCGTGTATCAAGTATGAAACTTAAGTAACTCTGTTTTATAGTAAAACGCGAGGGAAAAACTGTTCAACTCCTTAAAATTAGAAAAGAAACATGTTTGTTATATATTTACAATCGTCATTTAAATGTGATATTTGTGGTTTAAGTATCTTAAGATATAATTTCCTATCATCTAACTTTAGGACTTTCCTAAAGAAGATAAATAAATGATTGATTTGAAAATATTTCTGGTTATTTTATCCACTGGTGAGTTGTTTTAAGCTTTTACGTATTTTCAAATGTAAAGTAATGTTTTTTTCATTCAGATAAACATTCAATTTTTTATTAGAATAACAATGATTTCTCCAGTTATAAATCTTACTATTTAAATGAAGGCCATAGGGAGGATATTGATTCATACTTTTATTTAGGTTTTGTTTCTTAAATGAATTGAACGAATTCACCTGGAATTCGAAATCTGCTCTACTATTCCTAATTCCGAACTAAGTAATTAGCCTTAAAATAACATTTATGATGTTTTCTTGCATGTTTTTATTTAATCATTCTATCCATATTAGTTTTAATTCGTGAACATTTTACGGTTTTCCTATTTAACATTTCTGATTAAAATTAATTCCTCAGTTAATGATTAAATAATCTGATAGGCGACTACAACCACAAAAAAAAAGAAGAAAATCGTAGAAATTCCTCTTTCAAATCCTTAAATATTTGGATTTTGCACTAATTATAATATATTTGAAAGCCGGTTAGTATTTTAGGAAGTGAGGAGGTAAAATTGAAAAGATTTGAAACTGACAACGTTTTCCATTTCACTCAACAGTTCTTCCCTTGTTTCTTTCATTTTCTCACAGAAAATCGATTAATCGATTATAAATGAGGTATTAGCGGAAGACATTAAACACTACTATCAATTTCTTTTTAACCGAAAACAAATAGCCATTCTGACATGTCTTTTGTCTTACCACGTGATTAAAACAGAATAGTTAATTATTAACGAAGTATTAGCAGAGCATGACGGTCGTGCGAACTAAAAAAGGGGAGAGATTTCCTCAACTATTATATGCTTATTAACTCATCTCTCGTTTTCTGCCTCTTTTCCTCCTCCCTCTGCGTATATATATATATATATATATATATATATATATATATATATGTATATATATATATATATATATATCTGCAGACAGCTCATCAGTACGGTTAGACATCCGATAGCCACGATTGAAACCAGATCGATCAGTATGTGATTCTACCTCGTAGTTATGGGCACTCAGTAGAGGAACGCAAAATTTAGCGTATTATATACAATGTAAACATAGGCGAGTAGCCGAGAGTGTTCAAATTCGTTACTGAATGAACGATACGTAAATCTCTTTATATATATATATATATATATATATATATATATATATATATATAAATTAATACAAATGCAAAATTTGTCACTCGGATTAGTGTTAACTTCTGCACCCCAAATGAACGAACATTCCAGAAATCACTCCATTCATTCATCTCGGGATATCAATATATATATAATGCTGGTTAACTAGACCGAAACCGAAAAAAAAAAAAAAGAAAACCACGATAAAACCCTAAATAGTGTTTTTAATAAGTTTTTCTCGGTGGAAACAGAGAGTACTCAATGACTACACAAGATAATGAAAGAGAGACAAAACCAGTCAGGAAAAAATGTGTCAATAAAATCTAAAACCGGAAATATACAAGAAATTTGTCGCGACTAATAGAGTCAAGGACCTTCTTGTAATCGCTTTGTGCGTTAAGCATTTAGCCACAGCAATTTCTTTTTTTCTCAGTGGAAACAGAGAGTACTCAATGACTACACAAGATAATGAAAGAGAGACAAAACCAGTCAGGAAAAAATGTGTCAATAAAATCTAAAACCGGAAATATACAAGAAATTTGTCGCGACTAATAGAGTCAAGGACCTTCTTGTAATCGCTTTGTGCGTTAAGCATTTAGCCACAGCAATTTCTTTTTTTCTCAGTGGAAACAGAGAGTACTCAATGACTACACAAGATAATGAAAGAGAGACAAAACCAGTCAGGAAAAAATGTGTCAATAAAATCTAAAACCGGAAATATACAAGAAATTTGTCGCGACTAATAGAATCAAGGACCTTCTTGTAATCGCTTTGTGCGTTAAGCATTTAGCCACAGCAATTTCTTTTTTTCTCAGTGGAAACAGAGAGTACTCAATGACTACACAAGATAATGAAAGAGAGACAAAACCAGTCAGGAAAAAATGTGTCAATAAAATCTAAAACCGGAAATATACAAGAAATTTGTCGCGACTAATAGAGTCAAGGACCTTCTTGTAATCGCTTTGTGCGTTAAGCATTTAGCCACAGCAATTTCTTTTTTTCTCAGTGGAAACAGAGAGTACTCAATGACTACACAAGATAATGAAAGAGAGACAAAACCAGTCAGGAAAAAATGTGTCAATAAAATCTAAAACCGGAAATATACAAGAAATTTGTCGCGACTAATAGAGTCAAGGACCTTCTTGTAATCGCTTTGTGCGTTAAGCATTTAGCCACAGCAATTTCTTTTTTTCTTTCTTTCTTTCAGTTTTTACTATTTCGATTTTGTAATTTTGTTCTATACTGTTTTTTCTTATTCTTTTCTAAATACTAAGATTAGGAAAATATATTTGCATCATTATTTATTATTACAATTTGATATTTACGACAATTAATTTTTGACACCACGTTTAAGTGTTAAGCATGCATTATAAATAACTAGCAGTTTAACCCCGTTTCACTCGGGTAGTTTAAGGAATAGTAAGAATAAAAAACATGATGAATTTACATATCAAATACTTACACAACGTCCACCCTCGTCACTTTTATAGATATAGATAACAATGTAGAACGTCTCTATTGTATAAGGAGGGGTTGGGTAATGCAACATATATGGATAAAGATAATATAAAGTGGGGTGGTCGATTCTCTATTATAATCAATACATAAACTGATCCCTGACTTTGTGGGGTGATAATATATATTTTTCTACCTCTAATTTTGGCCTTCTAAAAATTTCAAGGTGTCATTAGCGTTCTAAAATTTTGATTTACATCTGAGCGCAACTCCCGTCGAGCTAGACCGCAAAAATGTAGAAGATAAGTCGAATCTATCAAACAAACAAATACTTACACAAACAACGTCCACCCTCGCCACTTTTATAGATGTAGATTATTTTTCTACTAGCATTTGGTTCATTTAATTTAATATTTAAAAAGTAAGAATTTAGTATTTAGGTGAGTGAACCAGAATGAATGCTTCGCTATCTCCCTCCCTTTAAGGATACTTGTTTTCCCATATTAATAGTGTGGAAGGGATTTAATTTTACATTCACATTTATACTACTAAGTGATTTTTCGTTTTAATTATATCGACATTTACCTTAATTAACTTCTTCCGATGAATAGCTGATTTTCTTTAAAATCTTTTCGATTTATGTAAGCATTTCTTCAGTGCCAGAATGGTAGTAAAGCCAGTTTATATCTCTCGGATATTTTTTTCGTATGTCTTTTTATTTCTTTCACTCAAGTTTCTGTTCTCTGACTTTTTTAAACCTCGAATGTTCTGATCAATGTAAGATACTTTATCCATTCATTTTCTCATCTTCTCGGTCATAATTTCTTCTATTTGATTCGATCTTATTTGTTTCCTATTGCGCAATATGGTTCATAATAAATATGTAAGGAAGGACTACATATTGAAATGAGAGCCAATCCTACACAGGGAAAAGGTCAAGCTAGTGTTACCGGGCGTTCTTATTCATAAGCTGACAATGAGAATCCCTAAGTAGAGAGAATAACACACAGGACTACGGTACGTAACAAAGCAAGAGCTTATTCGTTGAAAGAAGAGGCGGCGGAATAAATTAACAAGAGCAAGAATAAAATGAAAGAGGAGATAGATCACGAGTAGAAAGAATAATCAGATAAAAGTTTTAAGCAGAGAATCTGTATAAAAGAAATCCAAAATGAGAAAGGTTTAAGTCTATGAAGAGAGGTATATCTTTGTGTAAAGAGAATAAAGAGAGAATCAAAAGAGGAAAACGGTGGAAGAAAAAGAGAACCAAAGACGAATAAAATTGGATGATAAGAGAAGGAAAAATAAGATAATCAAAAAGTGGAAAAAGAAAATAAATAATCTTTACGTAAAGAGAAAAAATACTTAAAAAAATCAATGATAAGGATTGACTAATACAAAGAAAAAATACAGAAAATACGAGAATAAGCAGGAGATTGGGCGAAAATAATTCGGGTATATCTAAGATAAAGAAGTTAGAAATATTACTTTGAATTTTTATAAAGAGTTAATTAGGTGAAACGGGAAAATACCTAATTACATATCATTAGATGAAAAAATGTACCCGCATAAATTTCGAAAAGACAGAAAGAAAAGAGAAAGAGATAGATAAATAGATAAAGAAAGAGAGAGAACTGTAAAAAAAGAAAAATAGAGAGACAGAGAACTAGATAAAGAAGGAATGAAAAACGAGAGAAAACGAGAGAAAGAAAGATATAGAGAAAAAGACAGACAGGAAGAGAAGGAAAGAAAGAAAAAGAAAAGGCAAAGGAATGGAAAAGAAATCGATAAAGAAGAAGCTAGAAAGAGATAAAACGGGAGAAAAGAGTGAAAAAGAAAAGAAAAAAGAGAAGGTGTTAGAATGAGGGAAAAAGACAGTTGTATAGCAGTAGTAAGAGAGAGAGAGAGAGAGAGTGAGCAAAAGGTGAATGGAGAAAAATAACGAAATAGAGGAAATGGATATCTAAAGAAAGAAATGGAGCAGAAAAGTGAGCTTGAAAGAGAGAGAGAGAGAGATAGAGAGAGAGAGAGGAAGAAAGAGAGATAGAAGAAGAGACAAAGAGAAAGAAAGCGAACGAGTGAGTGAGAATGTATAAGATTCAAGAAAGAGCGAGAGAGAAATAAAGCGAACAAATTGATAGACAGCAAGAGCATGTTAGAATAATGATACCATGATGGAGAGAGAGAGAGAGAGAGAGAGAGAGAGAGAGAGAGACACACACACACACACAGAGACAGGCACAGAAACAGAGAGACAGAGAGAGAGAGAAAGAAAAAGAAAATTGAAAGAGAGAATTTGCTTCTATTTGAACAAAACAGAATAGGTCATGTTTATGAAAGAAAAATCAAATAACTAAAATGAAATAAAAATTGATATTTAAACATCGTATGATTAAATGTCTGTGTAGACACAAAATACGACAATAAATGAATTAACAAGTTAAAACATGGCTGCTTGCTTAGAGAGATTTCTACATAACAGTCGAATAATATTGACGATAAAACGGGAATGGTATATAGCATATATAATCTTGTTTAATAAAATGCGAAGTGAACGTTTGTGATAGATAGATAGATAGATAGATAGATAGATAGATAGATAGATAGATAGATAGATATTCATTCAAGCCGAAAAATCTACCAAGATCTTTGAAAGAAAAACAGAAATATATGTTGATAGGAAAGAATTAAAGGAAAGAGAGAAAGAAGGAAATTTATATTGTTATATGCCGAGTTTTGAAAGAACAGATGAAAGGAAACGAAGGACCGATAATATCGGCGCATGCGTAGAACCCACTTCCCTTTACAGCGATAACACAGCGGCCATTTTCTAAAAGATTCAATTGACTAGTCAGCCAAACCTAGCTTCCACAGTTGCCCTTCCCTTGAAATCAATGTGTGGATGGGCGGTCTAGTAGAGATTGGAGTGTGGGAAGTAGTAATGTTCGACAAACTGATGCGGACACGATGTGGCCACTTCAAAAGATGAGGTTTCCGTATGGTGCTTTTCATTTGGGATTATTGTCATGCAAGCTAGGCTTGCATCTGAGGTGGGAATTCTCAGTAAGGGAATAGATATTGCAGGGACACATCCCTTGTATCTCTCCCCACTTACTTTAATTGTTTCTCTCACATATTTCGCAAATTGAACAGCATTCAAAAGATGCAGCAAATAGGACAAACAGTCGGCGCAAAATCTGGCAGTGCCATTAAGAACTATAAATACCCTACTTTTATATTCTTATCTTTGTTTTGCTACTGTGGCCTCATCACTGGTATAGCCATATAGAGTATCCATTTTTTTTAATTGTGCGAATTTATATTAAATAAAGTGTTTGTAAATCTTTATTAAATGGCATCTCGTTTGTGTATATAGCCGATCGAATTTCCTAGATATTCTTAGTCTTTATGAACAGTGAATTGCCATGATATTTTGAACAAAATGAAAGGTTTCTCTGTACATAGGTTCATGAATTCTAGTTTTTTTTCTCTGCTTTTTTGCTTCATTATTTATCAGTTAAATACTACTTACACACACACACACACACACACACACACACACACACACACACACATATATATATATATATATATATATATATATATATATAAAGTGGTGGACAAAAGAATAGAAACACCTTGAAATTTCAAGCAAATTTATTTCAATATAGTGTAGGACTACAGCAGTAATTACAACTTGAATTATACGTGGGATCAACTCGTACAAATTTTAAATTTTTCCAGACAAATTTTTATCCATGCTTCAGCTAAAACTGTCTCCAATGTTTTCAATGATCATGGTGTAGGATATCGACTCGCCACTTTTTTTTCTAAAATGAACCATGAATGTTCATTGGTATTGAGATCTGGATACTGTGGTGGCCAGATAAGATATTCTACTTCACTAGAATTTTCCTCGGATTATTCAGCAACAATTTTAGCAGTATGAATGGGTGCATTACCATCCTGAAAGATGGCATTTCCCTCAGAAAATTCCTGAACCATAGAATAAAGATGATCTTTTATAATTCATAAATAAGCTTGGCTGTTGATTTTAATAAATTATTTAAGTAATTTTTATAACAAACTACAAAAATTGTACAAAATGAATAAAGTATGACTAATATTGAATCGACAAAATAAAAGTAGTAATGTTTTTGCCTGTTTACTCAAACTTTTCAAAATTATACTATTATGGTACTAGGTGTTTGTTATATTGAAAACTTTTACGAAAACCTACTTATTAAGGGACTTAATCTATTTCTATTCGCTTCTAATCAAACATAAAATGAGACTTAATCATACGTTTCTACCTTAGAGTTCTCAGAAGAAATATCACGGATCTTTTAAATGAAAAAGAAACCTACAATGAAAAATCTCTGAGGTTTCTTCACTAACTACTTCATTTCATTCTTAACGCCTGAAAAAATATATAAAATCTACAAAACTAAAAAGTAGAAGCACTCAGTCTATGATACTACTCACTAATTCTATCAAGAAAACACGAGCTCCAAAAGGAAAAAAATTCTTTAGTAAAACCCGGAGAATGAAACACCTTGTCAAAACCTGAGATACTTCAGTGTAATATTTAGGTACAACTTATACAAACCTAAAAACAATAATCTAAGACAAAATTAACCTGCGTTGCAATAACCCACGGAACTCCTTCGTAACTCGTAGAAATAAGACAGGTTACTACTTTGATAAAAAAAATTAACATGCTAATAAAAAACGAGCACATCTCGTTATGAAGAAAATATATAGAAAGGATATTAATGAATAATGAATATTATGATGAATATATTTAATATATTAATTTAATATTAATCAATAAACCTGAAGTGATAAAAAGTCGCCAGAGGCGATTTTTCTTATCACCAATATTCATGAAAGTGAATGTCAGTTCGAGACACTTGCTAACGAGGTGAACTAATTTAATACATTCACCTCATGATTTCTTCATATTCGACTTACAAACGAAAAACACGCTGCTACAGAGGTTTTCAACATGAACTATATATCTCCCTATAAAAACAAATTAATAATAATAATAATAAAACAGAAGATATCACCATTCTATGGGATTATATCATTTATACAGACAGAAAAATTGAAGGAAACATCTGGACATTATTGTTAAAAACCAAAAAGAAAAGAAACTTGCTTATTAATTTCTATGGCTTGTACAGCGGATTGTAACACCGCAACCAAGGAATTCGAAAAACTGTCAAAATATAAAGACCTGGAAATTGAAATAGAAAATATGTGGAAATTATAAACAAGAATCGTACCAGTGATAGTAGGTGCAACTGGAATGATAAAAAATGGAACAAAAACACATTGAAAGAATCCCTGGAAACTCCAGCTTCAGAGATGTACAAAAGATTGTCTTAAGTACAGCCTACACACTAAGGAGAACTTTGTCTAGTGATGTTAAGAAGATAAGAAAAAAACATGAAATGGAGCCATAGCAACACACCACCACCAGACTTAGGTCTTCGTCCAGACTTGCTAGGTAATGCGATCAGAGCAAAAATCAATTTATAATAATAATAATAATAATAATAATAATAATAATAATAATAATAATAATTGAATTCTCAGAACAGAATTATGGCCATTAATAGCCTTGCAATCCCAGTTGTCCAATATAGCTTTAACATCTTAAACTGGACTCTAAACGACATCAGGCGAATGGATGCTAAAACAAGAAAGCTTCTTTCTAAGCATAAGATGCATCATCCAAAGGCTGATGTAGACCGTCTATACATACCCCGTAAAGAAGGTGGAAGAGGTCTTATTCAGCTGGAATTGTCATACAAGACAACGACTATTGGCTTTCTAACATACATAGAAACAACAAAGGATTGGATGATACAATTAGTAAGGCAACATGAAGAAAGAAAGAAAAAATATTCAATAATAAAAGAAGGCAGTAAATACAAACAAGATTTACAGTTAGTAGATTCTGTAGAAAAGCAAAACAGAAGCCAAAAACCAACTATTGCGGCAAAAAATATGAAACTGAAAGCCAAAGATAAAGCTCTTGAACAGATGAAACAGCGCTGGCAAGACAAACCTCTGCATGGCCAATATCCAGAACGTGCCAATAAATCCAATGTTGACAAAGTTAATACTCATCGATGGTTACGTGCATCTGGATTAAAGTCTGAAACTGAAGGCTTTATTCTTGCAGCACAAGACCAAAGTCTTTTCACTAGAAACTTTCAGGCAAATATTATGCATAATAATATGGATCCAAAATGCAGGTTTTGTGATAAACACCAAGAAACAATAGACCACCTAATCTCAGGCTGTTCTGTGCTTGCTCCAAATGAATATAAAAATCGCCACGATAGAGTTGGGCAATATTTACATTGGGCAATGTGCAAACATTATGGAAAAGCTGTAAACAAACAATGGTATGAACATCACCCAGCACCGGTTACAGAAATAGAAGATGTAACCATTCTATGGGATTACACCATCTACACAGAGAGAAAAATTGAAGCACACGGGCGAGACATTATTGTTAAAAACCAGAAGGAGAAAACTTGTCTATTAATTGATATGGCTTGTCCAGTGGATTGTAACATAGCAATAAAGGAATTTGAAAAACTGTCAAAATATAAAGACCTGGAAATTGAAATAGAAAAAATGTGGAAATTGAAAACAAGAGTTGTGCCAGTGATAGTAGGTGCACTTGGAATGATAAAAAATGGAACAAAACAACACATTGAAAGAATCCCTGGAAACCCCAGCTTAAGAGATATACAAAAATTGTCTTATTAAGTACAGCCCACACACTAAGGAAAACTTTATCTATGTAATGCTAGGGATGATAGGGAAGATAGAAAAACATGAAATGGAGTCATAACAACACCCCACGACCTGCCTTAGGTCTCCCCGCAGATTTGGTTGGTAGTGAGACCAAAGCAGAAATCGAAATATGATGAAAAAATGACATAATAAACCCCAGCTTAAGAGACATGCAAAAATTGTCTTGTTAAGTACAGCATACAAGAAGAAGGTAAACTTTATCTATGTAACGCTAAGGATGTTATGGGAGATAGAAAAAATGGAATGTGTACATAACAATGTACCACGCCCTACCTTAGATCTTTCTGCAGACTTGGTACGTTGTGTGACCATAGCATAAATTATGATGAAAATGAAATAATACTAATAATAATACAATATATATTGCAATATATCTTTAAAGATCTTCAACAACCTATGAAAATACAAGCATCTTGAAGAATAATTTAAAAACATTTGGCGCAAGACGATGTATTCAGGAGGTAATCGAAGGAATTCCTGGTCGCTTGTGTCTTAAAACATACAAATCATTGTGCTCACAATTACAGCTCACACATTACAAAGCGTTTTGTCTATGTAAAATGTGTGTGATCTTTGTTTTCTTTTACAAAAATTGATCAGTGAAAGATAAACCATTTCTGATCTTAGTCTCTGGTTGGGACCGGGAAGAAAATGTGTATACATCAGAAATCAAAAGAAAGCTAAATACCTAGAAGTCAGCAAAGGAGATAGAATACAGTATAACCAATTGAAAATGAAAAGAAGAAAGGAATACTACAGACGTGTGCGTTTGCTATTAAATACTGATTTAAATTCACAAAAGAGAATATCAGCAATAACAAACTTTGTCACTGATTTGCACTACAGTTTTAATATCCTTTATTAGACTATATCTGATATTAAGCGTTTGGATGTCTAAACGAGAAAGCTTCATAATTGCCACTGCATTCATCATTCTAAGGCTGATGCTGTCTCATTATGAGACAGAAACAAAAAACGTCCAATACAATTCACAACTACTCACACACACACACACACACACACACACACACACACACACACACACACACACACACACACGTGCGCGTGTGCGTGTGCGTGCATGTGTCCATGCGCGTGCGTTAACGATATAGGAAATATCAAGAACAATTGCATGTTCACATATATACCATATTGAAACACGCCCAAACATTATTTTCTACCCATTGACAGACAATATTACAAACATCCTGAAAATATGCCACCATACAACACATACTGTCTGAACCAAACTGTTTATCGTTTAGACATTAACACCAGCACTTGAGATATCTAAACAACAAAAAAATGAACATCATATTTTTTCGAGCTTACTTTCAGAAAAAAAATGTGTCTTTCATCAGAGTTGCGGTTGTTTCTAAGCCGAACTGAAGTGGCTAGATGACTTTTTTCTTCCACCAGTGCGTGCTGCAAGGAAGATATATCGGCAACTTCAAGCGAATCCCTATCATATACAACAACAAAGACGGTTAGTGAATCATCGCACCACTAAGCACATCCTACAACACCATATAACATGAACCCGTAATATTTGCCAATGACTAAAAAGAAAACAGTAAAGAATTTGAAATGAATAAACATCCAAGTGTCCCCAGATAAAAAAAAATTAAAAATGACGCAGCTGTGATAAAGCTAGCTAAATATGGCCCATCATTTGAGAGTCAGCCCAAATCCCACCGGCGTAAGTCAACTTCCCTGTACCTTTTCTATTTTCATAGCACTGTTTAAGAAGTTACATGCAAACGAATGGGAGCTCTATCGGACAATGAGCCTAATCAGGCATAGAAGAAAACTTATCATCCTCACCATTTTACTGTTGAAATTTCTAGTTGTAACCATAAATTCAACTAAAAACACTTTCTTTACACACTCTTTTCGAATGTTTTAAGTTCCTTCGGTTTTTTGCTTTCCTATTGCAACGAATTTCGAGAATTTCCATGCAAAATCAATGTATCTTCCATACTAGGCATTTATTGTTCACTCGCCTCAATAATGTTCCTCAGTATTTTTAATCTTGCATCTTAGTGGTTTTATCGCCTTGCCTTGTCTGATTAAAGAATTGCTTTTGTATATATTTCGTTCCAGTTCCACAAGCCATGCTTCTTCAAGATGTTTCAGTATGAGTTATCGCCTTTAGGTTTAACTCTTTAAGTTGTAGCCAACAAATTTTTTCAAGTCACTTCATCCTAGATTGTATCAGTTTATGAATTTTTAAGACTTATAAACCTAATATCTCATTATCAGATGTTTTACCAGAGCTCATATTATCATTTTATTTTAAGTAATTGTTTTATCGTTAGCTCTCCGTATTACTGGTTCAGCATATTCTTTTCATTTGTATCCATGGCCGACTTAAAATATTTTTTTAGCCTATGTGCTGATCTCTTAATATTTCGTACTGTCCCGTAGTGTTCTCTGTTTATTATTTCACCTTCATCCTACAGGAGGCTGTGATCGCTCTTTTCCCTTCATATGTGATCAGCTACAACTGATTTGTTCTATTTTCCTTCGTGTTACGGCTTTTCTTTTTTCCCCTCCTCCATTTTTTGATTTATCTTTTGGTTTTCTCATGCTCTTTCCCTCGTATGAAAAAAATTCCAAAAAGGAATGAATTTTCATAAATTTTCTTTTCAAAAATGAAGTTTATTACCATCATTATCAACTATCTGATGAGACATTATTCTTTCAATGTCGAAACAAAATGTACAAAAAATTCAGTTGTTTTTATCCTTACGGACATATAGGATATAGACGTTGGTTAGTTCCTGACTTGACTCTTAGAGTTGTGAGTTCAAAACCAGGCTACAGCAGTGGGGAACACATAACTTGCAGGGTTAGAGGGAGATAACTCATGACTTCCAATCTAGGCTTTACCAGTGAAAGGTTTGGTTCAAAATTTCTAGCACCTGAAGAAGTCCAGAGCGTGCAATGGCAACAAAAACGAGGACAATACTATACATATATGTGTGTGTTTGTGTGTGAGAGTGTGAGTAGTCATTTAGATCAACACTCAAAAGTGACAGTGCGTTTAAACATGAAACAGCCTGTTGCCTTTGGCTGTTGACTTTTATATTTTCATATTCCCTATTCTTCATATATAATTTAACCCCTATCACTTGAACTATAAATAATGATTGTAATAATAGACTATACGAATATATATATGTATATATAAGTAATAAACAATGTCGGCATATTAAACATTTTATTGTATATTTAAAATTTTCGAATAAGTTGTTGTGTATCGCGAAAAAAATTACGTATAAACTATCCATGATCATGAGTTATTTTTTTTACTTCCGTGCATCACAGTCATTTTCAAAAATCAAAGACTTGTCTGTGTGTCACGTAGTCTTCTTTTGTCTACATTCCGTATTATTTGGAAACAAATTTATTTATTATTCTGAAACAGTTTATGGTGACGAAATAATAGTCATTATAAGTTGCGTGGTGCCAAAACGAATGAAATTAAAGATTAATATAATTTTTAAATAATTTTTGAATGAGAAGGGATGAAGTGCAACTTAAAGTTCCATATATATATATATATATATATATATATATATATATATATATATGTGTGTGTGTGTGTGTGTGTGTGTGTGTGTGTGTGTGTGTGTCTTAATATTGTATAATAGTATAGTGCAACTCCAAAGCTAAAGTACATAATAGGACGGATATTAAGATAACAGGGAAACTAAATTGCCCTGAGGATTGAAGACCATGTCAGAATGCCCTCATAAAATTTCGAAATTGCCTGATTGAAAAAGTTCCTCAACATTATATATATATATATATATATTAGGTGTTTAATATGTAAATAAATAAATATATATATTAGGAGTTTAAATATGTAAATACTGTCTTCAGTATATATATATATATATATATATATATATATATATATACTCTCTTCAGTATATATATATATATATATATATATTAGGAGTTTTTCTATGTCAAAACGCCATGTGTGATTTATATACAATTGCTTTATGAATCAAAAATTCAATATTAAGCGGAGCATAAAAGCACATTTATCTATATTTTCGCTTTTATAATGCATCTTTAATTTTCGTTTTGTAAGGTTGGAAAGATATTTATCCTGCTAAAATATATAAAATAGGCATATTTAATCCATGCCCTGAGAATTGAAAGCGTGGTTAGAACGTCCGTCATTTAAGTGTTATGTCTGACCTAAACCTACAGGGCAAAACTCTTTACCAACTTATTTGGCTCTTTAATCACATGTATCAGCTGTCCAATCAACAGGCTGGATCATTTCCAGCACTGTAATGACATCAAATGTAGAAACGGGCGCAAATATGAAAAAGCGACGAAATTTCAGTGCCTAATTCTAAATGAGAGGGAATTAGTTGAATAAAGAGTGGCATGGTGGGTGGGGTAGTTGACAGATGAGTCAGCTCTCATCGGCATTGAAGTACATTACAACTTTGATTGAAAAATTCCATTAAATTGCTTTTGGCGCGCGATTATGTGTCGTTTACATTTACTATTTGTAAGTTTTCATAAACGCTGCCTCTTCGTTCGAGGAGTGGCTACGTCCTTTGTATTATTTACGTCACGTGTTTCCTGGTTTCTGGTCTGACCCAAGCCGATTAAGATGCGCGTTTATCGTTTGTTTTTACTAACATTGCATGCCACATTCACCTTATGCAATCACTTCGCTAAATCTTCCTGCTAAGTTTAGATTAAGTTGATGCGAAAGTTACCAGCATTTGACATTATCTTTTATTTATATATGGATTATTAAAATTTTATTCATAGGATCAATATTATACCCTAGCACAAAGGACTTGACATGGTAGATTTCGTTTATGTTTTTCAGACAAATAATATAAACTTGTTGAAATTACAGTATTTTGTATGGTAAGAAAAAATAAGAAAATATTTCAATATATGTTTCAGAAAAAAATATAATTTACGTGGGTACAAAATAAAGACAGATAACACGAGCCAAGTTTAAAAAAAGACGATAATTTTTTTCAATACCCAAAAATGAATGAATTATACAAATTAAGTGCATTCTGGAACAAATAAAGGCCTTTGTCTCTATTTCTCAGATGAGGTAGTATTTATAGTATTTACATTATTCGAACTATTATTCTCATATTTGTTGGAAATTGAACATCGTTTCGGTCGTTGTACGCCCCGGCCTTATTCGGGTGCTAGTAATTTCGTATCAAACCTTTTTTACAATCACTGGGCTATATGAACATCATTCCTTGCGTAGAAGTGCCTTTTTGTTGGTCATGAGTTATCTCCCTCAAACTCCGTAAGTTACTTGTTCACAACTGCTGTAACCTTATATTGAACTCTTGGATGAAGTCACAGGAACTAACCAACCTTCATATCCACTGGGCCTTGTATCAAATACCAGGTTACAGCTGTGGTCAAGGATTAACTTATAGGGTTAGAGGGAGATAACTCATGACAACCAGAATATGCACTACTAAGCAAGGAATGAAGTTCATATTCCTCAGTTATTGTAAAAAAGGGTTGTGTTCGAAATTTCCAGCACTTAAAGAAGGCTTGTGAGTACAACACCTGAAACGTCGTAGAAATGGCAACAAAGATGTGAATAATAGTCCGATAATGGAAATACTGTTAATAGTGGTCTATAATACGTATGTAAATTATCAATAACACTGAATATATGCTTTTTACAATAAAAATTGTAATGCTGTTTAAGGTCCCCCAAAAAGCAATACTTCTTGGAATACTTTTCAAAGAATTGGTACAATTTTCTAAGCAAAGTTCGTGGTAACAGCAAGGAATAAAAGAAGCAGTCAAGCCAAATATTTTTGATGTGGATCGACTTTGAAGTTCATTTCAATTCTTGTCTGGTGGTAGTCATATTTCTCCTGTGTTATTTTGATTTCTAAACTGTGGCGATCTGAGTCTTTGCAGAAGTTTTTTGTCGATTCCAAAAATTCAAATCCAAGGTTCCCCTTAAATAGGTAGGCTATAAATGCCCTTCTCAGAATATTAAGGGAAACCCTTTTATTGGTTTTAGAAGAATAACAAAATCAGTTCTTTGACAATAAATCGAAATGTACAAAAAATATTTTCGAAATTCAAAAATTAAACAAGGGTCCAATGCAACATCAACTTTCAATTGGAAAATTAGACAATGTATACTTAAGCAGATTAAATTCCTTATGTAAGAGATATGACGTACAACGATATGGTTATGATTGACAAATCACGCTATAGGAAGAACTATAATGTAAAATGAAGCTAAAGAAAAGACAAAACAAAGGGTAAGAAAAGGCAGTACATCAGAAAGTGTAAAAAAAGATAAAAGATTCAGTGAGTGAAGTCAAGCATGGGAAGCAGCAGCAGCAGCAGCATCTCTCATAAACGAGTAGTTTAGGTTTAAGGCTCCAGATTCTCCACAGAGAATTGTCCCACGGAACAATAGCTTATTGGATTAAAGCGTTGGTTCGTGAATTGGGTTATATAGTAATAGAATTATGTTACATAGTAATTAGGTTATATAATAATAGAATTGAGTTATATAGTAACTGGATTATACAGTAATAGAAATGTGTTATATAGCAATTTGGTTATCATATAGTAATTGAGCTATATCATATTTTGTCATATAGTAATTGAGCTATAATATAATGGAATTGGGATTATATAGTCATTCGTTTATATAGTAATCGTATTAGGGTATATAATAACAGAAATAGGTTAATATTAATTTGGTTATATAGTAACAGAATTGAGTTATATAATCATTGGGTTATATAGTAGTAGAATTGGGCTAATAGCAATTTGGGTATATACTAACAGAATTGAGTATATAATATAATACAATAAATGGGTTATGTAGTAATAGAATTTGGTTATATAACAACTGGGTTATATAGTGAGAGAAATGGGTTATATAGCATTTTGTTTATATAGTAATAGAAATGAGTTATATAGATATTAGGTTATATAATAATAAAAATGGGTTATAGAGTAATTAGGTTATATGATAATAGATTAGAGTTTTTGTTTTAATCATATCACCCCAAGCAAGGCGGTAACGCCACTGATGCGCAGGGGGCTACGTAAGGGTAAAAAGAATGGAAAAGAGAAAGCCGGAAACCACATCCTAAACAGGAAACAAGGGATGAGCCTCTTCACCTGTTCAATAGATGTTGGCTTATATAGTAATTCGCTTATATAATAATAGAATTAGGTTAATAGTAATTGGGTCATATATAATAGAATTGAGTTATATAATAATTGAGTTATGTAGTAATAGAAGCGTGTTATATAGTAATAAAATGCGTTTCTTAGCAATTGGATCATATAGTAATAGAAATGGGTTATATAGCAATTTGTTTATATAATGATAGGAATGAGTTATGAAATAAATAGGTTATATATTAATAGAGTAGGGTTATATAGTAATTGTGTGATATAGTAATAGAATTGAGTTATATAGTAATAATAATGAGTAGTTTTAGTCAGTGGAAACAGCTTCAGCAGTAACTGAGCAATGCTAAAAATAGAAAATAAAACCTAGACGAGATATCACAAAACATGGGAAGTGAATTGGTTTTTGGTCGTGGATTAAATAAAGAAATTAGTAATTCTCTGTTAGTTACCCAGAATACTAATGACTGCTGTAGAGCAGCACGGCCAAAATGTTGTGATGACAGCAACGAAGATGATGTCTGATGATAGTATAAATATGGGATGAAGTTGATTTTGAAATAGGTCATATGAAACAAAGAACAAACCATTTTAAACTTTTTTCGTTTGGTCACTAAATCGAGTAATGAAACCGGGATGGGAAACTTGCTTGCTTGGTTCTTGATAGCCTTCGATAGTCAGATAATCATGCCGTGTACTTATGTCATGTGACTAGTTTACGTAAATTGCCTTCATTCAATAACGTGTGCCGCTGAAATATTATTTGAATAGTCTATGATTCATGTTGTTGAATTTTTAGCATTATTCACATATCGAAACATTTTACAGAACCATATAAAAACCTCTGGCTCTTCTTGATCATAATCAAGTTTTAGCTAAATTGTCTATTCCATCATAAAATTAAATTGATCTGTGAATTCTTTCGGGAATTCATCATTATCTTCGACTTGTTGGAATCACAGACATGAAAAAGTATAACCACAATAAAGAAAAAAAATCCCAGAACGTAGTAACATATCATGTCCAAGCCTCATAATTGTATGATGTGTTGCATTCCTAATATGAAGACTGTCGGTATCATTTAGGGAAAACAGGAGCCAACTGATTTGCACAGTAAAAAGACCTTTTATGTTTTAGTAGATGTATAGCACGGCGTTGCTAGGAAATTTTAGTGGTTATGTTAAAATGATAAGGCCAAAAAGCTCAAGTATGAAGTTAAAAAAATGCGAAGTAAGTATTGTTTTTTTATTTATTTATTTGTAATACAGGATTCATGCTTGGTCGGTTTTGCCAATAAATGAGAAATGTAAGTAAAATTAAAAGAAATGGGGCGGGCGTTACGGGAGCCGGTTATGGGATGCAAAGAAGGTGTGACGCAAAAAAGTGAATGCAACGTCATGGGAGTTGACACTTTGTAGAAAAGGCGAAATTGTTATGGCATATGTCAAGATAGAAGTTACAAACGAAAAACGATTTTTGTTCAATTACTGGTAAGCGTTTCCGAGAAATAAACGATCGCAAAAAGAAACATTTTCCATTAATTTTTGCCGCACCCAATGTGTCAATTAAAATGTTGTTCTCATAACAAGGCATCAGATCTTGATTTACCAGTGACTCGATTTTGGTTGAATTTGAGTGAAGCGTCTTGGAGAAATGCATACAAGTGCGCAAAAGACCACCCGAAATTGTTTGTCGCTGATGTTTGACAAACCCTGTACATTGATTCAAACATTTTTGGCATACATCATAATTTTGGACCTTGATCTACAAGTTACCTGATTTTGGTTGAATTAGCATAAGGCGTTTCGGAGGTGAAGAGTACTTAAATTCTAAGCTTTTTGGTGATTTCTGCCGTACCCTCTAAATCGATTGAAAATATTTTAAAACACATCAATGGTTAATGTCATGATCTACATGTGTCCCAATTTTGGTTGAAATCGAACCAAGTATTTCGGAGGAGTAGTGTTTGTTAGAAATGAGACACACACAAACAATCACTCACACACACACACACACACACACACACAGACATATCCATTTTTATAAATATATACATTTGCTTCATTTAGTGTAGCGTTGTGTAGAATCCAGGTTTTAGGGAAAAGATCCATTTGAATTTCGTCAGTCAAAGACATCAGTCGTTCGTTTGCTTGATTTGTAACGTTGCAGTTTTTAGTGGCGAAAATGCAATCAGCGTGCAAATTTCAAATTCTGACCGATTAAATTTTATTCACTTTTGCACAAGTATAGTTGGAAAAGGTACGAATCAATTTCTTCTCCCACAAGGTAGTGGTTACATGGAAGAACGCACCTTGGTTCTTTAGCCATGTTTGGCAACCAGTCTAGGAAAATGAAAATTTCAATAGATACATAACGATTTAGACTTAGATGAAAAGTTTTCAAATTTTTCAAGGAATCGTCTACACGATAATCTGTTTCATAAAGCGGCAGTTCTTGGTAAAAAGAACTGAGTGGAATTTACATTTTACATATGGAATAGAGAGATAAATATAAATATCCGGCTCCTTGGAAGTGGCATGGCCTGTCCTAGTCGTAAAAATCTGAACTAGTGAAATTAAAGAACGGTACGGAAATATGCGAAATTGTTAATAGATCCTTAAGCGGTTGCAGTGTAGATGATAAATAATCTCCTACAAAACTATGTCAAAGATTTTGAGTGCGATCGAAACTAGTGAACTGGATTTAGTAAAGGCAGGGAATATATGACTACAATAGAATCATTTTTTGTTTTTAATCATTTCATCCCGGGCAAGGCGTAAATGCCACTGATGTGCGGGGGGGGTCTACATAACTGAAAGAAAATTAATTAGAAGAGAGAGAAGAGGATTACAAACCAATTAGAAAGAAGCAATAGAAAGATGAAAATGCAGGTGTGATGACAGTTGCAAGCGGGGAGAGAAAGAGAGGGTTATACGGGGGTGGGGAGTGAGGTAGAGTCCAGTGGTTAATAGATGAGTATTGACATTGCATTTAAATTTCTAGAGGTTGAAGCCATCAGGAAAGCAAGAATATGGGAGCGAGTTCCACAGGCGGGAAGTGCGAGAGAAGAAGCTGCAGGAGTAGAATTGTCGTCTGCATTTGGCTAACCTAACTGTGAATTCTGGCTACACGAGGAAACACCTGTTGAGGAGGCACCAGTGACTTAAGTTCGTCTGAGCAGAAGCCATGAAAGTACTTATAGAACAGACAAAAGGAGGCCACATTTCGTTGGTGGGGAAGTGGCTGTAGTCGAGCTGCCAAGTCAGCACCTATCACGTTACTAATTCTCCTTTGGAGCCTGTCGAGAACACTGAGGTGAGCGGCAGGGGCGCCTGACCATAAATGGCAACAGTACTCCTTGCAGGGTCGAATGGTAGACTTGTATATATGAAGGATGAATCCAGGCAAAAAGAACGTCCTAGATCGACACAGTGACCCAACCTTCTTAGAAGTGGATTTAACTATGGATTCGATGTAGCGGTTCCATTTGAGATCAGAAGAGAGAGTAAGGCCGAGGAGGCGCAGTGTATTGCACTCAGGGAGAATCGATTGGTCCATGCTTATGAGAGGCAGGAGAGGTTGCCCGTGATGGTTGACAGACAACAGCTTGGTCTTGGATGCATTGAAGTTGACAAGCCACTTCTTGCTCCAATTCACCACAGAGTGTAGATCCCGTTCAAGGTCAGCAGCGAGATTATGTCTGTCCGCCATGCCAGGTTTCTTACTGGTGCGGGAGTATATTGTGGTGTCACCTGCGTAGATGCCTACTTGGGACGTGATCTCATCTGGGAGGTCGTTGATGAAAATAAGGAAGAGCGTCGGGCCCAGCATAGAGCCCTTGGCATACCCGCATTCGTGCTGTAGAATGAAGAGGCATGCCCATTCAAAACAACCTTCAATTTTCGGTTGTTTAAAAAAGACTGAATTAGGTCAAGCAGGCGTCCGGTAATGCCGTAACCCCGTAGCTTGCAAAGGAGGCCAAAGTGCCTGTCGAAAGCCTTGGAGATGTCCAGAGCAACTGCACGAGCCTCGCCTGACTCATCGAGGGTCTGGGGCATGTACTCCGTAAAGGTTGTTAGCATATCGGCAGTGGATCTGGCAAAGAGGAAGCCATATTGCTTGTCAGAGAAGAGTTTGTAGGCAGTAAGATATTGAACTATTACAGCATTGATTATGGCCTCGAACGCTTTCCCGAATATCGGTAGAAGACTGATAGGGCGATAGTTGGATGGGTTCGAGGGTTCACCACAATTCTTAAAAACAGGAACGAGTAAAGAGAACTTCCAGCATGCAGGAAAACAGGAAGCAGAAAGGCAGTAGTTAAACAGTTTAAAGAGGACAGGGGAGAGTTCCGGGGCACACCTCTTAAGGACAATCACCGGGATTCCGTCGTCACCGCTCGCCTTATGGGGGTCAAGTTTTGAAATTATTCGGGATACTACCTTCGGGGTAATATGTACGTCGTGCAGTTTGGCCTCAGTTCTAACGGGGAAGTCGGGTGAGCATACTCCAGATGAGTCAAACGTGGAGTTGGATGAGATTCTGCTTTGTCCGCAGATGATGTGAGAACCTCAAATTCATGGATTAAAGGAGGTATAGAGGGTTTGCAGTTGTTAAGCACCCGTTTGCATATCCGCCAGTAGTCCTTGGAGCCGAACTTGCGGTCAGCTATGCGCTGTCGCATTCTCTCAGCAAACAACCGTTTGGCGTCATTCAGGATTCTCTTGCACTTATAGCGAGCAGACGTGAATAGGCGCCTATTCCCCAAGGGACGCCGCAGAGGAAATCGCGAAATGCATGCCAGTCAGCTTTTTGGTAGCAGTAGGAGGTCCTATAAGTAGGAGGATCCTGAGGGGAGTGAGAGTGGAAAGAAATACTGAGAGATGCAACAGCATGGTCGGAGTTGCCGAGCGGACAAAGCTGCGAGACTTGACAGGCGTCAGAGGCAGAGGTAAAACATATATCTAGTAGTGAGGAGTGTCCGGAAGGAGTGCTTGGGAAGCGAGTGGGGAAGTCCACCACTTGCGTAAGGGATCGGGAAATAGCGAAGTTCATGGCGTGGACGCCCGCTAGATCAGTAACAGAGTCTTTAAGCCACTCAGAGTGATGGGCGTTGAGATCTCCGAATACAAATATGTGAGCGAATGGGTGGCAGAAAATAGCCTTATCAATGTTGTCAGCAATGCTATCTAGAAGGAAGCAGTCAGGAGAGGAGGAAGAACGGTACAGAAAAAATAAGTAACTAACCGAACTGAGGAGAGACAGACGGAGACATACATACTGGTGGGCAGCTGCTTCAAGTGAAGTCATCCTAGCTATGGGGTGGTGTTCGCTGACGTAGATCCCCAGCCCATGCATGTGGACAGTGGAATCCTTCCTTAAGAGGGGGAGATACCCAGGGATGGAGATGTCAGAGTAGGGAATCTTTTGTGGCTAATCTGACCTTGGTTAACATTCATTAGCATCATCATCATTATCATCTCTCTCTCCACACAGACACACACACCTCTTTATATATATATATATATATATATATATATATATATATATATGGATATGAATTATTACGCAACCCAAATTTCTACATTTTCGGTGTCTTCAAGTGATTTATAATAACTGATTTTTTCAGATGCATGTCCTTTCAGGACGTGGAAGTTCATGACTCTCTACAACTGCCTAAATTTCATATCTCTGAAAAATATTTGTATTTTACCACCCCTTCTCTTTTCAGCTATCCATATACACAAACTCATTAAATAGATTAATCTCTGTTTTCCTCTGCTCATCTTACCTTCAATATATTCTGTGAGTGCCAAAATCTAATCTCATTAAATTTTTTGAGGCAAGGATTATATTGATACAAAGGTTTTGATATTTTGATCATATAAATGATAAAATCTTTGTTCAATTTTCATAACGAAATTGTTCTTCAACTCAAAAAATTTCGATTTTTCAAAAATCGAATTGACCTCAAGAAAGGCAGTAAAGCTACTAAGACAAAGGTTTAATCGGTTGAAATAATTAGAAGTTGGCTGAAAAGCATTGAGCCCGAAGAGAGATCAACAAGCAAGAAATGAAAGAAAAGAAACTGTTGATATAAACTTCTGCTATCTCGAGCCAATTCATCTGTCAATTGACGAGACCCAGTTGCCAATGTATTATTGCCTTTAAATCTATAAATTATAGACACCCTAGTAAAAAGATCATCCGAACAATTAAAAATTCTTATAAGAAAGACACAGCATAGCAACTTTACGGCGGTGTGAATGTGACTGGGGCCGACACGCCAGATCAGAACCAAAATTATTGCTGATTTTTCTTAGGATTGCTTGAAAAATTAGGTTTCTGTCATTCTTGATATCCCACGTTTGTATTTTAAAGAAATAATTTTATACAAGAGTTGTATACTGCTGTTAGCTACGGAGATTCTTTCTTCATATACTTCTCAAGAAATGCATTCTCGTTCAGTAAAGCATCCTTACAACATATGTTGACGCTAGAATAAGGTTGAAATGGAATAAGTTAACGTCACACTTTAGAATGTCAACATTGTTAAGGTGAATTATTATCTGTCTCAATTAATTCCTGACTTCTTTTAATATCTCTAGGTTTTAGATATAGGTTCAGTCAATAGTGACTCGCTTGCAATAACATGACGCATCAATTTAATCCTTAAGCAATATTCACTGGTTTTATTTAAGATCCTAAAATTATAAACAATACTAAAACATCGGATGGGTACCTTTACGCAATATATCCGTATGCAGTCGCATAAATACGTTGAGGGTTGTGTGATTTTCTGAATAAACTATTTCATGTTGATAATGTATTAGAATATTATGTAAGAGGAAATGTCTCGTAGAGAAAGTAACTAATGAGCGGTTTTCTTTAAATGTTCGTTTTTATAATAATTTTACATCAAGCAAGGCAGTTATACTGTAACTGTTGCTCAAGGGGTTCCCGAGGGAAAGTGATGAGAAAGAGAGATGAGTTATAGGGGATGTCAGGAGGAGGGTAATAGACGGATGAGAATACCGGTGGATGCGAGTTAGTGAGATAGGAGATATCTATTGACCTTACATTTAATTCATATTCCTGGAGATTGTACCTGTCGGGAAAGCAAGTATATGAAAGGGAATTTCACAGGCGGGAGGCGCATGGAAAGAAGCTGTTAGAGTAGAAATTGCGGTTACATTTTACTAGTTTCACAGTAAAAATCTTCTAAAATTATAAATTATTAGATATGTTTGCATGGTAAGTCTGTATCATCTATTTCTCCGAAACGCGTCTTCTCATGACGGCGAATATGACTGTCTACAACTTAGCAATATTTGTCCCCTATTCGTATTTCTGTTTATACACGTTCGTTACTCGCTATTTCTAACTGTGCCACCTTTTAAAATAATGTTTACTTAATACAAGGCACAAGAGCAACTCAGATGTTTATTGCGTGGTGTTATTTAAGAAGCATAATTAAATATTAAATATCATGTATAGGCGTAAGAAAAAGCAAAAAGAGCAGTTCATCAGAAAATATGACAGTTCAGTAGTTTATATAGGACAGAAAACATTTTACCCTTAAAAAGAAAACATTTTAGCCTTAAAAAGAAAACATTTTACCCTTAAAAAGGATAAAATTGTAGTAATCTCGTTTGTTTCAATCAGCAGTTGGGAAGTGACTCTCCTATGGGAACTTGCTTCTTACTAATGAAATGCAAGCGAATGAGGATCTTTAATTCATATGTAACTGGTATGGCAGGTCCCATCTGAAAGTTCATGGCTGGTGGAACCAAAGAATGTAGGTCGTCATGAACAATGTTAAGTTAGGGAGAGGTTTGCGACGTTTAATCTGGGGGAAAGGGGTTGCAGGATGTAAAATAATCGTTCACCGAGACGCGTAGAACCTTTTGAACTCTCAATAGAGGGAAGTGACAGCTGGACAGCTCCACTCCAAGTATGGCATTAAAACTCCTGTTTTGGTCTAATCTGTCTCTTGTGAAGACAACGTATAGCAGGGAGAGTCAGATACTTACTGAAATGGTACAAGGAACAAAATATATAAGTGAAGGAGCATTGCTAATTCATACATAATTGGCATGGCGGGTCCCATTTGCAAAGGTCAGGGCTTTTGGAACCAAGGAATTTAGGACACATTCTATGTAGATAGCGATATAGTACGAGACTTGTGAAATTTTGTCTGTGGGAAATGGATCCTAGGGTAGAAAATAACACATCATCAACAAAGCCGTATAGACGCATTTGGACTCTGTCAAAAGATGAAAGTGATGACTAGAGAGTTTCAGCACAAATATGGCGGCAGTACTCCTTTTTGTAAAGTTAGAAAATCGCAAGCCGACTGAAATACTTAGACAGATCGGTACAATATAAAATATACCAGCCATTTACTTAGACTCTCCCGCAATAGATTGTATATGTTCCGAAGAAGTATGTGGTGAGCTTGAGTTCCAATAGGCGTTTAAAGCAAGAAGTCTCTTAAGATAAAACCCATCCATTATCATAGGTTAAATCTCAATATCTTCTTGGTGATACTGGGATGTTACTAGTTTGGTATTGGACGCATTGAATTTTACGAGCCAGTCTTACGCTATTGATCCACCAGGGTTATGTTAGATTAGAGGATAGATCAACTTCCATATTCTAGTCATCCATATTTTTTAAGGTACACATATCAACTGTTGTATCATCTGCATATATATTTACTTAAGTTAGGAGACTTTTCATAGGCAGATCATTAATATAGACCAGGAAGAATTGAGGACCGATGAGGGAACCCTGTTTAATGCCGTTTATGATTTCATCGATTTTACATAACTGGCGATTAATAATTATCTTCCGAAAGCCATTCCAGACATTTCATAACTGTAGAATATACCGCATTCCACGATGTTACACTCTATCAAAGGTCTCTGGTAAATCCAGGTTAATCGCCAATAATTCTGTCTTTTACTGGCTTTTTTTTAGCGCCAAGTATTTTGATAAATCTGAAAAATTTCTTAGATAAAGATACTACTTGTTAATTATGTGCTCCGTGAAAAAGTGAAGTCGGCTAAGGAGTAGTTTTTATCATCTATGACTTCATGGTCAATTGTGATATTTGAAGCTGATGTCGTTGCTTCTGATAAGAATTCTCTTTGACATTTTCCAGAACTTACAGAAACAAAGTCTTTTTTCCAACACTGTCTTGAACCTGATTGTTCATAGATACCCTTTGAATTTTCTAATTCTCTCTTGTGATAATTGCAAGCAGTTTGGAAAGACGCATGAGTGCCACTAAACCTTTCTCTATGGTAGTGATAGTAGTAGCGGTTACGGTTGGATATGGCTGCCACTAATTTTGGCGTGAACGATGGCTGGCTATTTAAGTAAAATTACCCATGTCTCTGAGTATATATTTCGGAAAGCTTTATTTGTGAAGAAAATGGGAATACATTTTAGTTATAGAGTCCATGACTATAGTGACTTCGAAGGTAATGCAAACTGCCTTCAATTTGTCCTGAGTGTGTATAAAACTTCTTTCCTTATTATGTACTAGAAATTTCAACAGAAAATTTCTGATTTGAATTTATAAGTGAAGAGGAAAATATATTTTCATAAAGGATTAGATCATTTCCTTAATAAAATATATCAATGTTGATAATATATTGAAATTTTATAGTTTGTAATAGGAAACATCATAATGAAAAAAATAATATGTTTTCAATGAAAGGCGCCACTTGTAGACACATTTGTGAGTTCGATAATTTATGTGTTAGTGATCATAATTTCAGTTCCTGTCGAAAAAGGTTAAACAAATTAATCATTATTCAATAAGGAGAGGAGAGGAATCAAGTGTGTGATTAGTAAAACTGGGTCTTGGATGACAGAAAGAAAGGAAAAAGTGCCCGGGCAGGAGAATAAAACTTTCTCTCGGCTAGATGAAGCTAAAATTTGTTCAGTTGCAAAATGTTTTTAGCTTTTAGCCTTTAAATATCTTTTTCTATTAGGCCTTAAATTACAGTTATATTTTTACATTTATCGATGCAGATAGTGGAATAGATTAACCGAGTCCATATTTCCAACTTGTCTGCTTCGTTCACTTTCTTTTAAATAAACCAGGAAAGACATCAATACATTTCCTCTTCACTTAAATATGAATTAAATAGTAGTATAAAGCTGGCACTCTAAACTTCTATAATAAGGATTATCCTAAATTACAAACCACGGCGAATGCAATAATCGTTCCACGATATTTAACAAAGAATCAAAGCACAGATAAAAAAATTGAAAAGAATCCACAGAAAGTCATGGTCTACTATAAACCGAAAAGAAATGGATAGATAAGAATTTAGTCCCCCCCACCTTTTTTTTTTTAAAAAAAAAGAAGTAAATAAGCATTGAGCGCATATATCTTAACGAAAGCCAATGTTTGTTTTCGGTTTCATTTCGATCGCATTTTTTTAGCTGAACGAGTAATAGACATTTTCATTTAAAAAACAAACAAAAAAACACTCACATGTCAATTGATTTTTCATTGTGCTGCTAGTTTGGCATCAAACATATAGAAGAACACTTCAAAGGATATCAAACGGTAATCTTTTAGATAATCCGAAAGAACACTTCAAAGGATATCAAACGGTAACCTTTTAGATAATCCGAAAGAACACTTCAAAGGATATCAAACGGTAATCTTTTAGACAATCCGAAAGAACACTTCAAAGGATATCAAACGGTAATTTTTAGATAATCCGAAAGAACACTTCAAAGGATATCAAATGGTAATCTTTTAGATAATCCGAAAGAACTCTTCAAAGGATATCAAACGGTAATCTTTTAGATAATCCGAAAGAACACTTCAAAGGATATCAAACGGTAACCTTTTAGATAATCCGAAAGAACACTTCAAAGGATATCAAACGGTAATCTTTTAGATAATCCGAAAGAACACTTCAAAGGATATCAAACGGTAATCTTTTAGATAATCCGAAAGAACACTTCAAAGGATATCAAACGGTAATCTTTTAGATAATCCGAAAGAACACTTCAAAGGATATCAAACGGTAATCTTTTAGATAATCCGAAAGAACACTTCAAAGGATATCAAACGGTAATCTTTTAGATAATCTTTTAGATAATCCGAAACAATAATCCGGTGCTTTATCGTTCAAACCTTTTAAAAAAAAGAAGAGAATACTTGCACATTGAAAATTCCTTAACATATACAAACAGAATATATTAAATAAAGATAAAAATGATAATATATATATTAAAAATAGATTAAATCAGACATATTTTGATTCATTTGTTTAAACATTATTTTTAATGAATACATATTTGAGTAGATGCTCTGATCTTATTTGTTACGAAACGATATATTTATTTATTTAAATCTATAGGTCTGGACATTAGAGAAAGCTTATTAAAAGAATATGCGTCCTACGAACATGCGTCCCTTTGGGGCAACCGTCATCGGCTCTGACGTGCCTTATCGGTCATGTAGTACTTCCAAATCAACCAAAACCTGTGCTTTTCAATACATATCCTTTTTCGATTCTCGGAATATACGTATTCACTGTTACGTATCCTAACTTTAGCAAACACATTTTTAAAGAAAAATGATTAAATCCGATATATTTTAAATAAACGAATAAATATGCTGTTTAATAAATAACTTAAAACAGAGCATTTACAAAAATATCAGTATGTATTAAAAATAACTTTTAAACTAATAAATTAATTTTATTTAAAAATACACACACAAATATATATGTATATATTTTAACCTTGAATAATTTTTCACTACTTTTCAACAGATAGCGATCACAGAACTGCGTGCGTGTAGTTTCAGATGGTAACGCATCTATAAAGAAGTACTATAAGCAAGCTTGAAATTTCGTGTATGTCATTTCGCCGAACTGTAAACAACTTTGTCTTTCATAGCGTTAAACATGTTGGATTTCGTGCCATAAAAACTGTATTTGCGGGGAATTTCACTGTACTATTTTTTTCAGAAGATATTTGCTGCTGAAGCACACAAAATTCTATCAAAAACAGGATGTAGAGATTGGTTTAAACGCTTCAAAAATAATGATTTTGATATTGAAGATAAAGAACGCTCTGGAACACTGCAAATGTTTGAAAACAAAGAATTGGGGGTATTACTACCTGAAGATTCATATCAAACGCAAGTTGAACTTGCAGAATCGTTAGAAGTTGACCATCCAACAGTTTTGAAAACTTTGAAAGCATTAGGAATTATTCAAAAGCAAGCATATTATGTGCCGTAGGATTTGAAACAGAGAGACGTTGAACGGCGTCTTGCCACGCGCGAACAGTTGCTTCAACGACAGTAAAATAATTTTTTGCATCCTGTAGTGACCGGCGATGAAACGTAGATACACTACGATAAACCTGAGTGTAAAAGATTGTGGGGTATGTATGACCATGCATCAATATCAACGGAAAACAAATAACCATGATTCAAAGGATCTACTTTACAGTGGGTGAAATCACCTGGATGTAGTTTATTATGACCTGCTCAAACATACCGAAACCATTACAGCAGATCGCTATCTACTAGAGTTGATGGGTTTGAGCCGAGCAGTGAAGAAAAAACGGCCGCATACGAACAGAGACACGATAACGTAATTTCTCAACATGACAACGCTAGTCCACATGTTGCAAAACGGGTGAAAACTTATTCAGAAACGCTTAAATTGGAAGTCCTACTGCAACCGCCGTATAGACATTGCACCGTCTGATTATTATTTGTTCTGGTTGATGGCACTTGGCATTATCAAGATGCTAAAAAAATGGGTCGAATCGTGGTTAACCTCAACCTAATTTTTACTTGATACTCATATCTGAATAGAGTTGAAGCTCAGCTTATTTTAAACAGTATATTTTAATTTCTCTACAGTACGGCACAAGGGACACATATTCAGTTCCTTAACAAGAAATCAGGATGTTTCTATTAATTTCACACCATTTTATATATATATATATATATCAACACCCCCCCGTTCTGTAGACTATCAACTATTAACATAAAATTTTTCTTAAGTTAATAAGTAAGCATTTTTATAATGATAACCTCTTGAGTGAAATATTCAATAGGAAAAAGATTAAGATTAGTTAGTCGTACAATAATATGTATAACATTACTAACTCCCACAATAACCAAATATGAAGAAGTGTAGTGAATCCAATACAGAAAATAGGATTATACACAGCTGTAATTTTAGACCAAGAAGAAACTGTTCAGTTGATGGTAAATGTAGATGGGCAAATGTGATCTATCAAGCCACCATTTCCCCTAAGGAAAAAATGGAGAAATATAATGTTTATATCGGAAATTCAGCGGAAATTTGGAAGCAACTTCTTTATACACACAGGCACACCTTCACTAACCCTAATTTAAGTTATAAAACAACCCTTTCCTGAAAATACCGGGAATTAAAAAAAAATAACCTAAATCCACAGAGAAAGTCGAGGCTGATACGCATGACAAGCATTCCTAATATCTTAAGACAGATGTAATCTATGCTTAAAATTAAGACAGAATTTAAAAGAAAAATTAAAATTTTGAAAATTCAATATCAGAATGTACTTCTGAATAGATGTAAAGAGAGCATTAGTATGTGTCGTCATAGAAATTTATATTGCAATAATTATCCTAATTTTCCATTTAGTCAGAATAGAACTTTTTAAAAAAATTTGGCTAAGCAGCAACCTTTTCTTTCCTACCTCCCACTACTTACCCAATGGTCAAGCCACATACCTGCCACTACCATAGATAAAATTACTACTAAGAACTCGCTAAGATAAGCCTATAATAGCTAATATTCCACCACCACCTCTTTTACTAGCCCAAGTTTTGGCATTAGAATTTTTCCTCCTTCTTTGTTTAAACGGGGTTGACAAAGTATGTCTTAAAGCGACATGTTGAAAATGGCGATTCCCTCTAAATTTTATCTGAATTTACAGATATATATATATATAGAGAGAGAGAGAGAGAGCAGAAGGTAGAGAAATGGATCGTATCACTAGATGGAATACTTTTTTATTATTCGTGCTATGATTCCAGTATACAGTAGAGTTGTTGGTTAATTATTGCTTTCACGGTCTTTCTTAACACACACAGACACACACACACACACACACATATATATATATCACAAAACAACTTTAATAATGGAATAGGAAATAGATGTAACCCATGCTGTTTAGAAAAATTGTCAACTTAAAACAACTAAATAACTCTATACTTTTTTTTACATTATTTCCTTCTATAATTTTTTTATGTATATATATATATTTATTTTTTACTGCTTTTCATTCCCCGAAAGAAATAAACAAGTAGTCCCCCTTGAATATCAACCCGTAATAAAATTTGCAGGAATCGGTAGTCTCTATACATTTCGGTGTCTGTATACAATAGGTCCCCTCAATAAACTTAAAGCCATCTCTTCCAGTGCTCAAAGGTTTGATTCTTTGTGATGACGGCTAATGAGCCGTCACTCAGTTGTCGAGAAATAGTCGGAATAGGCTTCGTGACTTTTTCTTGATAAGAGTCAGAAAAGGTCATCTAATAGAGTAGACTAGTATTTTCTAGCCGTGGCTGAAAACCCGTATAATTGCTGGACAACTCTGAATTAATATGTAACAATTGTTTGTCTGTGTGTAAAATAAACAAATATTTTATTACGAAAAAAATATTTTCTATTCATATGACTTTTGTAAAAACAGTGATATTAATTTCCAACATTGGGCCAGTAGTTATTAAATAGATTTTTTTAAAAAATAATTAAAATGCGGAAGGTTTACTCAAACATATATTTACCAAAACTAGAATTACACAAAAATAATTTAAAATAAAGAAAGAGTAAAAGTCATTAAAATTATCTAACACTTTCCGAATCTAGTTAAATGTCTTCAAATTTAATCCCAAACACTCTGAAACATTCATATTAGAGTATCTGGCGCCAGTTATAAGCAGTACAGTATGTCATAAATTGCATCATAGTGACCTTTCTCTCAAAAACATTGTTCGACTGATCTTACTACGTTGTGCAGGTGACAAAATCTGAAACGAACAATGCGCAAGAGTAAGATTATAAATATAAAATGGCGACAATTTACGCTTAGCACTATATATATATATATTATTATTATTATTATTATTATTATTATTAATTATAGAGCCAGCTTTCCCTGACGATCAGTTTGGGTGAAACCAAGGTAGGTTTGGCGGGCTCATTAGGTATTCAACGTGTTCGAAACCATTATCAATGCTGAGGTCGTTCAGCATCTCACAGCCCACGGGCTCCTCTCGGAAAAAACAGTATGGCTTCCGCTTCACCAGGTCCACTGCTGACATGCTAGCGACCATCACCGAGCATATATACCAGGCTCTCGACAAGAATAGTAATGCCCGAACCGTCGCCTTGGATATCTCTAAAGCATTCGACAGAGTATGGCATGCCGGCCTTCTACGGAAACTGCGAAGCTATGGCATAACTGGACTTTTGTTGGACTTAATCCGGTCATTCCTTTCTAACCGCACACTGAAGGTGGTATTAAACAGACGTGCCTCCCAGAACTACCCTACAAACGCGGGTGTACCCCAAGGCTGTATCCTAGGTCCTACGCTCTTTCTAATCTATATCAATGATCTCCCCGATACCATAAGATACAAGTAGGCATGTACGCCGATTTACCAGTTTACTCTCGCCTCGATCAAAAGTCTGGTGTATGTGACAAGGCGACCCTCGCTGCCGAGCTTGAGAAGGACCTCCAATCCGTGGTGGATTCGGGTAAGAAATGGCTCAATAAATTCAATTCTTCCAAAACGAAGCTGCTGTCAATTAACCACCACAGACAACCGCACCTCCATCCCATTAGCATGGAACAGGCTTGCCTCCCAGAGAGTAAATCACTACGCCTGCTTGGCCTGACACTTTCAGCGGACCTCAAGTGGAATACTACGTCGAATCCATTGCTAAATCAGCAGCTATGAAATCGGCTCTCTGTGTAGGGCCCGGATTCTTTCCGCCTGAATCTATCCTGCAATTATATAAATCCACCATCCGCCCGTGTATTGAGTACTGCTGCCACATCTGGTCGGGTACCCCTTCTATTTTCCTCGGGGTTCTTGACAAAATACAGCGAAGAATCTGTCATGTGATTGACCGCCTGCAGTATCTCTCTCACCGTTGTGACGTGGCTTCCCTGTGCCTCTTCTATAAATACTTTCCCGGCTTCTGCTCTGATGAACTTAAATCACTGGTGCCCCCTAGATGTGAATTTGCACGAGATACTAGATTGGCAACTAGGTCCCACCCTTTTACAGTGAAACCGATGAAATGTAACCGCAATTTCTACTCCAACCGCTTCTTTCCTCGCATTTCCCGCCTGTGGAATTTCCTACCGCATGCTTGCTTCCCCGACGGGTACAACCTCCAGGAGTTTAAATGTAAGGTCAATAGACACCTCCTAACACACTAACTCACACCCACTCTCTCCAAATCTCTCCCTATGTACATCCTAAGTCGTCTATCACCCTCCTAACATTTTCCTATACCCAATCCCTCTATGTAAAACCCTGCGCTATAGTGGCAGTGGAATGCCTTGCTTGGGGTGACACGATTATATATATATATATATATATATATATATATATATATATATATATATATATAGATGGCCAGTGAAAGAAATTTGCGGAATTTTATTACAGAATTTTTCGGGCTGATCTGCGTCTTTCTTGACGGCTTCTGAATGAAGACGCTAAAAGTACGCATCTGATTTCATCAATGCTATAAAATGATTGGTTGAAGTGCGCACACTCACACACATGTATATATCTGTGAGCCTGCAATGGTATATATATATATATATATATATATATATACATTAGAATATCTGAAACTCTTGTTAAGATAGAGGACTGATTTCTGAAAAAAGTTATTTCCACGTTATTCAATTGAAAATCCTAACAAACATATTATAAACGAATGCAAATAAAAATATTCTGCGTGAACGAATCTCACAATCTACACTGCATTAAAACTACGCGCTGGAGATTAGCAACCGGACTTTTCAGGTAGCGGTTAGTTGAAGTAAATTATTAACAGAGGCCAAAGATTTTAATCTATTTTAATATTTTCTTCCAAATCAAAGCTTTCCACCATACAGCAGCCTGTAGACTATTGTCAATAAAAGGAAGCTTCCCAATTCGTACAGAATGTATTTCTGTTGCGTCGGAAGTGAAGACGACATTCACAAAAATATATATCCTGTAAGTAGAAGAAGCCAACAATCATTTTGGCTTTTGTGTGTGGTCTATTTGCCTGTCTCTCCTGAACTGCTATAATTCTGTTCTACGCGGTACCCGTTTCTCGTACCAATCACCCGTTTTGATCCCCGCCCATACATCAGTTCCAGCAATCATTGCATGCATGCAGCCAGAGACAAGTTTATCTCCGGCTTTTTTCCTTTGGTTATAAGAAAATATGTTTTTCTTTTTTCGTCTTTTTAGATATTTTTTAACAACTTGCTTTCTGTTCCTTTGTTCACCAAGATAATTCATCTGCGTAAAGAAAGAAAAAGAGAGAGAAAAAAAAAACAAACCACAAAACAAAACAAAACGAGTGGAATTGAGGGATAAATTAAAATGGATCAATGACGTGTATATATATATATATATATAGAGAGAGAGAGAGAGAGTATGCGTGCATGTGTACATGAATATGTACGTATACGTTCTTATTATTAATAGCAACCTATGTACATTCATATATAGATGCCCAAGTAATACTAATGCATTATATATATATATATATATATATATATATATACAAAACCTATACACTTATTTTTCTTGCCTCTTACACTTTCTCTCTCTAATCATACATAGAATATATAACTAAACTCTACCCTTATTTTCATTACATCTCTCTTTCCCCCCCATCTTGTTCTCGCTTTCTATATATATATATATATATATATATATGTAGAGAGAGTGAAAGAGAATAAGAGAGAGAGTGATGTGATGTAATGAAAATAAAAGTAGATTTTTTGTATATATGCTTATATATGCAAGTGATACATAAAATAATGAAATTAGAGATGAGTAAAGGAAATGATTCAAACACATACAGAAATGCACACATGCAAAAATATGATGCTTTTCATATTTTTTCGACATTAATAAACTTCTTTTTCGTGTTTGCAAAATGTCATATATGCGAACCCATAAGTATTTTTTACATCTATATTTTATTTCTAGTTCAATACTTTGGTATTTGATTCGGAGAAACATAAAAATAAATGAAACGCACGCATAATTGTAAACATGCATTCACGTATACCTACATGTATACTTTATATAGTAATAGTTTTATTTCTTTTTACTCCTCATCTTTTTCAAGAATAGCCGCATTATAATAAAACCACTTTTCTTTTACTTCACCAAGGATAATTTCATCTATGCGCATAAATATAAAATTTCTATCCCCCATAAAAAAAGAAAAAAATCAACAATTAAAAACATACGACAAAAACATCATTGATATATGGATTATCTATCTCGTTTTATGAAATCTTTTAGGTTCTATATCAACGTCGAATTTTCTTACATATGTAAAAAAGAAGCGGCTCTGAGATAAGTGTATGCGGCATCAAGACGAGTACGTTCAAATGGACAAATTCGCCGTTAAGCTAGTTAAGTAAATCCTTGGTTAATATTGAATCCATTGATGCTATCCTTGTAGAGCTTGCATACAAACACTATCTAACCCTATTATACCCGATCTTACTGATTAAATCGAATGCAGAATGCCAGAATGATATTGAAGTATATCGTTGTGTGAATAAATCAAGTTTGCATTTATTTTGTCCTAAACATTTAAATTTCTGGATACTGAATATGCTATTAACAAGAAATTTAAACATTTTGGACTTCATAAATAATTATATTAACTGGAGCAAATTTAGGTCCTGCTAGGTGAATGTTAAACGGTACTAGCTTGGTTTCGGAAGTACAGAAAGTTACTAACCAGGCTCGACGTTGCTTAACTTCGTCGATCGTACGGACGTGATATAGAAGTAAGTCTATAATAACAATAATATTAACCAGGTTATGAACATAAATGGAGACAGGATTGAGTAATAGATAATGACTCCGATTGAGGAAATGGAGAGTCGTGTTTGAATTCCAGTCAGATTCATTACATTCAATTAAGTACTAATACCCTTGGGAAAGGTATTAACATTTTTTCATACCTATCTCTAGCCTTGACACACAAAGAAGGAAGACTCACAAGTCAAAATGGCCTGAAGTGGGTTGGGTTTTGTTAGGTTGTCGTGTGCAAAAAAAAAAAAAACAGACTGCAATTGCAGTACATGTGGTGCCGCTACGATTCTACTGAGTCACAAAATATTTGGATCTGTAACATAACAAAATGTGAGATGTGGTATTGTTGTTTTGTTCTGAAACCAGTCTTTTTGCATATTTGAAGCTTCCTAAGTATGTTATATATCGCCGTACGACGACAAAACAACAAACACGCATATATAAAAATATAAGGTTATATTTTTATTAATGACGACGAACCGTGTGGAATAGAGAACGGAAGGGTGAGAGGCACATGGAATGGGTTGACGGGAGTGTATTCTTGCCGTGGTGTTTCTCTGCTTCCACTGGCCGTTCTCTGCTGGCGAATCCGTGTGTCGAGGTCTTTATATAGTCTTCTAGAACCGGGACTTTCCTTCCGGTTTTGCCTCGCCCACGCAACGCCACGTAATTCTAAGAGACACCTGATCTGTTTGCCTCTGTAGCCATTTCCGCCGCTGTCGGAAATAAGGTCAAAACGACATCCGCTCCGGCCTCGACAGGATGTATTTCACAAACACCTGTCTTGTCGCTTCGCCGCCCCCTTCACCGACGGGAAACACCATCGCTTGCATCACTTCCTCGGGTGGGGCCAGATTGTTATATTACAAGTAAAAGTATTCCATAAAATTTTCTCAATAAGAAGATAAAATGACTACATATGTAAAGGATGAAAATTAAATTTCCTTTTTAAGGAAAATAGAAACAAAAAATCGCTTATTTATAGACTCAAAAATAGACTTGAATTTTCTAGGACAGGTAATGATGAAAGAAAATTGGAAATTTTGACACTCACAAGAGATATTGAGAGCAAGAGAGTAAGAAGAAAACCTATATAACAGGCATTTTGCAAATGGCAATATTCTAAGCGAAGAGTAGGTATGGCACAAGTATGTGACAGTTAATGAGACTCAAACTCACTAATCAGTTGTAATTGTTTTAACGAGACAAGTTTGCAAATGATTACACAACGTTGAAACATGTTAAATGGATGTTGAAACAGAGACTAGGAGTGATGACAAAAAGAATAATGTTATTAAGAGCTACAGAGGAGAGGAATTAATGGAGAGCCAGACTGGTCACGTCCCAAAGGACACGATACGTAGAACACGAAGAAGAACACCAAATATATCAACTCAGAAGTCAGGGAAAACATTATTTTACGATCAGCTCAGAAAATTATTTGCAATAATAACTTAGGGAAATTTTAATCTCTGGTTGATTGTCCGTTTATTTGATTTCTGAGAAATAATTGAATATTGCCTAAAATGTTGTGGCTTGACCCACATGTACAAAAAAAATCTCCGATTGTCGAGGAGAATGATTTTGGTCGATTTCAATTCTCGCGTGTACGAGGCGTAGATTCATTACACCCAGAATTTCAAATTTATGATCGTGTCCAATTTCAAGATTAAGGGGGATGGGAAGTGATGTTTAAAATATAAGAGAATTTCGGAAAGAAATGTAGAAAAAAGAAATCTTAAGAAAAGATTGACTTATTTTTAGTCATTTGAATATAAGGAATGTTATAACCGGACGCAAAGAGAGAAACAAAAGTAATTTAAACTTTAGAAAGAGAGGAAAGAAGAAAAGTCTGTTTTGAGAAAAAAAAAACACACAATATGGCGTATGTAAATATGGGATGGTGCATAACTAGGAAAAAGAATGATATGCAGATTTTTTTTTTACTTGAGCTCAGGAAAATGATTTCTGGACACGTGAAGAACAGATTGAATAGAAGAAATACGAGAAGAAAGACAGAGAAAACAAGTAGAGATATTTCCTATTCATAAATTACATTTTAGAGAGAGAAAGTGTTTCCGGATACAAGAGAATAAAAACCAGTATTGTATTTTATAATTTCTAAAAAAAAACAATTGCCTACAATTTAGAAACTATGTTTAAAATACTTTCGAAAAGGAAATATTAATAATTTGTTGGCACTAAATAATGCTTTCCGTAAAATAATGATCCATTTATTTCGCGAGAAATTCTTTTCATATAAAATGAGTAATGTTCTTCTTTACAGAAAGTAATTTACTTTATGTAAAAATATAATTACACGGTGACCACAAGTAAGCCACGCTTACGAAATCGCAAACTGTTTACCCGGTAGGCAAGTCGAAAATAATATCAGCTCAATCCCCAGGATGGCATCACACTTTCGGGGAGGGCCAGAGGCGTCCCCCAAAGTAGGCGTCCCGATGTGGCATCTAAAGTTTTAGTACGGCTCTCTGAAAATCTCACAAAAATACTGACTTTGTACCACATTCTGTTATGACGTAAGTGCGTGGATATATATACCTATTTTATGCAAATATTACTATTTTCTGTTAGTTCTTCGGATATAATTTTCTTTATAACTTTTACCATATTCCGAAACATGCACCGAAAAATCGAATTATTTTAAATGAGACTAAATTCAGGTACCTTATTATTATTACTGATGGATAAATTGAAATTAAATTGATTTTAAAAATACTGGCTCTCACCCAACCCCGAAGATTTTGCTATGATATTCTGTTTTTGTTTCTGGACTGCATTAAAACACACAGACTAAAAGACATCAGGTCATTATAAATGGAACTGTATAGTTTTCTGGCATATTTCGTGTTCAACTTATTGTGAGTCAAGTCAAATGGTGAGATTGATAAAAAAAGTGTAGTTTTCAAATAAATGAAAATAATTCTGCTGCACACTAACGCATAGAGGCACACACGCACGCACACAAACACACACACAACCAAAAACATGTACACAAGAATGATTTCCCAGAAGAAATGGCATAAAAGATTCCTATCCCAAGGTTCCCAAACCTGAATAGAAGCGTGGGTGAACAAACTCGTGACAGTTATTAGCTGTAATTTTATCTGAAATTTTCACTTTATAATGTTCGATATTTATAATTAATACAGAAAGACATTATCTGGAAAACTATATATGCGTTGTGTAAAATAAGTAGTAGCTTTATAATCTTAAAGTAACGCACTTATTGTTGTATTTAATTACATACACTATCAAGAACGATACATTGTTCTAAATTCTTGAAATAGAACAAAGTGTTGGTCTCATTTTCATGAAACATTCTTTTGGGTGTGGTCAGTCGTTTGTATTTGAATTAATTCTGTTTTAATACGAAAAATAAAGGAACATTGCTTTTGATATCATTTCCGGTTTACTTTTGCCGTTTTACCAATTGAATTAAATAAAAAGGCGCTAAAATTTCCGGAATCAAATTAACCCTAACCCTGAAAAATACAAAATTTTATTTTGCTTTATTCCTTGAGAATGTCTAAATTTCAAGTTATAATAATTATTTGTAATTGCTTTTATAATTAATGGATCTGTTCTGAATTACATTCAGGGGAATTCTACTTATATTCAAAGCTCATAAAAAGTCTCCCATGGTCAACTCTCAGTCTCTGGGTAGAGAGGAAACCAGACAAGGCTCTGCCAAAGGGTAGGTGAACAGACAAGTGCCCAACTCTGCCTTAAGTAGGGTCTAGGAGATATTATTAGCCGACCTTAGAGAAAAAAATCCCACTGTAATTAGCATTGTGCTACATAAAACTTGGGCATCCACCCCAGTTGGGAGGCAGGTGAATACCAGCTCACCAAAAATATATGTTCAAAGCACCGGACGGAGAACCAGACGAGGCGCTTCTGGAGGGTAGAGTCTTGTCTCCGATGAACAAAGAAGAGCCTGACTCTTCCTTATGAAAATTAGACGGCATATTTATTGTCGAGCATAAAAGCTCCGATTTAATTTAAATGGCCTTGCACCGCGTCCGATTCGAACATCCGCCCTACTATGGAGATACTTGATATCGTTCAGCAATCTGCCTCCCGGCGGAGAGAAGTGCCTGACACTGCATTAAGCAGGATATAAGTGGATTTTTTACCCAAGTTTAAGGACTCAGATATCCCATGTAAAATTAGCCTGTGTCCCATCCAGTTGCAGTGGGAAGACAGGTGAATATCAGCTCACTAAACCTCTCTCTTAGTCGGACTCTCAGTCTACAGGCGGAGAGGAATCCAGACGAAACCCCGCCGAAAGGTTAGGTTGGTCTGGGGTAAACAGACAACTTCCCCAGCCTGCCTTAAGCAGGGTCTAAGGGGAATATTTTTTACGAGTCTAAGGGCTCAGGCCACCTACGTAAAAATTGTACTTGTGCCGCATTCACCATCAGTGGGAAGACAGGTGAATATCAATTCACCAAAACCCACTTTTAGTCGGACTGTCTGCCTCCAGACAAAAAGGAACACAGAGAAGGCTTCGCTGAAAGGTTAAGTCTTATCTGGAGTAAACACACAAGAATCCGACCCTGCATTAAGCAGTGTGTAAGGCAAATTTTTGCTGGAGCTTAAGAGCTCGTATTTCCCCTGTAAAAAATTGGGCATCTGCCGCATTCAGCTTCATTGGGGAAGCAGGTCAATATCAGCTGACGAAATCTCTCTCTTAGTCGGCCTCTCTCTCTCTCTCATTCTCTCTCTTTGTGTTACATCCAGCCTCAGTGAATATCAGCTTAACATGACTTTCTCTTGGTTGCACTCTCTACCTTCGAGCAGAGAAGAACCTAGACGAAGCTATGCCAAATGCTAGACACACATTTGGTGAAAATCAAACAGCAACCAGTTCTTGCTCTATGCAGTGTCTACGGGAAATTCTTGTCTAAGCATATGGACTCAGATCTCCCACGTAGCCTTCTTCCATATCCAACCTCAATGGAGAGACGCGTGTAAATACCGAGCCCATTAGAATTGTTTATGATGAAGGGCAGAGTGTCGTCTAGGGAAACGCAGACCAAAGCCCCACGCCACGTATGCAGACATTACAGGGAATTTTTACCGGAGCATACGAGCTCAAATGGCCCATGGTAAAATCGGCTTTCTCCCACATTCTGCATTTGCGATGAGTCTTGTGTAAATACTGAGTTATTTAAGCTGATATTCAAGCCAATACGAACGATCTCTAACAATTCTCTTACAGAAATTGCACATATACACTTAATTGCATCTTGAGAAATTTAGACAGCGTTGCACATTTTATATTTATCACACAAAAACGACATCAGTTGTCTAACTGTAAAAGTTGCATTAATCATTGACTTTGATGAGCTCTATTTTATTCTATTTGTATTTTGTCGCAATGTTATTGGATAACATATATACAGAAACTGGTCCCATGACAGAAGATTACATATCGTAAATTGTATCTCCATATTTACCAGTCGTAACACCATTTGTAATGACAACGATATTGTTATTGTGTTCTTGGATGTTTGTTTAGCGGCAAGTGTACCGCCGATCTGCTGAAAATAAACGATTTCCAACAGTTCATTTTGACAATCCAGTGAACTCCGTATCAATCTGTCACAAATGCTAATACCCGTCTCTGTTGGAGATAGTCAATCAGAACCACGTCTATTCTGCACTAAAGATCATGTGACCCTTTTAGTATATCTAGCAACATAATCCTAAATCCTTACTCTGGATTTTTTTGCCAAATTGAAATTCATTGCAACATGCTTCACTATACAAAGCTTAAGCAGTAATTGCGCACTGGTATGAGTGTTACCACATAGAAAAAGAGTCTATATTTGTCAAGATCTTTCGTAGAATATTTGTTATTATCGGATACAAATTCAATATTTGCTATTATATAACACAAATCTTATATCATCCATCAACCAACCGAAAAAACACAGAATAAACTGCACACTCGCAAAATCAAAATTCAAACGACTACAATCTTTGGGAAAAATCCAAAGTAAAATTGCACACCCGCAAAAGAGGATCCAAACGGTTAAAAGCTTTTCTTTTTCACAAGTCATTGTGAAAAGCAATACTCTGGATCCTGATTGGTTGACAAATCGAGAAATTTGAAATACGTCTGCGAAACGGTTTTTTCACAGCTAAAGAAAAAATGGTCCGTTGAATCTCCCCACGTGACCAGAATTCAATATTTGAAGATGTCCCCTAACCGGTCACTGTCAGTCAGTCAGCGGGTCCGTGAGAGACAGCAGTCGGTCGATCCGTCAGTCAAGCAAGCAACTGACCTGTCAATCAGCTAATCAGGAGAGATAGTCAACAAAGCCAGTCAAACCCAAAAGGCGCAGTGTCAAATACGCACAGTCCGATAGGCGCTGACATCAAATAGACCAGTACCGACAAACAAATCCGCGACCGACGCTCATCAATCAGGAAGAAGTAGCAGCACAGACTTACTGAGTTAAATAAACTGATTAATCTTTTTTTACACACACATTCTACTAATTTTTTTATGTTCATTCGACTCTCTTCCTTCGAGAATTCTTATTCACACTCCTTTTCAAGATAATTTGAAACACTTTCCTTTTCCTCCTGTTTAGCGGCTGACACATAAAAAGGAAAGAAACTTTGTGCTATTATTCTGTTTAATTACAGACTCAAAAAGACACTTTATTACTCGACTCAAATTCAAAAGACACTTTTATATCAAACAAAAGATACAAATAATTGTACAAATTGTTTATACTGTTTATATGTTGCCAAATACAATATTTTCATATTTTTATACAACATTTTTCATTGCGTTGTCTATTCTTGAAATTTGTGTTGTGTTTTGTGGACTGGATGTCCTGCTTTACAATCTCCATTTTTAATCCGGGTGCTCTGGAACCCCACAATATGTAGCAGAATAAACATACTGTATCCATGTCAAGATCCGCTTAATCCTTGAGAATTTTGCAAGATTACGTTGTTTCAATATCTATCTATCTATCTATCTATCTATCTATCTATCTATCTTAACCTGATGACTTTTGACTTTTTGTAAAACTAGAAATATTTTGCAACACGCTGACGCATGTTGAAATTCTCACTGTATTTAGTATTACTGAAGTTATCGTTAAAAGTATTTATTGAGAATTGCAATCTCTACTTTACCTACTGTATTTATAATTACAGTGCTACTACTGTGCGTTATATTTTGCCAAAATGATGTATATATAAAATCTTAAAGGAATGATATGCAAAAACAATATGCATTTGATTAAATATCCAATGGATATTTAAATCATTAAATAGTTATTAAAATAGTAGGAATATTTTGTACATTAAATAATAATACTTTTAATTTTTTTCAAAAGATTGAGTAAAAATATACTGTATTAAGCTACGCCACCAAGTAAAATCAGCCGTACTTTTTGTCCACTTATCCCTTTGTAATTCCCACAAAATTTGGTTTCGATCGGTCAATGTGTCGCTATTTTAGAGGGTATGACAGAAGTCACATAATCTAATATATATAGATTACTAATTTCCTGTAACAAATTTCGTTGAAATTTTGTTTAAAATCAACAAAGAAGGGTTTAATTCAGTTTTACCATTTTAAAAATAATACACTGACATAAAAATTTCTAAAATCGTGTGTGAGTAGAGTAGTACTATGATATTGTGGAACCTTCTAGAACTTCCTGAAACCTTACAGAAATTTATGGCACCTTCTAAAAGTTGCTTTTATTTATTTATAAGTTTGAATGTTATGCTATAGCTATAAACAGTTAAATTCCTTAAAATACAAAACTACTATCTAATTAACAAATTGAAAAATAAATCTACTGCAAATATACAATTTTTGTTTATTTGTAAAGTTGTTTGTAATAGATTGCTAAATACATTAAAATGACATAAATATTATCCACTTACATCATCTGCAAATCAAAGAAAAAAAAACTATAAATTATTTTGAAGTTTTACTCGTATTGACTATATGGTAAAATCAAATTGATCGCTTTGAGAGTGTTCTTTTTCAAGAACTAAAACAAACTGATGTTTTATATATTATACATTACCTTTGAAGAAGATTTCATAAGTTTCTGACACAAAAAAGCTATACGAAAATCATAACCATTATATATATATATATATATATATATATATATATATATATATATGCTAATGGCAATATTATAAATACACATTCGATATGCATTAACGAAGTACTCAGTACTACTGCTGGTTGAAAGTTATAAAATCTTTTCATAAATATATTTAAAAAATAGGTTTCTCTAATCAGGAAATTATTATTGACTGTAGTGTCGAATGTCAACATACTGATGATATAATTATTTTTTCTTCAAGTTCCATATGATATTCATTTATTTTTTGCGACTCTTCAAAGTACTTAAATTCTGTGGTTTCTGTTATTTAAAAATTATTTTTGCCATTTAGAATCGGCAGTCCTTAATGTCCGATGAACGGCTGCCCTTTACGGTCTTTATTCAATCGAAGCCATTTTTGACTCTTGATCTGGGAAAGCAGTTCTATACTGCTGGCAGTTTAGATATTTCTAAACGTGTTTGTGCCATGCATAACATCCATAAAATGTCTTTATTTGACAAGGCAATTTAATAAATAAGTCATGTTTTTAGGTTATAGTTTTCATTTTGTATGAATTTATCCTGTTGGGTGAAACTACTACATAGCACAGTTTTTTTCTCTGATCTTCTATACTATATATAAAATTATGCGTGGTCTTCTATACTATATATCAAATTATGTGTGGTCTTCTATACTATATATCAAATTATGCGTGGTCTTCTATACTATATATAAAATTATGCGTGGTCTTCTATACTATATATAAAATTATGCGTGGTCTTCTATACTATATATCAAATTATGCGTGGTCTTCTATACTATATACTGATGCACACACACACTCTCACACACACAGAGGAAGAGAAAGAGAGAAAGAGAGAGATGTGTTCAGAGAGATTGAGCTATGTTTAAAGTGATGTAACCCCATGAGACCCCTCGGACCATATTTCAATTGGGTCTCATTTGAATATGCTTGGAAACCCACCAAATATCATCGGCAACATACTCATTGATGATCTAAACTTATTTATAAATGGAACATTGTCTCTGTGTGTGTGAATGTGTCTGTGTCTGTGTGTGTCCGTTACCTATAGACTCCGAAACGGCTGAACTGATTTTCTTGAAAATTTACACGGTTGTACTACAAGCGTCTGCGATTGTTTTTAGCTAGGTTTTGCGTCGAGGTACCCCCGATAAATATCGAAAATCGATAATCGAAAAAATCGGGTTATAGGAGAAGTGGTCCGATTTTAATCAAATTTGATGCACTCATAGACAAAGACACAAGAAACGATATTCAGAAGTTTCAAGGTCTCAGTTCTCACAACAGTGCAGAAAATCGATAATGCATATATATATATATATATAAGGCAAGATGTTTGTGTGTGTGTCTAAAAACATCTGCCTGTATGTATGTATTTTTTCCTTCCCTTTTGTTTATTTTTTGCTTCGGGATTGGCTTTAAGTAGGTATAATTGTAGTCCTTAGTCTCAGCCATGATACCATTTACTCAGAGGACTTATTTAGCCTTCAAAATTCAGTTTACGACGGAAAAACCTTATTTGATATCGATACCAGGAAATAAAAATTTGACTTACATCCATTCATTTTTCTTTCAGTCTACGGTTTCGCTTTAAGTGGAAACAACTATTGCTTTTTAGTCTTTTGTGCCAACGCCCAAAGCGTCTGAGCTCCAGGACCATGGATTAATTTTAAATCTTTCATAACACCCAAGCATATACTGCTTGTACAAATATAATAGACTAATCTACATATGAAAAAGGTTAAAAATATTTTAAGTATTATTAATATAAAAAGAAAAAAGCAACACTCAGTAATATCAACTATGAACACGGCAGCAATGTACTGAGGATTTTTATTTTTTCGTTTAATAAAATCTTTATATAACTTTACTTAAAGATTAAGTCATAATAGAATAATCCTTTATAATTGCTAAAAGAATAAACGAAATCGCATGGACAGATAGAACATTTGGACAGTTTCTACTTAATTTATGTCAAGAAAAGAAAAAAATTCTCAGAACACAAGAAAAATTTATTTAAAAAACTTAACGGCAGTACCAAGTCAGCCGATTTACTAAATTTTTTATAAAAGAAGGATTGTTGTCCAAATACACAATTATATATCTATATCTATATATGAACTTTTGTGCTTTTATATATATATATATATATATATATATATATATAGAGAGAGAGAGAGAGAGAGAGAGAGAGCAAAAGAGAAAAAATACCGGTAGAAAGTACAAGATAGATATGTGTCAAATTTTATGGGATATCATTATTTAATAGTAGTATATTCTACTATTACTTGACGGTCCTTGGTTAGATGGTAAACTGCATCCGGCAGCAAGGCCTCTGATTGGAAGGTTGACAGAAGCATGGGACCACATTTTAATTGCTATTGTTCTCAGGCCCACCCTGACCCGGAGTGGTAGCACCTGCTAGGGTCACAGCTATGGGCAAATAGTTAACCCCCAACCTGTGGTCATAAACTATGAAAGTATAAAGTTAGACTTCTGTAGAAAAATATACATTTTTGAACGAAACATATTACCAACAATACATTTTTGAAGAAAAATTATAACAATAACACATTTTTAAAGGAAAACATATTCTCAGCAAAACATAGTTGAATACAAAACTAGAAGACATTTTCAGTTAAAAAAGAATAAAAACAAAAAACAAATCATTAAAAATCTGACCAAATCAACCTTCTCACTATAACTGAACATTCAAAAAATACCTTAACCCCCACCTTTTTGACATTAAATAACCCACAGAGGTTGATATGCTGTTAAAAAAAAAGAACTCAAACTCAATCTCAAACGCTAACTTCACGTTCTATATTAGTTTTTCTCTTGTATCTCGTGAGTCAGTGTGAACAAAGGCAAGGCTGGTTATAGAATGGCAACGACAATTATCAGGATTTGGCCGATGCATAAGAGTGTGCCGCAGATAGATGATATATTTCATTATTGAAATTGTGGGCACATTTGACCGCACTTAATCTACGGTTGCCTATGCGTACTGAAAATACCTGATTGTCAGAGCAGCGGCCAACAACAGGCCTTTAGCAATCCTGACCTAAGGTGATTAGCTATAATTTTCCATTGTAAGATATAAGATCAGAAAAGCCACCACCACAACATCGGTAAAAACTTCTAAATTGTGTTGTACATATCACTAAATGGACGCGGGAATACTGGGAATATGTGACGTGGTGCGATGAATCACTATTGACGCTGATGATAGTAGGGTTTAGGTCTGGCAGTGAACTCATGCAATCTAATATACCTGTGCAGGCAGATGGCTGTTCGATATTATTTGGGTCATACTCTTGTACCATTGTTTAATTGCATTGGTTACAGAATTTACAGTCAAATTACACGGAAAACACCTATTCTCTTTCGATAAACAAAGTTAAGCGCTGACGAAGCTGGATAATATTTAGATGGTGACCGCTCGGGAAAACCAGGTAGTTTAAGCCAGTTGCTACAGTCAGAATATGTTGCGACTTTAAATAACTCACAAAAGGTTCATAATCTGTTAAAAAATATCAGTCAAAAGCACCTAAACAGATCCTTGAACTCTGATTGTAAACTAACAGGCTCCATATACCCTAACACCAATAATACTCCATGTTATGAGGTGCATGTTTCACAGAATTGGTTGTAGATGTTTTCTGGAGGATTCTGGCGAATGTTGGAGCCACTATGTATCTCCAACATGAGCCCAATATGTGAAAAAAAAAAGAAAAAAAAAGGAAAGAAAAAGAAAAATAAATAGAAAAAATAAATAGAAAATAGGGATAGAAAATGAAGCAAGAAAAAGAAGGTTGTACTTACTTTATATTCTGTAATAAATTAAGTATTTTAAATCTGTTAATGTTGCAAAATAAGAATTATAAATTCCAAGAGTTCAATCCAAATCACAAATTTTATTCAGTAATAAAAGGAACAATTAAAACAATAATTTGCATAAATTATCCTATATGCGAGAGGTAAGCTAGTAACAGATTCTAAAATAAATAAAATAAAAAGGGAAAAATTTATATTTAATAATCAATCTTACGAGAACGCTATAAGTTGTTCCCCTTTAATTGGATTTATTACTGCTGATAATAATTTTTACTAACATAATAATTTACTAACGTAACATTTTAAATCGCCTTTTTTATTATTAAAAGACAATATTTTTATTAAAAAAAAATCAATAATTATTTGAGTTATATTATATTATATTATTCATAGAACAAACATTACTGATGTTTGTTCTAAATTAATATATTTACGAAAAATTATTTACCCGAAATGTAAATAACAATAAGCTTGTATTCACCCTATTATTTAAATATTTGAAAGACATTATTTAGGCTAAAAGTCAAAAGCCATTTACATTCAAGTTATTAAAACTATTATTTTAACTTGAATAAATTAACTATTAGCGCAGTTAATATTTAAAATACGAATGGAACTTTGAGAAAACGTAATAGTTCTGATATTTATATTCCATTCATAAAAGTAGCAAAATATTACGACTATATTAATTACAGCTTCATTTGAAATGAAAAGAAGAAAATCCGAATATGTATTTAGTTTATTGCGCTCAGATCATTCTCGTAATTAATATAAAAAATAAGAGGCTTTGGAATATCCATTATTAGATACCAAAATTTTCCTCTAATCATCTAAATTGCTAATATTACAACTTAGAAAAATAAATAACGATTTCATTTGGAATGAAACCATAGAAAATATGATACGTCCAACAGTTGGAAAAGAACAAGAGATTCTAATTTAATTTGACTAATTTTCTCAACACGAAAACTCTTGCAGACGACAATTTCTTCGCGCCAACATAGCAGATGTTCACGCTGGCGTTCATTACCAAATACGTATCAAAGAAACGCCCATTTTCCTTTATAAGGAATTTTCCAAATAAGGCTTATTTTTGCAATAATGCCAAAATCACGCTCATGTTACAAATAAGGAGTTTTACAATAAATCCTAAAACCTTATTGTTGAACAAATTTCAACCCCCAAAAATATTTTACAATAAAATATTAAAAAATTATTATTCTTCGGTTGAAATACAGAAAAATAATTTTTACAAATAGTGCATTTCAGAGATGGAGTTTTATGGTCTATTCAAGACAAAAGTATCAGGAAGCTGTGTGGAACTATCACTAGTCTTATCTTCTCACTGTAGCTCATTTTTGGCATTGCTGTATAAGATTGCATTTCCAAACTGAAGTTAGCCATTTTATCCAATCTTTGCTACTGCTTATCATTGTGTTACTGAGACATGATCCGAGGCACCACAAACTACGGATCGAGGAAGACCGAGATCCGTTCGTACCCCTGACCACAAAGAAAACTTAAAACCAAAAGATTTACGGATATATGGTTATACGAACTCTATCCTTGCTTTGCCGTGAGGAAATGATCACCCCCGTGTTTGTAAAAATATTTTGATACAATATATATATATATATATATATATATATATATATATATATATATATAAAGGAAGAGAGAAAGAGAGAGAGAGAGAGAGAGAGAGAGAGAGGAGGGAGAGAGAAATATATACATATTCCATTTGCCTTCAGGCGATTTGCAAAAAAAAAAAACAAAAAAAAAACCGTAAACGGTAAAATCAGTTATTGCAAAATTGCCTGAAAATGCCACTCATGGTAGAAAGCTAGGTCGCGTAATAACTCGTTTACAAATGGAAAATATTCAAAAGTTCTACAAAATAATTGTATTGAATACTTTTTTAATACAAATGTGCACTGGTTTAACATTATTATGACCAGAAACTAAGCAGTTAAACAATCAATATGCTCTTGTCTTACAACTGTGCACTTTTAACACTGTACTTTAACAATAAACGATACAGATGCACGGAGAAAAAAACAAAAAAGAAAACAATGTGTTTTAACGAAAAGATACACTTACTGAACGCAAAGTAAAAGAACAAAACGAAAAAACAAATCAATAATGCAAGAATTAAAAATATTACACTCTTTAAAAAATATACCGATACCCAATTGGAAAGAATACATACTTCAATTATTACAAAAAATTAAACAGTTCCATAACAGGATAAGATAGAAAGCATTATTCTCCATAAAAAATATGAAGGAGCTAAAAGGGAAAAAATGTGAGTAATTTGAATTTAAATCTAAATTTTAATTTTAAAACAACGAATTATCCTTCTTTAATCAAAGAATTAATTAATTTCGAAGAAGACAGGATTTCTATATTAGATAATATAAAATTTAAAAAAATCAACAATTTCCACAAATTATTAAACACTGAAGTAAAAAAAAAAAATGAAAGAAACGCAAAACATCCTTATTAAAGGAGATAAATCTAACAATATATATTAAATAAACACAAGAGTATACGAAAAAAAAAATCTTCTCTCGCACTTCCCGCCTGTGGAACTCGCTCCCGTATTCTTGCTTTCCTGACGGCTACAACCTCCAGCAATTTAAATGCAAAGTCAATACTCATCTACTAACCACTGGACTCTAGCTCTTTCCCCACCCCCGTATAACCCTCCCTTTCTCTCCACCTATGTATCTGTCATCGCACCTGCCTTCTCAGCTTTCTATTGTTCCTTTCTTACTAGTTTGTACTCCTTACTCTTTTCTAATTAATCTTTTTACATTTATGTAGCCCCCAGCACATCAGTGGCATTTCCGCCTTGCTCGGGGTGAAATGATTAAAAAAAAAATCAAAAATTACAAAATCTTACAAAAAAATTCCCAGATTCCTACATTGAAAACATCAATAAGGAGGCTAAAATTATTACAGACAAATTAAATTGAAGCCAGAATATACAAATAATAACTGACAGACAAGCTTTCCAAACAATCAAAGACCGCAATAAAACTTTACCAGCAACCCATCATACCGATTTATAAATCCAACAAAAACAGAAGTGGGCAAATTAAGCCATCAAATATTAAAAAAATACCTGTGACTTGCTAAGAACAGCCACTCACGCAAACCAGTGAAAGCACGCAAGTGACTGCATTTCCTGGTTCCAAAAAATTGAATGCAGAAATAAATACACGTTCATTAATTATGACATAAAAAACTTTTACCCATCAATTTCTGAAAAAAAGTTTTAATGCAAGCATTTAATGATGCTAAAACGTACATAAAAATACAATCTGAACATATTGCATAATCCTACATTGCCGCAAGTCAATACTTTTCCACAAAGGTAAAGCTTAGATGAAGAAATCAAATAACGGCACATTTGATGTACCACAAGGATCGTATGATGGAGCAGAACTTCAGAATTAATGGGCATATACATTTATAATAAAAGCAAAAAAATAATCCATATTGACAACCATGGATTATATAGAGATGACGGATTAATGATAACACCAGACAACAAAAGAGAAAATGATATAATAAGGAAAGAGCTTTTCAAACTATTCAAAGAACTAGATTTTGATATAACAGTAGAAACAAATAGAAAAGAGGTACAATATTTAGACGTGGAATTTAATTGACAAACTGGCAATGTCTCACCATACATCAAAACAAACGCTAAGTTAACATACATATATACAAAATCCAACCATCCAAAAAGTATAATTAAACACATTCACAAAGCAATACAACACAGAATATCTATTAATTCGTCAAACAAATCAATATTTGATGAAAAAAAAGTATCGATGAAGATGCATTAAGAAAATCCTTTCCAAAAGGATCAGAACAAAACAAAAGTTTCAATAGAAATATAATCAAAGTAAAGTTATAGTTGCAGTAGTATTTTAGATAGTTTCATAAAAAACAAAACACCAGAAACTTATATAGCAGTTTACAAAACAAAACCACTAATAAAGAATGCAACTGCAGGTACAAAAATAAATGTCCACTCCAAGGACTTTGCAACACAAAAGGAATAATTTACAAGGCAAAGGTACATGACCCAAATGGCCAAAATAAAATATATTTGGGTTCAACCAAAGACACTTTTAAAACCAGATGGTTAAATAACAGATCTACATTCCAAATAGAAAACTTAAAAAACTGTACAAAACTGGCTAGCCACCTATGGAAATTAAAATCAAAATATGGAAAAGATCCAGACATAACGTAGAGTATAGTAAAAACAGCCAAGCCTTACAACGGTGGTAAAATATGTAGATTGTGCCAAGAAGAAAAGTTATAGATTACGCTATTCCCAAACAAAAGCGAACTGTTAAATGAAAGAACGGAAATTATGACTAAGTGTAACCGTACAAAAATACCTCTTAGCTACATACAGCCACAGATGAAAACGCCATAATTACTTAGAATTTTAAAAAATTGCGCCTTCAAAAATTCCCTGCCACGTGAGCGTTAAAAACATCATTACGTGAGCGTCTTAAAAAAAAAAGGTAAAATCAGTTATTGCAAAACGCCCGAAACACCACTCATGGTAGAAAGCTAGGTCACATAATAACTCGTTTACAAATAGAAAATATTCAAAAGTTCTACAATATAATTGTATTGAACACTTTTAATACAATTGGCACTGACTTAACCTTATTATGACCAGAAACTAAGTAATTAAACAATCAGTATATATATATATATATATATATATATATATATATATACTCACCAGACCTCAGTTACAGTTTCTGGGTATGAGTGCTTTATCTGAACAAGGTCAACACGTTCACACTCTCGGTCACGATGTCTTGTGATTTCCTGCTATCACAGAAGTCACAAGTGGGCACTATTGGTTTTTAACAAGCACACGTATGTTTGAGCAGGCGTCTGCAAGAAGGATTAGCTATCTACCCTATCAGACTGGTATACACGAATACAATTGGCAAGCCATACCTGTGTGCGTCTTTGTGTGCGTGTGTGTGTGTGTGTGTGTGTGTGTGTGTGTGTGTGTGTGTGTGTGTGTGCGCGCGTGTGTAGCATTTATAACAGCACAGGCTAATCATGATATAAGCATTAATTTTACACAAGTATTGTCAAAGCAGACTTATCTCTTGTCAATGCACTTAATTCGATACGTCTCATAAAAGAAGAAGAACCGTTTAAGCCAATTAATTGATCTGTTGTATTGTTTTCTTAAGACGCTTTCATTCGTGATAGACAATTAAGTGAAGATTTGCTTACCACCAGTGAAGGCCACTTACTAGAGATCAGTTTCTTTTTCGTCTTTGTCCTATCAGCAATGGTCGCTAACAGACTGAATTAATTGCATTAATGTGAGATAAACGGAAATTTTTGCGTCATGCCTACGCATAAAATTCATGATCAACATTTCGGTGACAAACTCTAGACATTTCTAATCAGGCTAATCTTGTATTGTTCACGCGAGATGAATTCGAGATTAAAAAAATCAGTGCAGAAAGAATTTTTTTTGCTTATTTAAACACAAAATATGTTGGAATATTTTAGCAATAAAAATGTTCTATCTTTCACCGTTAATTTTCCAAACGGCATCATTTAATAAATAAGTCGTTTTTTACTCCCTCGAGTCATTCAGAACGTTTATCTTTTTCTCTTTTTTTAATGTTTATCAACCTTCTGCAGGTCATTTAAATCCATAACATATTTTTAGATTGTAATAATTTCTTTGTTGAAAATAATGGTTTTCCACTACAAGTCTTACTATTTAATCCAAAACTTTCAGGAGTAAGAGGTGGATTCATATCTTTCCCAAATGTATTAGTGTGCAACGGAATATAACGATCCCGAATTTAATGAAAACGGCACGATCTCTTATTTCATTACACCACTCACACATCGTAGCTTGCAGAATCTAGTATAGTCAAAATGTCACCCATCTAGATGCTGACCATGTTCGACTTTCCTTAATTTCACCGATTAGACGAAAACCATTTTTTCACCGTGATATTCCAGAAGCTCCTTCAGAACGTGGGTGATCATGAATCTCCACAACTTGCTGTCTAGGCAATGTTTATCCTCCTATTATTCCTGCTATCTATTTACACAAGCTTGTTATCTAGATTACTCGATGTTTCATTTTCTCTTCTTTGCTTCAATCTGTCAAATTATCTTATATAGTCCTGGGCATGGCAATAAACTACATACGGCAGTAAGGTTTCTGACTAGAAGATTGGAGACTTTGAGAAGCGTGGAACGACCTTTTAATTGCTGTTGTAGACATGTTCACTCTGACCCGAAGTACTAGTACCTATCTAGGTCACAGCTATAAATAGTGAATAAACACCATGGAAGTACACCATGAAAGTATAAAAATATATTCTTGTACTAAAAATGCCAACTTTTCCTTTACTAATTTTCAATAAAAATGTGTTTCTGGCCTCCGTTTTCTTTAAATCTTCCTCTTTGCTCAGATATTTAGTCCATAGTATTCTTAGTATCATTTGTAGAGCCATATCTGTATTGTGTGGTTTCTTCTATTCATCTTTTGGGTAGTTGCCCACCATTAACTATCATATAAAAGAACCGGCATTAGAGAGAAATTCATCACTTTTTGTTTTCCTTATTTTTTTGCCTTTTACTACATTTTTTATGTTTTGAAAGGCATCATTCGCTATTCCTAAACGTCTACGGATTTCTATAACATTTTCTGTCGTCTGTTAAAACTTTCTAGGTAGTTAAATTTCTGTGTTTGTGCTACTCTGACATCTCCGATTCGTGACTCGCTTTCGAGGTTTGATTATTCAATGGAAATACATTTTTAATTCAAAGAGAAAAAAAACTCGAAACCATTTTGGATACTGATATTTTTTCTGTTTCCTTCTAACAATCTCACTGCACAGTCAAAGAAATTCAAAGATTTTCCTCCCCGTATAAATCCTGTCAAAGTCGAAGAAGTTTGCCTATTTGAAATAATTTTTTTTTTGTTTTTTCTAATCATTTCACCCCGAGCAAGGCGGAAATGCCACTGATAAGGGGGGGGGGCTACATAACTGTAAAAAGATTAATTAGAAAAGAGTGAGGAGTACAAACTAGTTAGAAAGGAGCAATAGAAAGCTGAGAATGCAGGTGCGATGACAGATACATAGGTGGAGAGAAAGAGAAGGATATACGGGGGTAGGAGAGAGCTAGAGTCCAGTGGTTAATAGATGAGTATTGACTTTGTATTTAAATTTCTGGAGGTTGTAGCCGTCAGGAAAGCAAGAATATGGGAGCGATTTCCACAGGCGGGAAGTGCGAGAGAAAAGGCTGGAGGAGTAGAATTGTCGTCTGCATTTGGTTAACCTGACTGTGAATGGGTGGGACCCAGTTGCCAGTCTGGTTGCACGAGTAAACACCTGTTGAGGAGGCACCAGTGACTTAAGTTCATCTGAACAGAAGCCATGAAAGTATTTATAGAACAAAGGGAGGCCACATTTCGACGGTGGGGAAGTGGCTGCAGTCGAGCCGCCAGATCAGTACCTATCACATTACAGACTCTCCTTTTGAGCCTGTCGATGGCACTGAGGAGAACGGCAGGGGCACCTGACCGTAAATGACAGCAGTACTCCATGCACGGATGGATAGTTGACTTGTATATATGAAGGATGGATTTAGGCGGAAAAAACATCCTGGATCGACATAGTGACCCAACCTTCTTAGCAGTAGATTTATCTCCATTCCTGAAATTAATTCTTCTCATATTAGCGGGAATGATTTAGAGCATCAATTTTGTAATTGTTACTCTGATCACTATATCTAGACTTAAATAGAATTAAGTATTGTCTGACCAGTATAATTATGCTCCTAGAGAAAGCATGAATCAACTGCTTTGTACCACCCCAACGGTCGTCCTAGGGATTTCTCCGGGCGGCCGTTCTCCACGCTGTGATGTTGCCGGATTTTTGTAGAAACCGTCGGACGAACAGCTGGGGGTACAAGATTGACTGTAAGGAACGAACTTCCAAAATTTGGATGAGTTGAAAAGGAAGCTTTATTCGTTTAGAGTTAGCCTTGTCTGTTGGGGCAGGCGAATGTGACACACAGTTCTAACTCTAATGGAGATCAACAAGCCCGAACTGAACGAACCAAGACGAACGGAGAATCTTCCTTACTTCAAGTTCGCACCCGGCTGACTCCTTTCACTTCTACTCGTCTTAACTTAACTGGCTCTATTTATTTAATATGAATCCGGAAATGCGGAAATCCGGAAATGCTTTAGACCACCGGTGACAAACACCGGCGACTGTAAGTCTGAAATTTCAGTTATCTTTTTTTTTTTTATCTTAATAAGGCTTCCGCCGGAAAAGGCTTAATGTGTGGTCAAGATACAATAAAGGACATCCTTTGACCGGTCATCGCAAACCTACCCGCTGACCTCTCGCTGAGTCAAATATTTATCGGAGGACAATTTTCCTCATAAAAGAAAAAGCGTTTATTTATTTTTTTCCTCTTCTTTTTCACTTTTGTTAGATATGTTTTTAAACTATTTTCTATTCTAATCTATTTTCTATTTTAATCTATTATAATAAAATACATATATGTCCAGTTATCGTGTCACAGCTTCTACTCACCCCAGCTATGTATTAAATATCATGATAGGCTGTCCAGTCTGTGGTGATAGATTTTTCTAGAAGAAAACCAAAATCACACCAGTATATCCTAATAACTCAACCAAATTACCAGATAATTAAAACGAGTAATTTATCAGGTACTGACATTGGAAAAATTATAACATTTTAATACAATTAAAATTAATATAATTAAAAGTAATTATAATCTTTAATATTTGGATTTCAACGTAACTTTGTTTTGCATTTATATATATTTCTGTAGTATATGCATTTTCTTTCCAAGTCCAACCCAAAGAACTAATGTCAGAATTTCCACAGATCATTGTTAAATAACCCACTCCAAAAGCATTAAAGAATAATAACAACTATCTGTGATCATATACATTTTACATAAATAAAGCTCTTTGCAATGTGTGAGCTGTACTTCTAAATACAATCTTTTGTATTTCTTTAAGATATTGGCTAAAATTTCTTAAATAAAACTGTATCCATAAAAATAACTTTAATAAATCTAGAACACAAAATACACTATACAGCCTATAGTAGTTATGCCCACACAAAAATGTATATGCACAAAAGCTGAGTATCATCTACCAAGTATTCTATTGTGAAAGCAGAATAACATATATCATATTTATCCATACAATGAGTATTTAAGAACTTTTCTAATCGATCTGAGGGATTCAACTACAACTGAAATGTCTGAGAAACTATTTTATATTTAATACATCAGTTACTACTGATGAAATTTCTAAATTTGAGAAAAAAATTCACATTAATTAGAAATTCTCTATAAATCTCATAAATTTTAATAGCAAAGCGCAAAAATCCCATCCTTTGCACACACACACACACACACACACACACACACACACACACACACACACACACATAAATATCGCGATAGATTGGGCCTGATAGCGTTAGTTACCAACCAGTCTAGAAAAACTATGAATTCAAACCAGCCTGGAGAGGGTTGGGTCATGTCAGGCTGTATAACCTTGGAACACCACTGCTGTCAAAGCTACAGCAGATGTAATCCTAAAATTGTAATAAGTTACAGAAATTGTGAGCTTGAAAATTAGAATCACCTAACTCGTCTCTATTTTCTAGTGTCCTAAATGAAAATTAGCTGAATGTTTATTTTCACTGTAAACCTTTAGTAACGGTGGAGTGATATATACGTTTCATATAGGCCTAGAAGATATCATTGCAATTCAATTTTACTTGATGTCAGTATATATCTTTACTTTCAAAATCTATCTATCTATCTATCTATCTATCTATCTATCTATCTATCTATCTATCTGTCTGTCTGAGAATGTTGCTGAAATGTATTTTTATTTGGCATTTCCTTAAGTCTTTTCTCTGCTAATTTGTTTCTCTTTTCGCTTCGCTAAATCAGACATCCACAAGGCGGGTCATGTCACAGCGACAAGATTCCTGTCTCAACGTTTCTTAATAAAGTATCTCAATTTCTCCATTTGCACATAATTCTTAGCTCGGGTATTCTTCATAGACTATAACACATTTCATCCACCGCTTTTTGTCTATTTTCTTTCATATTCTCTGATTTACCCGTTCTTTCTACTTAGTTTTCTATTCATTTTTTCCCCATTCTTTTATTCTTTTTGCTCTCAATTTATATACGCCTTTTTCTTCCTGCATTTTACCTTAGTTTTCCTTCTTTTTCCTTTTTTTTTCATTTCATTTCTTTATTTTTCATTTTCTTCATAAAATCCTGACTTTTTAACTTTCATTTTCTCTCTTTCTATTATCTTTGTTATTCATCTTCAGTTCTTTTCTTTTTTTTTATCTCCACTTGTTCCGCCTTTTCTTTTCCTTTTCCTGCTTTTCCTCTTATCTTCCACTTCGTATCTTCTTCATCTGACTTTTTCGTTAATTTTCTTTTCACGAAATTTTTTTCTTTATCAGTTAGTTATTTATTTCCTTATTTATTTTTTTTCTCTTTCTTTATTTTTTCTTGGATCGGCCCCTTCTATTTTCACTTTTTTTCTTTTCTTTTGCCGCCTTCCGAGAAAAATAAACCTGGCTCGAATTACACTTTCCGATAACTTCATTTTTGTCTTTTTTACGTTTCTTTATCACATTCGAACAGGACGGAAGTGTAGGCATGTGCACTTGCGCATGAAGACTCCTGGGATTGTACATCCGGCTTATACGTAGTAAACCATCTGACACGGTGCGCATATGCAGTCATGTGGTTTGGATCTTATGTAAGTCGATGCAAATATAGATGAATGATTGGGTGCATAGTAGCGTTTTCGGTTTGAGCATGTGAATGAACGCTTTGTTCGATATATTTTTACACAGAACAGAAAATAAAATAAAGAGAGAGAACGTAAAACGTTAAGAGAAGGAAAGAGAAGGAATAAAATGTCTGCTTGTATTGTTTTTTGGGAGTGTATTTGGTTATATGTTCACACGTTTAAATATATGAATGCCTCTCTGAATATCTCTTACTGAGTGAAGAAACAAAGACGTATGAAAAAGAGAAAGAGAAAGATTTTAAGAACGAGATAAAACAAAGTAAGATTTCTTTTCTTAAAAAAAAAGCAGACGTACACAAACGCACATGCGCATAGGCGACAGAATTTATTTCTGTTGAGGATAAATCGAGTTGTCCATTTGGGAATTCTCTTGTATATTATCTTGCTTGTACAACCTGAGAGTGAAGATGAGAACTGATAGATAAAACGATAAATAAATTAAAAAAGAAATAGAGAGTAATATTGAAAGAGAGAGCGAGAGAGAGAGAGAGAGAAGAAAAGAAGAGTTGTGTAATCGCTTATATTTTTAAATGATTTTTTTTCAAAATATATGTAACAACGAAACGTGATAAAGTTAAATATAACCAATTTTAATTTAAACTTATCAGGTCAGAAAGAAAACAGGAGTGTGTATAATGTAAGACGAAAACAATCTTGTGAAAATGCGCATGTATCTTTTATAATATTTCATTTTAACTGAAAGGTAAAATCCGCTAAGACAATTGACGCCATTGGCAAATGAACTTGATAGTCAGGCCAGTGAACACTATTAACATTGGTTACAATCTTGCTGAGTCCAGAGAAATTTTATTTAGCATTTTTAATATTATTTCTAATAAAACAGCTTCTTGCCTAAATACACATAATAATTAGACACAGTGCCTCGTTTTATTATTCAAATTCGATGTCTTTAAAATAAAATATTACGAAACTGGTAAGTGTTTCAGTGTATACATAACTGCGTTATTGCTTTTAAATCATTCTCCCAAGTTTGAGTAGTCATCTCTCTTTCATTTAAACTCTGTGTAATTAACGGATATCATCATCATCATCATCATCATCATCAGCAGCAGCAGCAGCAATCACTGAGGGGCTGTGGTTGTGTTGTTGCTTGCAAATCTAAGTTTGACCAGCTCTTTCTGCTTAACGGTCATATCATGCCGAAACTACTTCGTGTCTGGCCAGTGCCTATAGAGGAGATTGTTAGGAAGTATCAGAAGCTGTAAGATGTAAGAGTTGCGCCGTTGGTAACAGCAAGGAAGTAGGACTCAGAGAGACGATTTCAAATACCAGCCAGTTTCATTATATACATGAATATCTTGGAAAAAAGGTATGAATCCACCTCTTCTCTGTCATGCTATGGACTCATTAGTAGGAGTCGTTTCAGTAAATCATTATTATATCTAAAAATTTCTTAAAATCTAAATATGATTTTTGACATTAAATAAACTGTAACAAGTTGATATGTTGAAAAACAAATAAAAACAGCTCTTATCAATGTCTCGGTTGCAAACCAATACCTTGCGTTGAAGTTTGGAGAAATAATCATGCTTGCGTTTCGTGTCTTAGGCAAGTAAACGTGTCAGGTCAGTTAACGGCTTTGATGACCAGAAAAATTATATCTCTAGGAATTTTCGATTAGATAGACCGATAAATGTTAATTTTACTGTCTGTTAACAGATATACGCAAACAAGTGTGCCTTCTCAAACAAGTCTGCGCACTAACATGACGTTTGTAGCAATAAAAAATACTGTCTGAATAAAACAAGAATTAAGTCTTAATTACTTACCTTCATATAAATAATGTATCTTGTGTGTTTCAGTTTAAACTATAAATATATTTTTATAAGAAATAGCGATAACACGCTGGTTTGTGTGAATCAGTATTTCTTTTGTAAACAAATTAATTACAAAATAAATTTCGACTCAACAGTAAGTCCGAATGGTATCCTATCAAAGTATAATCAATTAGTGAAGTATTTTTTAAGGTGGGATGAATAAATTGTCGTGTAGATTACGTAAAAATGAAAATAGCACTGACATCTCATGTTATCATATATTTACCAAAATTACACAAAAATATATCGTAAGGAGAGAGCATACATTTATTCAATAAAGTCCTCTTGGCTTTATCATAACCTCCACACGACTTCCAAATCTCCTGAATGTATTCTTGACGGTCTGCTTGTTTAAGCCTGTGTAGGTGCTAACATAATCCTTGCCTTTAATTCATCTTTGGTGTTACAAGAAGATTTATTGGTTTCTTGCTTAACTGCGCCTAAACATAACAATCAAGGGGTTGCAGTCTGTAGACTTAGGTGACCAGATTTATGGAGTGATGTGGTCGTAGAGATTGTCTGAAAGCCATGACTAGATTCTTCTGCTTGTGTGGCATGTGCATAGCCCTGTTACCCGACATAGGATCTTCTAGCAGCCACGATCTTGACCCAGGACAGCACTACCTTCTCAAGGCACTTAATATAGGACTCCCTTTTGAGTCTGAGGCCCAAATGCGCCAGTTTTCTTTTTATAAGAATGAGCAGAGTGAGTTTTCCCTCATAATCACACTAGAATACACGGGTTATAAATATGAGAAGAATGAAAATGGAGAGGAAAGGGCAAGAAAGGATCAGGCTTCAAGAAGACCAACAATGGCCTTTGACGTTGCATTTGATTTTTTTAGAGTTTGTAGTCTTCAAGAATGTAAGTGATCAGAAGGAATTTCCACAGGTGAAAACTGTGATAAAAATCTGTTATAGAAGAAATGAGTGTTGCATTTAGATTATTCAACAATAAAACAGTGAGACTTTGTTGTCATTCTAGTAGCGCGCGTAAATTCATGTAATCGGCACACCAGAAGAATAAACTCGGCCGAGCACTTAACATAAAAAGATTTGGAGCACAAAGGGAAAGAAGTCAAATCACGTCTGTGAGAACGTGACTTGAGACGAGATTTCCGGTCGGGATCGATTGTTTTCAAACTCTTTTCGAGAGTTTCCTCAAGAATATCGAGATGCACAGTAGAAACACCAGATCATATATAGCAACAGAATTTAATACGTAGACGAAGTATAAAATTATAAGTGTGCAAGATGAATTTTAACACGAGAAAGTTTTTGTCACCACACAGTTACTTAACTTTCCTTGTAGCAGACATAGCAATTAACTCAATGTAGACGCTCCAATTAATGTCAGTGGAAAAACATGACGCCCGGAAGAATTATATAAGTTTATCCACTGTTCTTTGTGGTAATTTCAGATAATAGAAGATTATCGTTTTTCACAGGTTTCTATCTTTTGTTTCTTTTATTTCAATATTCTATTGATAGTTTTCAATATATATCAATGTGCTTGTTGTGCGATAATATAGGTGGTATTATTGGCAACTACCGATAATATTAAGTCCAGTGTATTTGAGAAACGAAAACGTTGTAATAAATTTAATTATGAGAAACGAAAGCCTTGAGAATTTATCTCACTGTGTGCATATTGAATACAAGAGAAGTAAGAGCAAATAGTATTAAACTACTTTAGAAGTTTGAGTAAAGAAAGGGCAGAATAAAGATCACAGAAAAAAACGAACAGTCAAGAGACAAGAATAAGAACAATAAAAACATTTGTAAATGTGAAGAGCTATGATCATCCACGGTTTGAGAGAAAATCTCACATGAATTAAGAAGTTGGCGAAACACTAATTTTCTAAGTTTGTGTCAGATCTACCTGAATATTGTAAATATCATATTTCAAACATTTTTAAAACGCCAGATTCGCAATTTCTAATAGGTGTGTGATAATGAAGAAATACAAATATTCCTGAGCAGCCGTCTACAAAAAGAACTAGCAAAACACACCTGAAGACTGGTACTCGGAGACCAATAACCAGCTATTACTTACTAATTTTCAGTTTATATTATATACTTTTGAAAAAGGGAAGATTCTCATGATATATTATTCTTGCCCGACAAAAATTAGTTAAAGTAAGACTATATACCGCTAATGTAACAGGAAGCCAAATTTATTAAAACAAAGCCATGGACTCATTTTATGAGCAAAGGATTGCATCACACCAAATAGAAATTTGCATGTGTTTTCAGAAATCGCAGAAAGATCGACTGATTTAGACTGACAAGAATAGATATACAAATTGAATGACAGAAATGCGGAAAGAAAGATAATCTGATAGGCATGAACATGCTGGGATATATAGACGTATAGACAGACACTTGTTGGCATATCTACAAACTTTCAGATGCTTTAGTGATTTAATGAATTTTTGTTGATACATATATAATTATAACATTCGTGAACACACAGATATTGGATTATCTATTTATGCTATGTGTTTTCCCCATAGACACATGTGGATCCGTACACATCAATAATTAAAAATATCAAAAGCCTAATACACCCATCAAGATAAGAGGATAGTGGTTACATGTATCACAGCTAACGGTTTGACGAATTGATGAGAAAGTAGATAAAAGCAGCTTCTTTGCTTGCTGATGCAGCACAGAGAGAAATGCCGACAGGTGAGGTAACCCAGTCTGCTTAGGCGGTCTTTGATTGAGAGTGTACTCTACATGTGACTCACTAGACTCTGCGCTTTTCAAAAAAAAAAGAAGCCTTTTCGTCACCTTGTCATGGTACTTCCTAACAACGTCCGCTCATTATTATTAGAGATGCCCAGGGCGCCAACAAAACAGGTTAAGGTCTAGAAACTGATAAACAAATCTATAGGACGGAAATCGATAGTGTAGCACGTCTTAATTTACTAAGACGAAACATGTACATATTAAAGCCTCTAACATCAGAAGAATGAACAACCATCATTTTTTAGACGATGGTAATTTATTATTATTATTATTATTATTTTGATTGATTGCGTGGATTCATTTTTTCAGATCCTAATCAAACTCCTAAGGTTAGAAATTGCTACATGGCATTTGCAATTGAGCATTCTTTAAAAATGAAAACAGTATTTACATTATTCGGACTATTGTCCTCATCTTTGTTGACATTTGTACGACGTTTCAGCCGTTGTGCGCTTCGGCCTTCTTCAGGTACTAGGAATTTTGAACCGAATCCTTTATTACAATCACTGGGGTATATGAACTCCATTCCATGCGTAGTAGTGCCTCTTCAGGTTGTCATGAGTTATCTCCCACTAACCCTGTAAGTTACTTGTTCACCACTGCTGTAGCCTGGTATTGAACACACAACTCTTTGGGTCAAGTCACAGGAACTAACTAAAGTCTATATCAATATATATATAGAGAGACGTTGGTTAGTTCCTGTGATGAATAAGTAACTTACAAGGTTAGAGGGAAATAACTCATGCCTCCCAGAAGATACTCTAGGCAAAGGATAATAATGATATACGCCAGTGATTGTAATGAAGGGTTCGGTTTGAAATTCCTAGCGCTTGAAGATGGCCGGAGCGTACAACAGCCAAAACGTCGTACAAATGACAACATAGATGAGGACAATACCTCGAATAATGTAAATACTGTAAAAAAACAAAAAAAAACAAACTAAGATCACGCATATTTTAAATAGATAAAGGCCTTTGTAAGATGTGAGCTGGACTTGTGATTTGGCATTTTTTTAATGCTTCAAGTTACCAGCGTTTCCTACAATAACTCTATCGGAATCTTTTCCAATCAAACGCAAGAGTTTCAACTACAACTTCGATTGTTGACGTCCCAAAGTTCCACATTTTTTGAGATTTGAATTTGAAAGTTCTTGTTTTTTAAAATCTTCAAAAGATACATTACAACCTGCAGAAACTGCCATGTTAGAAAGCATATTATTATTATTATTGTAAACATAATTCTGGTCGTTAAAAACCCTTTTATCCCGTTTTCAGTAAACTATTACTTACCTTTACAATATAAAGCATGACTGTACTGACACAATATCTGTTGGGTAGATAATTAATTCTTTTTTAATACTTCCCTGAAATCAACGCTTTCTACTCCTAAAGAATCAACAATGTTTTGATGAGTTCACGAGTGAAATTCGTCGCCATATAATGAATATATAAAAGAAAATGTTAATTCAAATCTTAGTGTTAACAGAATTTAACTAAATGCTAGAAAGTTATCTCCAGCCAACAAATGTCGTCATCAATATTTTAACTGATTTTTCTTTCAAACACACAAGTCAATTTGGATAAGAATTTACTTCAATGTCATGGATGATTGATCGATTCAACTTTACATTTTTCTCTCATTTTCTTGAGCCCCCATAGATTTGGTTTTCAAAGGATGATTTTTCATTTTTTGCTTAACAATTCCTTATTTTGTTTCTCTTCTCTTCCTTTTCAAGAGTTTTGTTTCTTTATTATTTAAATTATTATCTTTATTTATTCTTATTTTTAAAAAATTCCGCCATTAATCTTGAAGCATTTTTCATGATTTTGATATGTCTGTTATTATTTCGAAAAAAAACTTTTAGGACAACTTTATATTTCTCTAATTTTATATATTTCATTTTGCTTTTTTTTTATTCTATCATGTAGGTTTTTTCCATTTACTTCAAAATATTTCTTCTTTGCTCTAATGAAAACTAGATATCATTAAAGTATTATATCAGTTTTTCTTAAGTTTATATAATTATATTATTGCGTTTTAAATTATTACAAAATATTCAAAAACATCTGCTAATTATCTTACTTTAAAAAGCATTCTCATTTTCTTTGTTTAGTTGTTATAAAGACTTCTTCATGTAATTGTGAAAACAAATAAAACAGAAAATAACATGTTAATGCATTCTGTTGCTTATTATTAAAAATTCTTAACACAAAAAATCGTCTAGAATACGTAGTTTCCAAATGAAATAACCAGAAATTAAAACATTATTATTAATGTTATTATTAACAATTATAATAATAATGATAATAATTGCATGGTTAATACATGTCAAAAACAGGTGCGATCTCTTATCATTGCGAGTAAGGGAATGGAAAAGCAAACCAAAGAGAGTCTGGAGCTATACTTTTCCAACAGACTGAGTTAATGAACAATGAAGACCAAATATAGTCTTGCTAAACACAACTGAAAATGAAAGCCAAACTATTGATGCTCCAACCTGCAGACGAGAATATAGCAGAGAAGCAAACAGGAAAATACAAATCAACAACTACTCTTAAATTAATGTTGAAATTGCAAGATTGGGAAACATGCCGGAAACATATCTAAAAATAATCTCCAGTGGAATAAAATCCCTTATTTCATTCTCATTAAAGTTTGAACAATATGTCGATCAACTTAGTGCAAAACGAACTCTACAAAAGTCTGCCTTATTGTGTACAGCAAGAATATTTGAAAATTTATCTCCAAACGGGGTGATTGTTTTAACATGATATGCAATGTCTTCTCTGTTACTTATGAAATTTACACAGCAACACTAACATTCAACAGTACAATTATTTCTAATAATAATGATGCATTGAAATTGATGGCATCACACACTCGAAAAAAACGAACATAAGTGTAAAGAAAATGTTGAATTTGTTATCATTGTATTTTGCTATTTTCGAAATGAAAGGGAAAAGCACGATATATATTTCGAAATTTACACCGAAGTGGAGAAATACTAGAACGATACAATGACAGTTGCACCGATATTTATGAGAGCACCAAGGAAAATTAAAGCCAGAAAAGCAAAAGAGACTATAAAGGAGTGGGAGAAATGAAACCAACCAGAAAACATTGTTGATAAAAACTGCCGGAATACGAAGGAGGGACTTGGAGTTTTGAGGAAGTATTCTGTCACTTAAACGTCAGTGGAAACCACCAGTTACTACTATAATTCAAGTGTGTAATAATAATAATAATAATAATAACAGTAGTAGTAGTAGCAACAGTATTAACTCTGCTCAGTAGGATTTTAGCAGTATAAATACTACCAGGAAGCATGTCCAAAAAGTCGAGATTCTAGAAGTTTTAAAAATATGTGTGAAATTCGATGAAACTATAACACACTTTTGAATGAATTGCCAAATTTAACTCATAATGAATATGAATGGCACAGACATTATGAAGTAATTAAAATCGTTCATCACAGGTTTTGTGAGAAGTAGGGTTTCATCAAAAATAAGAATGTCCTTACCAGTTAAAAATATGTTACGTTTCGTGTCAGATTTATCAATACAAACAATAAAGAAATTGGGACATGACAAACGGGACATATTGGCCAAAAGTTTTCATCTCAAAAGAAGAGTTAATTATTGATTCATCTTATTCATTTGATACAAGGATATAGCAAAAGGAAAAAGTGAAAGTAATCAATTATGACCCAGTGAAGTTTGAACACGCAAGGTGAAAATTTAATCTTACAATCATAGCAACTGTCATTGATGCAATGGGTCCGGTGGCTGATAGAACAGAAACACGAATATAAGAAAATTGGTATTGATTGTTAATGGAACGGTTGCAGAAAGAAGGCCTCTCAGCAATAGCATGAATAGCCCGGAAAGCGAGGAACATTTAGTGCCAGAGGAAGATTCTATGATAAATAAGTTTGCTCTTAATAAGATATTGAGAACTTAGAAAACAGAATATATGGTTGTCAGTAAAAGAACCACCTCAATAGGCAAAATACAAATTGTACAACAATGTTAATAACTGAAAACTGTTTTAACAGCGGACGTAATACAACATCGAAATCAGAAGGAGCATTGAAATAGCAACAGATTTCATTCCAAAATCAAAAATAAATGTTGACTTTCAAAAACTAAGCAAAGTATTAAGAAAGATGGATATGCGTTGTGGTGCAGTGGATATCAGCTCAGAAAGAGAAATCGAGAAGCCGAGTTCGAATTCCAGTTGAATTTCTTGTATTCACTTACACGCAAATACCCTTGGGAAAGGTATTAATAAATAACAGACAGAAAGTAATGGCAACATACTGCGAAATAATTTTCTGCCCAGTCAGTCATTTCTATGTCGAGACATGATCTCCCAAGCGAGTATCATGCATGGCACTTATCTGACTGATTAACAAAGCAGAAATTTTATTAGGGACGTAGGAAAAAAGTACTAAATTGTTATGTAATAACAGTCTACGTATATGCAGTAAATGCTAGACAAGTTCTAGCAGATGAAACAAACTGGAGGGAACAAAACACTGATTCTACATAAATATGCTTAAGATATTATGCGATGAACTTTATGAAAGATTACAGGAAATAGACAGATAAAAACACTTATACTTAGCATCATAAAAAGATTTTTGGAATTTCTAGAGTATATAATGAGGAAAAAGGCTTGGAAAATTTGACACTCTCAGGGCATAGTGAAGACAAGAATGACACAGGAAAGTACCGCATAAAGGACATAAGGAGCTTGGATAAATAGATGACGGATCAAGGTTTTGCAGAAATGAAAAAAGTCGCCACGAACAGGAAATTAGGAAGAGCCATGATCGTCAAAGTCCTGAAATAAATTGCATATAAAAGAAGATATTATTTGAGAAATTATTACTTCTACTACTCTGGTTGCGTTATAATCTGTAAAAACAAAACCGGGTTTATTTTAATGATTTATATATATATATATATATATATATATATATGTAATCATATGTCTATATGTATTATGGTGTAGTGTAATATATATATATATATATATATATATATATATATATATATATATATATAGTATACCGTACTGATATTTATATTATTTAAAAAATATTGTCAATCATTCAAAAGTGTTAGGTCGATAATCTAGAATGAAAACATAGAATTCTTCTTACACATGAACTAAATGATTTTTCCTGTCGAAAAGAATTTTTTGGTTTGTGAGAGTATTTGACAATATTAGAAAGATTTGAAATTTTGAAACACCTCCAAAGACGTATCATTATAGACTAGGTTCTTTAAACGAAGTGATTGTCAATGGAAACGTTCTACTTAAACGTTTGAACGATCGGAATGGTACAGAAATTGTGCTCATATTGTAGAGTAGGTGATTTTCAGTATTTTCAACAAAATAAAGATAGAACTCTCTTTTTATAGAACATTTAAGAGAAATAGAATTGTAACACCTCACTATGTCGTGACAGACAAAAGTAGTAAAAAAAAAACCCAAAAACAGATAAAAATATTCTGCAAATAACGATAACAAAGATTTAAAGAAATAAAGGTGTTTTTTTAAGTGATAAATTTCGCAGGATCTGAAGAAAATAAAACGAATATAAGATGAAATGACTGGGGGTATTGGTAGAAAACAGAAAGAAAAAATGAATTTTTATAAACACATTGACGTGTTTATCAACGCCAATGGATACAAAATAAATTGCGTGAATATACAAAAAAAGGGTCGTAGGTTTAGTGTGTTTTACACCACAGCAGTAATCTTTACAACAAAGTTATCCTAAACGAAGCAGGAGTCCTTAATGTTGGGCACGCCTTTATCAACATAATACATAAATTACATTAAAATAGACTCATATAGAAAACTGCAGAATCTCATAAATAGGTTGCTAAAGGAAAACGTAAAGAAAATAATAGCGAACAGTTAAACGAACATCCTTTCATAAGATGAAAAAATAATATTAATAGTAATGATAATATTGGACTAAACTGGAAGCGGCCGAAATGTGGTTCTACAGAAGGATGCTACGTATATCGTGGACTGAGCATACAAGCAACGACGAAGTGTTAGAAAGAATGGCAACAAAAAGGAAATTGATGCTGAGCATCAGGAAGAGACAACTGAAGTTCCTGGGACACGCAATGAGGAAGGAGAGCCTGGAGGACCTGATACTGACTGGACAGATAGAAGGAAGGAGAGACAGAGGAAGGCAGCGGATAACATATCTGCAGAGTCTGATCAGGTGGATGACGGAACGGGGGTTGCCAGGAGCAACAGGAGCAAACATACTAAGAGCCACAAGGGATAGAGAGACGTGGAGATCCATGATCGCCTACGTCCTGAAGGGACAGGGCACATAGAAGAAGAAGAATATTGGACTTGTACGTCCAAGGGAAACTTGGAATTTATTGAACGAGCAGCCAGTACTGATTTCAGATGAAATTGATCAAATCTTTACTTAAAACGATTTATGAGGACAATAGCTTCCTCAGATCCAGTAGCTGTTATCACTCTTTCAACTATAGATGGGCGTTTCCTTCCTAATTTTTATATTTAAATTAGGAGAAAGATAAACACGTCAAAGTGTTTATAAAAATTCATTTTTTCTTTGTTTTCTACCAATTTCTCCAGATATGTTTTTCATCTTAGATTCGTTAAAGTTGGGAACACTTTTTTTTTCAAAATAAGTAAGTTGTAGTGCAGTGCATATCGGCTCGGAATGAGATATCGGGAGGCCGAGTTCGAATTTCAGTTGAATTCCTTTCATTCACTTATGCGCATGTACCTTTGGAAAAGGTATTTATCCCTCTCTTCCCTCAAGTTATGAGCTAAATAACAGAGTAGATTGTGTTAAATAGCCTTGGCTGGCAACCAATCTACCACAGAAAGTAATGGCAAAAATTAATGGCAACCTACTGCGGGATAATCTTCTGCTTAGTCAGTCCTGTCTCTTTAGGGACGTACGTTGTGGTGCAGTGGATATCGACTCAGAACGAGAAATCGGAAAGCCGAGTTTAAATCTCAGTTGAATTCTTTACATTCAGTCTGTCATGTCTCTTTCAAAACATTATCGCTTAAGTTTGTATCACGTATGGCACTTAACTGACTGAATTTACACTGAAATACATAAAGATAGACTCCTAAACAAACCGGGAAAGGAAATGAAGGTAATAATGAACAATTCTTTGAAAACGATTTTAAAACTTCTGTGAAATGTTTTAACGTGTGACAATTATGTGACACAGAAAGTGCATCGGAATAGCAAAAGATGGCTTTCGAAGGATAAAAATAATCCTATAAATGGTAATAATAATGTTAGTCACGTACATACAAGGTACTTTTTGACATTAATTAAAAAGTGGGGAGGCAGTACTGCTTTCGGGTGATATTTATCAAATCCTTCTAATACAACCATTTCTTAGGGAAATAGGTTTCACTAATGTAATCGTCGTTTCATTAATGACAGAGAATACCTTCTTTAACCTTTTATTTATAGCTGTGTGGAAAGTTAACATCTTGATAATGACTTTATTTTCACTTCGGGTTACATGTGTTATCCATTTTAGTTATTGCCGCTACTGAAAGTCGTAAATTGATGTGGCTTCTGTTATGTTGTACAGATTTTAGCTTGTTTTTGATTCTGGACTTGGAAATATTATACTCTTAAGACTGGAATAATACTAGACGTACTTGTTAGATTTGAGCAAATGGATGGCGGAACGGGGCTTAGAAGAGATACCCAGAGAAAAAAAATATTAAGAGCGACAAGTGAGAGTGCCAGGCGGAAGTGCATGATCGCCTACGTCCTGAAAGTACACGGCGCATGAAGAAGAAGAAATATTCTTACTTTTGAAACCCCTTGTATATGGGAAGAAAAGCAAAGCAAAGCAGAAAAAAATAACAAATTTATTTCAATTCGAAAATATAGGGAGGCGAAGAAAGTATATATATAAAGAGGCGGGATAGAAACATTTTTTCCTTATCAACACAGGGGTACATATGGAAAATATATGAAGAATGAAATCATAAACGATAAATAAAGAAAAGTGTATAATGTCATTACACAAGATAGAAAAAAATACCCTGGATAAATTATAAAGATTATATCAAGTTAGTTAAATCAGCTGTTAAGAATGTAGGTTCACGGCATCGTGCTAGACAATTTTCCTCATTCGAATTTGTCTTGCGTACGTCTGTGTATTAAATACTGCTGCCATATCTTCTGTTGCTTCTGTTGTGTATGTTAAGATTCTTGAGAAATCAAACGAAAAATCGACAATATTATCATTCCAGGCAGGTTGATCTCAGGTTCAATTATTTTTATCACCTCCGTAAAGAAACTTCCATGTACCTCTTCTACAAATATTTTCATAGTAATTGTTCTAATGAACTTTCTTCTTGACTTCATGAATCAGAGCTGAGATCTACCAGGAGCTGCTGAGCAGCGTTGTGAAGACCTGGATGGATAAGATCGCCACTGGACGACCCTACGACTTCCAGCAAGACTACGCTCCTGCACACAATGCTAAGACGATCTAGACGTGGCTGCTCAACAATGTTCCTCACAACTGCTCGCCGGATTGTGGCCGCCCTCCTCACCCGAATGAACCTTCTCCCTTTGCTTCTAGGAGCGTGATCGAGGCCAAGACTAACAAACCCGCCGTCAACCCGGTCGACACTCTGAAAGGTTCCATCCTGGAGGCGTTCGTCGCTATAGACAATTCGTTTTATTCACTTAAGCACAAATACCATTGGGAAAGGTATTTATCCATCTTTTCTACCTAGAGCTATGTGTTGAATAGCAGGGCAAATTGTGTTCTGTAAGCAATCAGTTTACCAGAGAAAGAAATGGCAACTTGCTGCAGGGTAATGTTCTGCCTAGTCAGTCATGGTTTGTAAAGAGACATGATCATCAACGCCTGTATCGCGTATGGTACTTGATTTACTGAGTGAATATATTTGCAGTTAATTATCATCATTTTACTGTATAAATTGCTAAATATAACTGTAAGTTCTTTCCTGGTAGTTTCTTTTCGCACTTCTTGCATATTGAACTCTCTTTGAAATTCTAACTTTCCTGCTAACTACAGTCGACATGAATTTCAATGGAGCTGCAATGGTGATCTTCTGTCTCCTTGAATCGTGTTCTTTTTCCTGTTTCTTTCTCCTAAGTATCATATTTTCTCCTTCTATCTCTTTCTGTACTAAGTAACGCCTTGTGTGTTGGCCTTATCGCCTTGTGTGAGGTGAAATGACTGAAAAAAAAAACATAGTCAGGAAAACAAGAGAAAATGAATTATGAATAGTCAATCAATTAAGTTCCATAAGTGATACACGTTTAGGCGATCATGACACGAAAGAGACACAACTGACTGGGCAGAAGATCTTCCCCGCAGTATGTTGCCATTACCTTGTGTGGTAGACTGGCTGCCAACCAAGGCTATAGAACCAAATCTGTCATGCTATTTAACTTGGAGGGATAATCGGCTGATTTATACCTTTCTCAAGGGTATTTGTGCGTATGTGAATACAACGAATTTAACTGGATTTCGAACTCCGATTTCCCCTTCTGAGCCGATATCCACTGAACTACAAGCTGGAAAAAATAGACCAGTCAAATAAACAAATAAGATAAAGAAAATTTGTTGAATGTACTGGATCTGTGGTAGATAGAGAATTAGTTAATCCTAGTCTTCCATCTGATCTGTCGCATAACCTTATAGTAGTAAGTTTGTAAGAAAACCTTAGCATAAAGAAACATTAGGACTCTGTTTCTGTCAGTAGTAACCAGAAGCAGAAATATGTTTTTCAGACAGTATGAAAAGAGAACCGCTTTTAGCGAATATTTTTCCTGGTTATTTCGACTTGCATATGATATCATCGAAGTGCCTTTACAAAATGTGCCAACGTATAAAAACATTTGGTTTCCCACAAAGATCGTTATCACAACGAATGTAAACAGGGCTTAGAGGGAAATTGGCACCCTCCTCATCAAATGGGCAAAAAGGAGATATGTGTTTTGATTAGGATGTTTCCTCTTGATACCGATCAGGTGGTAGCAAACGTCCCTCCGATTCCACAATTCACAATTGTTTTTCCACGCCACTTCATTTGCAACAAAGAACCAGGAAACATCATCCTTAAGACCAATGATAAGAAAAGCATCCCATAACTCCCTCTCTTTCTTTTACGCTTCTCGGGTTATATCATCAAAGAAATCTGTGAAATAAAATAGAAAATAAATGACAACAATTAAACCAATGCGTAATTAGTGACATAGTTTAAGCATCGTTCAACCTGGTCAGTACCCTAATGGGTAACCATCTGGAAATACAAGGTGTTGTAAGCTAGGATGTTCCTGTTGTGTAAAGGATGTCAGCTCGGAATTGGAAATAGACCAGTTGTAATTCCGATCATATTTCACTTAAATAGCTATGTGAAAGGTGAAAGGTATGAATCCGCCCTTCTACCCCGGGATATGGGTTAATTAGTTGTATTTCTTTCGGTAATTAATTATTATCTAAAATATATTATCACGATGAGAAATATTTTCTGGCTTTAAATAACATGTAAAAGGTCGATAAGACATGGAATCTATCAAATCAATCCATATTTAAAATTATGAAAATCTGATGACAGCTTTTAAAATTTTGCAAGATAACAAAAAGAAAACAAAAACAAACAAACAAACTGAAACGTCAAAGTAGATAATCTGTTATCATTTAATATTTTGGTTATTTTTGTCAAACCATTAACAATTGCAAGAATCAAATTATGACAAATATTGCGTATAACCGCGGAAAGATGTACTAAAACCGAAAAAAAAATACCCAGCAAAAACACAAATACTAATTCAGGATCAAAATAGTATAAAAATATTTTTACAAAAGACGAGAGAAATCTATTCGAAACTGATTTTAGTCATTTAAAAAAAAAATAAGGAAATTTTTGCCAAGATTTTACAAGTGTTGGAGCACTTGAAAAAGTTAAAAGCAATTTCTGATGTGGAATCGAACTTTTCAGAGGATCTAGAAATAAATTCAGCTAAGATAATAATAAGAATGCTGTAGTTTATAGTAAACTCGCTTTCACTTGTTTTAGATGAACGGTATCAGTTACTATTATTATAGAAACGTACTGAATAAAAAAGCAAAACCAAGAATAATAATGATATTAATGCATTTTAATCATTTTTACACGATAAAAACTATATACCTTTGTGCAAATTAATTGAAACAAAACAAGTTCAACCGGAAATAGAACTCGGTTCATCAATAAATAATTCGAAGCCATTTTCCATGATACAAAGCAACAAATCTAAACTTACAGCATCTGGTATTCCCAAGCGATTACTCATCTTGATACTGTCCAAGTTCGACGTTGTGCTTCGTTAATCGAATGAGAACTGGTCTTTCAATGTGATATGGTCTTAAGACTCGTCTATTACAAATATTAAGTCATAGAGAATAACACAGCATTATAATCTCAACTTAATTGTATTCTTTTATCTCCTTGAATAGGACCCATCTTTAATCCTTTTTAGACACACCTTGTACCATGTTTATTCTCACTGTTGCTCCCTACGCACTGGTGGCAGTGCAGCCTTGTTTGGGGTGAAAAGATACAAAAAACAGTACTCTGATGCTTGTAACTGAAAGAAGTCGTACGTCGTAGAAAATTCGAATAAGTAATGAAATATGTAAAAATAAATAAATGAGGAAACAAAGTAGCCATTTATGTAGTTAGGAATGGGAAAGAGAGTAGAAAGTCAAACGCAAATACAACGATTTGATGTTGAATTTTGTAATCACTGAAAAAGATAATTCTGTCAAGCGAAAAGTAACTTTCGAGGGAAAATAAATATGTGAATGCGATAAAATCTTACAATAATGCTTTTGTGCCCTTTTTCCTCTTATAAATGTTGACACATACACGGATAAATGTCTGTCTAATTCAGAAGAAGGTCATAAATAGGAACTCAAAGGTGAGCTTGTAATAATGGAGGCGCACGCTTTGATTTTTTCTCTATAATATTAAGATAATTAATGAAAATCGATTTTCTTCAAAGGTTTTCGGAAAATTAGTTGAAATTATGTTTTTCAAAAGAATGCAACAAGAACAAGTAATGAATATAATTATTATAATGCTAACGACAAAAACAACGAAAAACAATAATAATAACAATAATAACAATAATAATAATAATAATAATACGACGACTCTTCTACGCCTTGACATGTGGAACAAAAAGAGTGAGAAATTGAAGATTATAACAGAAATGGTAATGAGAGAATTAGGCCTTGCATTATAAGTGTTGTGGCTTGTTATGGCCAAGAAGAATAACTCGAAAAACAAGAAGTTAGGTTTAACCAATGTATTAGAATAATAGAACATATATACAAAGAGTGTTAAGAGCAAAAAGAAGTGTATGCCCAAAATGCCAAAGTTACACTGCATCACGACTGCCTCTCGACTGTCTCGACTGCTTCACAGCTGCCTTCTCAGAAGTCACGCATGTTAGTATTAATTGAGGAGGAAGAGTCCATTTTACAGTAGATAGGGTACCATAAAAATAAGGAAACATTGGGCATACATTGACCGTGCAGCCGATACTGCTGTCGGATGAAAATTAAAAACTAATTTTCGGAAAATATGTTTTTCAAGTTCACGAGCTGTTATCGCTCATTCCATTATTGATGGGGTTTTATTTCCTACCATCTATGTATCAGAATATATTAAAATGGAAAAATAATTATCTTTACTGGCTTTTCAAAAAGATAATGAAACTCCTTGCAAACGTTATAATAAAGACATGGTTAGAAAAAGGACACACACACACACACACACACACACACACACACACACACACACACACACACACACACACACACACACACACACACACACACATATATATATATATATATAAATATATATATATATAACAGGCCTGTTAACTGTATCACAACTCGTCTATGTCGCTAAACATCCGATTGCTTTTAGCCGGGATTGAAAAATTATATATATATATATATAGGTAGTTAGTAATGATGGTAATACCATCATTACTAACTACTTGATGAAACATTGTTTTTTCAGTGTGGAAACAAAATGTATAATTTTGTAGTAGATTGTAGGTTGTGCATGTTATAAAGTATAACTTATAATAAATATTCATTTCTCTATTTCTATATTGAGCACTGTTTTAAATTAATATTTTGAACGTTGCAAATATTTTCTTCGTTCCTTATTCATTGGTAAATATATATATATATATATATATATATATATATATATATATATATATAAATTGTGTAAGATAGTTCTATGAGAAAAAGTACATTCCTGTAAAGATGAAAAATCACATAAGAATCGTTAAATCTGCTTTCTTTTTCTTTTACGGCCGAATCCATCTGGCACATTTACAAATCTACCATTTGTGCGTACTTTTCATTCTGTTGCCATGTCTGCTTTGATCACCAAGGCGATGTGGCTTCACTCTGTCTTTTCTACAAACATTTTCATGGCAACTGCTCTGACGAGCTTTTCTTCAGGTACTCCGGCTACATCTAGGTTTCACCGTTTTATGATTAAAATAGCAGTATTCCACCGGTTTTTTCGCTCTTCCCACCTGTGGGAACTCCTTCCGTTCACTTTCTTCGCTGATAACTGCAATATTCAAAAACATAAAGGCAACGTCAATCACCATCATCTCTCTTCTTGAATACTGTTGTATCGTGGAATGAAGACATACACCTAGAAATTTAGCTAAACTACTTTATTAACAGAGTGGTACAACCAAGATGTACATCCGATATTTTCAGTATCTAGCACTAGCAGGTGTAACTTTCCAAAGTCCTTGATAATGACAAACCCCCCGTGCTAAGCGCATATTTCTTTTATACATGGTATGAGCCACGATACAACAAATCCCCTTCATATTTTGTCTTTTCCTCAATTCTCTTTCTGTTTTAGACTTTTCTTTCACTTTGCTACTTGTAAGGCCTTGTACTCTAGTGGCATTCCCGCCTTGCTTGGGGTGAAGTGATAATAAAAAATGTCGCCTATTTGGAAGGAAATACAGAAATGTCAATCAAAAGTACAAAAATAATCAATAAATAGGTGGAAATTGTGGGCGAAATGAAATTGTGCCAGTTATTAGGATTTAAACATGCAAATAATTTCATATAATCAAACCAGGAACTGTCTCATGGAATGGAATAATTTGACTGGACTGAAATTTAAACAGATTAGGAATTTTGATTCTGCTATAAAAATATCAATAATTATACCAGACAGAGTAACAGAGTATTGCTTATGACAGATGGTATTTGCAATAAAATTGGAAAAATAGAAATTGATGAGCAGAATTTGGACATGGGGAAAGGAGATGAGATATATAAAGGTAATTACAAATAAAATGACAGCAACATGCTATTATGAAGGTAGAAGAGAGAAATTGAATTCTTATACTTAAAAAAGTGTGCTAGGACCGCGTGGTAAAATGGTTAGCAAGCTGGTCTTGATAGATTATTTATCAATGGCAGTCAATTCGATCCTCAAAAATGTTGAAGAGACAAATTCTATAACCAAATGCCAAAAATATGGCTCATATCGTAGAATAAGGATATTTTCGGTGATTCGTACTTTTGGAGCTAGACAGAAAAATATTGCATAATCTATAAATCGAAAAGAAACGTAGCATTTTTTAAAAATTGTAACCAGTCAAAAGAAGAACAACATGGCAAATTTAAAGAATTAAAAGGAGCTGGTTATGTAAACTGTAAAATATTCTAGAGATCAAAAGATAAAAAAAGAAATTATTGGAGGAATAAAAAAAGGAATGCTGCTTTCCTACGAGGAATGGACTCTTCCTCTTGTTATATATAATTACATGCATGAGTTTCGGAAGGCAGTTTCCGGTTTCCGGTTAACTCTCTTTCTACTTCGGTCTTATTGTTAGTTCGGCTGGAAGCTCTTTGCAGTTATTGAGCATGGTGGCAATGCCTCTTCATTCTGAGGGTACCGGGTTGGCAGTTTCCTGGTTGCTGCTTCCGACTGGTAGTTAGGAGTCCGAACTCTTGCGTAGCGTTTTGAGAGGCGGCTCTAATCAACAGTTGAATAATATCGGGGTTCCTGTAGTGCTATTTCGCGTATGGACGGGCGTCCCTGCATGAACCTCCGGTGGGCAACATTTGCTGCAGGTTGCGCCAGTCTCCATCCATCACTTGCTGCAATTAGTGACCGTCGGATTCTACTCTAGACCTCTCTTCCTGTCTCTCCAAGCAAACCACTATGAAATCAAACAAACGAAAGAGCAAAACTAAACCAGCTAGTCTGAAAACGCCCAAATATATATGCGTCTCCTTCACAAACATACGTGGTATCCGCGATAACTTTAACAGCGTAGAATCATTCCTCCAAACTCACCAGATATCCTAGCTATATGTGAGACTAACCTTGACCCTTCTATCCCCTCCTTTGAGTTTGTCGTTCCTGGTTACCGTCCCCTCTTCAGGAAGGACTCCAATGTCCATATGCATGGGCTTGATGTTCATGTCAGCGAACACCTCCCTCTAGCCAGGGTAACATCTCTCGAATCCCTGGATCACTCTTTCATGTGCTTCCGTCTCTCACTTCTAAGCTCGATTAGATATCTCTTCTTCCTCTACCGCTCTCTCTCCTCCTCTGACAGTTCGGTACTTGATAGCATCTCTACTAATATCGACAAGGCTATTTCTTCTCATCGATCTACCCATATATTTGTGTTTGGTGACTTTAACACCCAACACACCAAGTGGCTGGAAAACTCTGTCCCGACCTTGGTGGGATCCGCACCATGAATGTTTCAATAACCCAAGCTCTTACGCAAATGGTGGACTTCCCCATTCTTTTCTTGGGTTATTTCGTTTACTTTCCTTATGCATCCTTAATAAGTGTTGGTTCTCATAGAAGATTACACGTATATGTTGGTTCTCATAGAAGATTAAAAGTATAGCACACCCAGTGAGGATTAAACTCATTACTCAGTTGTAATAGGTCCTAGCAATACAAGCTTGCTAAACATTACACCACGTTGAGGCTCCGAATAGAAATCTAGTTAGAAAAGTCAATACTAATCAATATCAAGTCCACAAAAGGACGGACAGAACAGAATAGTACATGTTCATTGTGCAGACATAACTTGGGACCATCCGTCTCATAATTATGAAGTGAGCTGACAAGGATTACGTGAAAGAAAATGTTTCCGAATGAAAGATAACCCAATGAAAAAAATTACTGAAAATATCCATGAAAATTTTTCAAATGACTGAAACTTGAAACAAATGCTATGGCTAACTACTTTTCTTTATTTAACAGAACAAGGGCATCTCAATGTGGTGCAATGGTTAGCAAGTATGTCTCGTTAGAACAGTTACGATCTTTAATGAGTGTCCCATATTTTTGGCCTTGTGTGACATCTATGCTAAGCTGAGAAAATCACTACCTAACAGAAAAAATATGATAATTTTCTGTGGAAAGTTAAAGTGACACGAGTCACCCAATGCTGGCTAGAAAACAGATCTACACCATTTTAAAATTATTCAATTTATAAACTAAGTCATTCAAATGAAATATTACTATATTCAAATTAAATAATAGCGCATTCAAATTAAAACAAACAAGACATTCAGTGCAAAAACTAACGCGTCAAATTAAAGAATATATTTACATTTAACTAATTTAATTATGTAATTATTACCTTAGTACCATATAGTTTGATAATACATGTTTACCTCTCTTGTTGTTCATCTGAACTCCTCTTTTCTTTGGCGATCGCTAATTTAATTTAAATGATAAATTTGATGCCGTTTTATATTTATAACAAAAACATTGCAGTGTTTTAAATTGAAATATTAATTTGGATGCCTTAGTTTTTAAGTCGAATGTAAGACAGTGTAGTACGGTCTGTGTATTTAATAAAATACTTTAGATAATACTTTAATAAAACGCGTTCGGATAATCCCATAATAAAACAGATAGAAATTTGAATAATGAAAACATTTCTAGATCTGAACTGAAGATTGAAGAAAAGGCAGGTAACAGTTGTATCCATAATAATTAATGCACCTACAACAGTAAGGGAGTACTTCTTAAAATGGTATAATATGAAAATATAAAACTATAGCATTTTTTGAACCAATTAATAAAATAAGGTAGAATTTTTATGAGTATGCTGGTTTATTTCAGGGGACATTTGCAGTGAGAAGCATGATTTAAAACCTTAATGAGTACAACTACTAGAAAATCTATGAAATGCACAGGTTGTATCCGTCATAAATTATTCAGTATCCTCTCAAAACGAGATGACAGGAAACCTGATCATTAGGCGACGAGAACAGGTGAATTAATGAGAATGTATTCAAACTTACACCCCAGAGATGAGTGTCTACGTAAATAGAAGGAGAAATTATCAGCACTGAACACAGTGTCATCATAGCTGTCAAATAATTTATGATCTATACACTACAGAGCAATGAAAAAATTAATTATGCCAATGAAATGTTCCTGCACAATTGACAAGGGAACAAACGTGGGATTAGATAACATCTACCTTCCTAAGGGGCAAGTATACGAAGAGCAAAAGCTAGAATCCATTACCTCAATAGGCTGCTAAAAATATTAAACTAATGATATTGCGTAGCAGAACTATATTATTTCCGCTGGCGAATATGGTACGAAAATGTTTATAACCCAACAAACCACTTGGGAAATAATGTTAGGAAGACAGATCACCAAATTTCAAAGAGACATAAGATTACTAGAAGGCATATTTAACAGGAACGGAATACTCATCGGTCGACTGGACACAGAAGAAAGGAAATCTATGGTTAAAATACCCAAAGACTAATTGTGAATGGTGGCTAGTTAAGGAGATTGAACAATATACTCGCGTGCGTGCTCGGAAATAAACAGAAGATTCGCGGGCAAAATGAGGCATATGAATTTATATATTTAAACAACCGAAAAAAATATTGAATTAAAACAAGAATAGTCGTTTCTGAATGAATGAATGAAAATTTGCAGAATAAAAGAAAATATAAATATTAAGTAATCAGTTTGTATCATATGTGACCTCTTCTTTCTCTTTATGACGTATCCATTCAGGACGTAGACGTTCAGTCAGTCAGTTAAGTGCCATACGTGATACACGCTTGGGCGATCATGTCTCGAAAGAGACATGACTGACTGGGCAGAGGATTATCCCGCAGTAGGTTGCCATTGCTTTCTGCGGTAGACTGGTTGCCGACCAAGGCTATAGAACCCAATCTGTCCTGCTATTTAACCCATAATATTTGCGCGTAAGTGAATACAATGGATTCGGATGGAATTCGAACTGGGCTCCCCGGTTTCTCGTTCCGAGCCGATATCCACTGTACCACAACGCACATCCTACGTAGATGTTCACGGCCTTCAATATCTTCCTATCCCTTGCCGTTCTTAATATCCCTTCTGTAATTCAGCGTATAAGTGTGAGTTGATTTATTCTAGTATCATGTCACAATCTATTTGTAGCATTGACACAAACCACTTGTAAAATTTTGAAGGTACAACAAATCAACTTTGTAAATTTTATTGACCAATAAACGTAAATTGTAACAAGGAAATAAGATTTTAGACGGACACAAAAATGAGAGTAAGCATAACGCCAGATATTAGAGAGAATTAAAAAAAACTTACTGAATTAAATGTGGAATATCTAAATAAAGACACTTCTTCTAAGTGCCGTGTAATTTCAGTACATAGCCAATAATGACACTTTTCAATTTCCTATCCGTTCGCACCTCTTAATAATTTTTTTTATTTCTCCTAAAACTTGTTCAGGCATCTATTTAGTCAAGCTCATTAAGTAGTTTGTGCGTTGATTTCTTCTCTCTCTTGTTTTCCTTGGGTTCTGTGAGTATCCTTTTCTAAGCACTCAGAATGCTTAAAGAAAATGTCATAAAAATTTGATATAGAAGTTTTATATAAAACAACCTTTAAAATAATTATTAACACGGAAACATTTTAGGGAATGTAAGAATAATTCATAATTTTGGCGATGAATATTACATTAAAAATCAATAGAAATAACATTGATTTTTCAATATACAAGTCTTACTATTATGCAAGTTTCTCAATTAATACTATTATTAGCATGGAGGAAAACAGATGGATTCGTAGCTTTTCCAATGTTATTTGGGTGAAAGTGAATGTAACGATATTGGCTGGAATTCAAACTCGGCTCTCCGATATATTATTTCAAGCCACTTCCGATTAGATCACTCTCACATCATGTTTTTCTTGAGACTTACTAAGCCTCATCAAAACTGACCGAAAGAAAAGTGACTGCAGAACAATAGTAGCCCAAAATTATAAAAAATATGTGTAATCTACCAAAACATCGAACAAAAGATTCCCCACGGGTAAAAACAACGATCACAGGACTATCATTTTTTAGGAAAATCTTTTCTGAAAACTAGCAAAGAAAATATATGTCTCCGTGTAAATAAGAAGAGTTCACGTGGAAATCAAGAAGAAATATACTATGTTGCATTGGAGTGGATCGACTACCAAAAACATGGCTATTTAGAGAAAAATTCAAATGTATCAGAATACTCAAAATACTCTGGTGTGATTCCTTGTCAAATTCGTAAAGAAAATGTGGAAAATCCATTGCATCAAATGGGAGATGCTTTCTCCACTGTTTTTTATTACACTCTTGATATGACAAAGTGTAATCTTGAATGTCTGAAAAAGATAGCACTTTTGGAACGCAAGAGAAAAATGTCAACATTTTATGTACATAAGTATATTGACGATTTTTGGAAAAAGATCGAAGCCAAAATCTACAGTGACGACATCGAAATAGAAATAGGAACAGAAAATGTTACGAAGTTCTAATGCATGACAAATGATCTGAGTAAATAAACAAATTGCTGGATAAGAACATCATAAACCAAATAATCTTAAGAGCACTCGAATAATGTCATATAAAAGAAGAAGAAATGAAACAAATATAAGCGCAGTGGTCAATAGTCAGTTAAGTGCCATACGTGATACACGCTTGGGTGTTCATGTCTCGATAGAGACATGACTGACTAGGCAGAAGATTATCCCGCAGTAGGTTGCCATTGCTTTCTGAGACAGATTGGTTGCCAGCCAAGGCTATAGAATCGAATCTGTCCTATTATTTAACATATAACTGGAGCGAAGAGACGGATTAATACCTTTCCCAAGGGTATTTGTGCGTAAGTGAATGCGAGGAATTCAACTGGAATTCGAACTCGGCTCCCCTATTTGTCGTTCCGAGTCGATATCCACTGCACCACAACGCACATCCGCACCACAACGCACATCCAATAGGTCAATAAGAAAAGAATAAAATTATTTGAAACAGAGATAGCATTGTATTTTATTAAAGGGACAGATATCTACATAAGTATCTTAAAGTCATGTGCAAAACACACTTTCTGAACTTGATAAAAAAGACATGCAGTTGATAGAAAATCATGACCATGACCGCTTATTGACATCAATTAAGGTATTCAAGTTACAAGATTGATAATTGGAAAATACTTACATGTGAGTGGTTGAAATATTATGAAACCCTCGATAAGCATGAGGAATTTGTCAATTATAAGCAACGAGAAATGCGAATATATTTAACAGCAATATAAATTATCTGTCTAAGAACATAAACGCAAATCGTTAGTAAATAAGTATACAGATATCTCAACTGTATATACGGCATTTTCTTTTAACACATCACTCAATAAATCCCGGGCCTAACTAATAAAACAACAACGTTTAGGCAAAATTCGACTTTTTCATCAACAGTCTTTTTCTGGGGTGCTACAATGATACCAATGCTTCTCTAACAATTTGATACCTTTTTTGGAGAACGATTTCTCTTTGGCCTCAAAGTACGCTTCAGTTTCCCATATTACATCTTTATTAGAGCCAAATCTCTTTTCCTGGAGCATTCGTTTGAGGTCTGCAAGCAGTCAGTAGTCGCTGGGGGCTAGATCTGGAGAATAGAGTGTAGTTTTGCCATTGTTGCGATTGACTTGTGACACGGTGCGTAGTCTTGGTAAAAGTTCACTTTTACATTCTTCATTTTGTTTTATTTTCTTGGCGATTTCTTACTTCAAACGCACCAATGATGCGATATAATACTCGACGCATTGTTTGTTCTTCCTTTCTCAAGGTAATTGATGAAGAAATTTTCTTGCACATCCGAAAGTACTAAGGCTAAAATCTTTCCTGCTGAGGTTTGCATAGTTGGTCGCTTTGGACGGATTTTACCTGCTGCTGTCTAATCTCCTGACTGCCGATTTAACTTCGGAGCGAGAAGTGGTGGATCAATGTTTTGTTCATTGCAAACAACGCTCTGAATCAACGACACGTTAATGTGTTTTTATCAATTTTGGGCAAAACCAGTATTCACTTTGAACAAAGCTTTCTCTTTAAAACATGTTCATGCAAAATGATAAATACACTGCCTTCTGAAATGCTCAACTTCTTTGCTATTTCACATAACATCAATTTACGATCGGCCAAAACGTGTTTGTGGATTTTCTTGTTGCTTTCCGGGACAAATTCCGATTTTAGGCGACCGAAGCATTCAGCATCATTTGTGCCTGTACGACCGTGTTTAATGTCATCATACAACCGTTGTTTCCGACAGAGCAGAGTCCGAATAACACATATCAAGTCAAAGCTTTGTTTGAACTGTATTTTTTCTCATCAGAAAGCAATGCTTTATCATCACACGGAATTCAGATTTTCCCTTGTTTTGAAAATTTGCAACAGTAGCTTTACTTAAATAACTCTAATTTGTAAACTAATAATCCCATTGGGCCCAAATTTTTCCCCTGCCATTTTGAAAGTTAGTAGTTTATAAAAATTATATGGAATTTTTTTATTAGTGGCGTTATCTATTTAACTGACGCGAGTGATATGTTATATAATTCGTGAAGTGTAAAGCAAAAGAGGAGGCGTCTTATTATATACCAGTACACGTTTTGATAAAATTTTAATCAGCTTAAAAGTCCTCTTATATAGAACAGCAAGACTGCAAATACACCAAACACAATATATAACGAATCACAAAGTAAGGAAATGTTGAAAAAAGTTCTTTACAAAAGGTAATTGATACGGCGGTAATATTTGTTCTTCTGTAATAAGCATAATCTATGTATCCCATTAACCAGGCGTTAAAGGAGAGCCAACTGGCATCCGTAACCATAGCAAACAGTCGCGGTTAAGAACAATCCTAAATCAGTATAACTGAATATATTTTGTTTCAGTTTTGTTTACAAGATAAAGTTCGTTTATAGTTTTATTTGTTTCTATTTTTATAAAGTTTTCTCTCCTCATTCATTATGAAAAACAAGTTTTTTCATAGTATATTAACATATAGAAATATAATTAAATCAATTAACAGCTTGACATTTATTACCGAGTATGTTTTTCCTTGAAAATTCGGAAATAAGCTTTAACATTGAAATTAGTGCCAAAACATCCGGTTTCTATTCTTTAATATTGTGAAAAAATTAAATAATTAAATATAGTGAAATGTCTGTTCAACATTGAGATTATAATGGATAATGTACTAACACTTAAAAATGACACACAGTTGCTGAAAATCGATGTCATATTATGTAATCTCTTCTCTGGGTTTAAATTCAGAAACACAGTTATATTATACCTTAGTTGTATAGGTTATAGAAAGTCTTTTTTCGGTATTACAATGCGTCTTCAGATTTTGGTGTTAGTTTATGTTTGTTAAAAAAAATTCTTCAAAATATAAATTTTTGTCAGTCTAAATGCCATACATGATACACGAATAGGTAATCATGTCTCACATGGAGGCCGTTTGACTTGACCGCCTAACTGAACTTAACGCCACATCACACCACAAGTGGAACACCTGTATACGATACATCACTAAAGATGATTAAAAAAAAAAACATTTCTCTTTTGTACCGCTCTAATAAGTACTTGACCCCTCCTGTTATAGAGTAACTTTACAGCAATTATATGAGACAAATAATGGAGTACTGTTACGAGACTAGACTGAAGATGCACAGTTTTCACTTTCCATTACTGATATAGTCTTGTGGGTTAGTAATTATTTTCTACCCCACGACACCTTTAAAACATACGAACCATTGCATGACTCATACTAGTCACCAGAAGAACAATACTTTGCTCTCTGTCAGTCTCACGTTTTCTATTCGCAAGAAGTGAAATGATTATATTCAGTCAACTGCTTGATTTGTTGTTAGGAAATGGGATTCACTCCGTCGCGTTAGAAAATCGTTCTATCTTAGAGAGAATCTATCTTACAGATTTAAGAGTTTACCATTCGAATATTGGCTCTAAATTTAGATTGATGCTTCTATTATATATCTAGAGATTCTTGACAAAATCTAAAGATGAATATGCAATGTTATTAGTTGTGGATTAGCATCTCGTCTACAGTCATTTTCACACTACCTTAATGTAGCTTCTCTGTGCCTTTTATATAAATATTTTCATGGTAATTGTTCGAATAAGATTTCCCCTTTGGTGCAACTATTTAACAAAATAAAGCTCAGTACTAAATTCATAAGTAGATCGACTCACCGCTGAATCGTAAGCTATATACTAATAGATTCTTCACCTGGTGTAATGGCTTTCCTGTCAATTTCTAATCTTCAAATATTCAACCGCAAAAAGCAATCGTCATGGCAGGTCTCCTTGAATCCGCTTCTTTTGATGTCTTCTCTCAGTTTGACTCGCAGTTTGTCTTAGGGAATTCGTCTCTTTGCTTGGGGTGAAATTATAAAATTTTCATAGTCAAGGTTAATTTTCATTATCCTTCCATGCTCTTTTCCTCATTATGCACCCTACAATTTAAATTGCCTCTTTCTGATTTTAAGTATAAGCAACAGTTTTATTTCCGTTTTTCTTAATACTTCATCGTCACACAGATGTTCAATACATTTTATTCTTAGCATCTTTCTAGAGAGCTCCATCGCAGTTGGCTCGTTTTTTCCTCATCTCTTAAGAAATTGAAACAGAATTCACCGACCAAATAAGAGGAGGGATATTATACAACAGTTCATCATTTTCTTTTTCATAAAATTTTCCTGTTTGTAATTAAACTTAGCTTATGGAAAGTTTCTTCTTTATTACAATGCTTTTTCAGATTTCGGTGTCATTTTATCTTTGTTAAAAAATTCTCAAACATGTAAATTTTTGTCAGTCTTTTAAGTGCCCTATGTGGAGAGGATTGGGTAATCATGTCTCGAAATGAAAATGACTGACTAGAGAGAATTATTTCTGACGGTAGGTTGCCATTACAGTAGACAGAATGCAAACCAAGGCTATAGAACCTAATATGTTCTGCTATTTAACCTATAGATGGAGGAAGAGGTCAGTCAGTTAAGTTGCATGCGTGATACACGCTTGGACAACAGTGTCTTAAAAAAGACATATTTGTATAAGCAGACTTTTTCCGCAGTAGGTTGCCATTATTTCCTGCAGTAAACTGTTTTGCCGATTAATGTCAAAGAACACAATCTGCTCTGCTATTAAACCCAGAGTAGCTGGAATGAGACAGATTAATACATTTTACTTGTCTATTTGTGCGTAATTGAATGCAAGAAATATTAACTAGAATTTGAACGAAGATCTCTAATTTCACAAGGGTATTTGAAAGGAAGTGAATGCAGCGAATTTAACTGAAATTTGAACTCGGCTCTCAGATTTCTGTTTCTGAGCCGATATTCACTGCTACGCAATGCACATCCAACTGTTTGTGAACGCTTGAATTTCTCCTCTTTAGTTCTGAGTTGAAACATTGTGATATCCTTTTTACTGACAACGATGCATTGAGTCTTCTTATAATTGCTATTGTTTTATTTCTTCTGGCTTTTTCAGCGAGCATAAATCCAAAGAGTTGAGAACATACAAAAGACGTAGATTTATGAAGATAAATATGTCTAGTGTTAAATGGACGTGCTGTTACAGAGTTTTCTAAGATAACCATCATAATATGGACTTTACAATAATGTTCACCATGTACAAGGCCCAAAAACCACACGTAGTAGATGGGTTAAAGAGTAAGATGTAAGAGGTATATTTTATGCTAATATATGAGGAAGATAAGGGCTAACTTTAGACATGAGCAGGTTAAGATGGTAGTGATCAGGGTATCATCCACTTAAAAGTCGTTTCTACCAAGTACCGGTTCGTGGGAAGAGGCTATGCGAATGGAACATACATCTCATCAATGGAATAAGAAGGGAATGAATATCGTTCGCAAAAATTAAAAGAAAATGTGCGTTGGATAACAGATCATAGCCATGAAGGTTAAAACTTGTGAAAAAAATATGTTGAAGGAACTGAATATAATCAGTAATATTTCTTAGTCATTTTACCTCCAACCAAGGCGATAAAACACTAAGAAAAGGGTTATGGGGTGTTGGAGAAAATAAAAAAAAACACAGTAATAAGGAGAGAGAAAAATACTTGAAGAAGAATTATGAAGACAACAGTTAACGCGTTACAATGTATTTCGGTTTTTGAAAAGCAAGGAAACACCTTCAAATTTATTACCAGGTTTGCCTTTCACCGAAAATTCGAAAATAAGTTTTGAAATGACAATCTGAAGAAAAACACGCAGTGCCGAAAAATCTGGTTTTTATTCTTTAATATTGTTAAAAATTAAATATTTAAGTGACATATAACTTGTAAGCAAGAACCCGGAAGTGAGTTCCAGGTCGAAGAAGTGCAATAGAAGAAACTGTTAGCTTAAATTGACGGTTACATCTCGCCATTTCGAATTTTAAATTATGAGATCTTGCCGCCAATCTAGTATTGCATTCAACTCTCTGTCACAGCTAGGTAAAACAAAACAAAACAAAATAAAACAAAACATCATAACTTATTTTCCGTTCATTGGATGGTGCAGCCAATTGAAAGAAAGTAATTTTTGCGAAATAATACTTGGACAAAATAACCCACAATGAAGAGAAGGACAAATCTAAATTTTTTGTTAGATGCATTTTTTTTTGTTTAGATCCTTTTATCTCAATGGTCCGTTGTTCTTCTGTGACGATTTCTGTAGACTATTTTATTCGTTTTTTTTTTCGAATTGACTTACCCATGTCTTCTCTTGGAAAAACGAAAGAAGATGGATCTATCTTTACTTGACAGAAAATAATATTTTGCTATTTTTAATGTAGAAAGAATTAATATTTTTCTCACAAATGAAGAACAAATCTTTCTTCATATTTCATGTATTTTCTTCTATTATGTTTTACTTTTTTTTACTCTCAGCGTTGAAAGATAACGTAAACTTTCAGAGTTGTAGTTATGGTGATGGATATTTAAGAAAAATACTAGCAGAACATTTTCTTGTGTCAAATAAAACATGCAGCTATCATAAAATTTACAGAATAACAAGTAATTTAATACTATTTGTTATATTTCTGAGATGAGGTAGTATTTACTACATTTATATTTTCCGGAAAATATTTACCTAATCTTGGTTGCCACTTGTACGGCCTTTGTCCTAATGACACACGACCCAGTGGATGTAGACGTTGGTTATTTCTAGTGATTGACCCAAAGTGCTGTGAGTTCAATATCAGGTTACCGCAGTGGTGAACAAGTAAATTAGAGTCGGGTTAGAGGGAAATATCTCATGACTAATAAAAGAATCTTCGCACAAGGTATGAGAATGATGTACCCCAGTGATCGTAATAAAGGGTTCGGTTCGAAATTCCTAGCACTTGAAGAAGGCCGGAGCGTACAACGGCCGAAATATTGTACAAATTGCAACCAAGATGATGGTAATAGTTCGAATAATGTATACAGTGAAATTTAATGATATTATGATTGATTTGTTACGGTTTATCAATCATTTTCAGGTTTTTAAAGACAGGAAATATTTTTAGATTGCAAGAATTTGGGAGATATAATAATAGTTTACTGATTGCCCCACTGAATAACCCATAGGCGAGAAAAGAAGATGTGAATTCAAACATTTATCAATAGTATTTGCGCGTAAGTGAGTATAACGAATCTACCTGAAATTGGAACTCTGTTCTGTAATTTCTAATTCCAAGCTGTTATCCATTACACCACCTCACATCCAAGGTTTATAGCAACTGATATTTTCAAGCTGTTAACCATCTAGGTACTGACTAGACTTAACGTTGCTTAATTTTAGTTATTGCACGCTAACCACTGTTTCAATGTTATTTGAATGTAAGCTATTTAATACCATTAAATGTCAAATCTAAAAATAAACTAATCCTTAAGCACAATATTATGAAATGTTTATTAGAAAAATGGGAGAATATTATATGCTATTATCTGGAAAAGTTATTACAATATTAAAATATCGAATATTCAAAAACAGAAAAAAATATTACAGTATAAAACGATCTGATGGATACATTACTCTGAGGAACGTATGTACGTAAATACAACAGATTCTGTTGTAGAACATTTCGCGATAGCTTGAACATTCTAGACGCTACCTGCTCAGGATTCCGTACCAAGTAATTTTCTACGGGTTGACATGTTTAGCCAGACGTCAAAACGATATAAATTCAGAGTTGTCTTTATCCTAGACATATTGCTAAAGCTAGAGAGGCCGGTTTGCTGCGCTATTAGCATCTAACTGATATGATAGACAAATCCAATCTTTTAAAGTCATTTGTTCGAATAAAAACAGTTGCAACCAAATTTTGAACTCTGCACGTTATTTCCCATTTCTAGACAGTAACCAAAACGGTACGCGCACATCAAAAGAGAAGTATGTTAAATATAAAAATTGCTTTAAAAGAAGGTTAAAAATCAGAAGATTGCTTTTGTATCATCTGAATAAATAGAACTGACAGAAGCGAGGAAAAATCCATCACACAGAGACATAGACACACATACACACACACACACTCACACTTTTTTCGAAGTATTCATTGTCTTAAGGTTCATTCATCATAAACTGATCGTACATTCATCGTAAGTTTAGTTCATAAGCATGTAAAAATGGTTATCTGATCACAAAGTTTACGCTCAGGATCAACCTCTTTAAATCCATGAATAATCTACAAGTATTTCTCTAAATAAAAGAGAGAACTCAAGAGAAGCACTCATGAAAATACAACAAAAAATATTTAACATTAACAATCATATTGGAGAAAAAATGCACTAGCGATGAGAAGAATATATAAAAGATCTTTTCCACGACAAGAGAGAGCAACCGATAATACACAAAGATGAGGACGGACTGGAAATATTAAAATCCGAAGTTTAAGCTGCAATGACCAAACTGAATAGAAACAAAAACAAAACGGCTGGATAAGACGGCATTGTAATAGAGATGCTAATAGCCCTAGAAGAAAATTACAGAAAAAATAAGTCAAATTTTAAATAGTGGTGTAACAGCAGACTACCTAAGCAAGTCGATTTTCATAGCACTGGCTAAGAAGCCAGGTGCAAACGAGTGCGAACTATACCGAACAATCAGTTTAATGAGTCACATTACAAAACTGATCGTCCAAATCCTGATGAATAGAGGGAGAAACAGAATCAAGCCAGTGACAGGACAAAAAAGGTGCGGGTTAATAAAAGACACAGGAATAAGAAACGCCTTATTTATGATTAGGATGCTCTCTAAAAGGAGAATATAAATGAAGAAGGATCGTACGAATATTTTATCGATGATGCGAAGGTGTTCGGCAAAATACGACACAAAGATTTGATAAAAATGCTCAGCAGCCTGGACATATTTAGGAAAGACATAAGAGTAATCAAGAACCTCTACTGGCAGCAAATCTCCTGCATACGGACTGGTAAAAAAATCAGAAGATATACAAAGATAGAAAGGGGCTTAAGACAAAGATGTGTCTTTTCACCGGATCTATTCAACTTGTTCAGCGAGAATATTCTGAGGACCCTAGATGTTATGCCAGCATTTGTAATCGGAGGCCACAATCTAAACATCAGGTATAGAGATGATAAAGTGCTGATAGCAGACACGGAAAGCAAACTAAAAGACCTCCTAAAGAAGGTAGTTGAAGAAAGTGACAAGAAAGGACTACAAATAAACTGCAATAAAAACGAATGCATGGTCATCACCAAAAAGAGCAGCGCAAAACGCCAAATACTGGTGGGGGGGTGTTAAAATCAAACAATTACAAAAAAGTAAATACTTGGGAATTGTTCTAAGAGAAAACGGAAAGTGCGACACACAGATCAGAATGCAAATTGGTATAGTGAAAGAAGCATTCCAGAAGCTGAGTAAAGTATTAAAAGACAGGAAATTTTCGCTAGAAACAAAGAAGAGGGTACTGGATTGCTATGTGATGTTAGTTCTTGAGTATGGCAGTGAATTCTGAACAATATCATCAAAGATGAAGAAAACACTTGAAGTATCTGGAATATGGTTCTACAGAACGATGATACGGATATCATGGATCGAGCACGTGAATAATGATGACGTTTGGGAATAGATGGAAACGAAAAGGATATAAATAATGAACATCAGTAAGAAACAGATAAAGTTCTTGGGACATGCATTGAGGAAGCGGGACTTAGAGAACCTGATACTAACAGGCCAGATAAAAGAAAGTAGAGACAGAGGAGAACAGCGTTTAACCTACTTGACTGGCCTGAGCGGGTGGATATCAGAACGGGGATTGCATGGTGTAGCAGGAAGAAGTGTGCTAGAAGCCACCAGGGATAAGGAGACGTGGAAGGCCATGATCGCCTACGTCCTGAAAGGACAAGACACATAAAAGAAGAAGTAGGGGAAAAAGAAGAAAGAAGTGAAATCCCACATTGAAAAATGTGTGAATTGACTTACACCTAAAAAGGAAATAAATAAAATCATCTATGAAAAACAACAATGAAGTTCAATGCAGTAAATTTCAAGTAAAGGAATATATGAAAAATAATTGCTTAAATTTTAATAAACAACAAGTAAAAATTTTTATGACTTACTTGATGAGATATTCCTGTCACTTAAACTGAACAAGAAACTGAAAAAAATATTAAAATCAGCAAACGACAAAATGAATTACGATGTAAAATATTCAGCAATTGAATGCTGACTCGTAGACACAACACTTGTGAAAATGTATTAGACTTTCATGTCTAATTTCACTCTTTAATCGCAAATGATAGAGCACATCATAAGTCTACTAATTAAAATACGTAAAAGCATTATTTGAAATAATATATCCGCTTATTGCATGCTTATGATATAAGAGTAAACACGCACAGCGTAGATAATTCAACATACTTACTTTTGTATCGATATTTCTGAGAACATAAACCTAAAACATACTTATGCAATTAAATATTTATTCATCTATACCTGAGGCATTTTGTTGCACAAACTTTTTCTATTTTTCCTTCAAAATAACGATTCCGTCTTCATAGAAATTCGGTCTCTTCTCAGCAAAGAATTCATTAGGGTTGTTTTTTTCTGTCATACAGAGAAATCAAATTTTTACCCTTGAGATTATTTCGCAAGGACTTCAGTAAATAAAAATCCGAAAAAACGATGTCTGGTGAATTTGACGGATGAGCTAACACATCCCAGTCAAACTGAAACAATTTTTATCATGTCGCAAAAGAAATGTGACGTCTAACATTAACCTGATGGAAAACCACATCCATCTTTCCTGTTCGCCAATTATGGGAGTTTTTCTTGAATTACTGCCTTTAAACAGTCTAGTTGCGAGCATTTATATTCAGAGTTAATTAACTAGTTATTTGGCAGAAGCTTCTAGTACATGATGCCTTTCTAATCACACTAGATGCACAACATGATCTTTTTAAGATAAATACCTGCTAAAGTTGGCTCATATTGCATACTCCAGGATATTCTTCACTAAACTTTGTAGTAAACGATCTATTTATACTCATTCACCACAGTTTTCCTAACAGAAGGTGAGTTTTCATTGTGTTTATACTTCAAATCACATATAGAAATGAAATCCAAAAGATTCTTTTCACTTAGATCATGTGAGACCTAAACGTCATTGCGATTTGAGTACCTAAGTGCTTATGGATGGAAAATTCTGATATATTTCGAGTTTCTACTAATCTCTGCGTTGTGTAATGGGGTTGATTCTTCTTCAGGTAATACAAGTTTGAATTTCGAATCAAACCCTTTATTTTGATTTTGTCCTCGGTGGTAGATTGTTCAATGCCCACTTATATATATATATATATATATATATATATATATATATATATATATATATATGATAATTAAAATAATCTACCCCCTAGACTAGATAAATGTTTCAATTCAAAATTCCAACGTATATCACCTGAAGAAGGAAAAATACAGGAAACGTCGTGAATAGAGTAATGAAGATGAGAACAATAGTTCAAACGAGGTAAATAGTGTAAACAGTACTTTCTCTTGTTCTGCTGTGTCACATAAATTATTTACTTTCTCTGATTGTTTTCTCAATATAAGGATATTACAAATGAATATTTAAATCTTTATGTCACTTTAGGCTGTAGACGAACATAGCACACCAAATATTTATTTTTCTTTGTTAATTGTCATATCTAGTTGTGAAACATCGTCTGAATGTTTTTCATTGTCTTCTTCATAGTTTGTAACAAATTGTTTCCTTCGCTTAGATTTGTTATTGCACAAGGGGGGAGAGAGAGAGAGAGAGAGAGAGAGAGAGAGAGAGAGAGAGCAGTGGGAGTAAGAAAAAGAGAAAGTTTTATGAATTTTCTAAGGATACTTAGGCGACAGTAAGCGAAGAAGACCCCACCAGTATTTGAACACTGGTCAACAATTCCACTTTCTGCAGCGAACTCTGTTACGCTAGAGGCATTCCCTTATACGTTAATGCATTTTCTAACTCTCAAATACTGAAATATTCACAGTAAATTTCTATAAGTTACAACAGAGTGTCACGTACCTTTGGATTTTCATGCTTTACACCATGAGAAAAACCCGACCAATTACAATGTACATAGAAGAGAGAGAAAACAAAGAATGTCTAAGAAAACACAGTCTTTGCTACCAAAGAAAGGGCTGGATGGATATGATAAAATGCGTCACTAACACCTTAAGATGAAATAGCGAGTGCGGCCAGGACAAAACAGAGAAACAGCCAACACAAATGTCACAAACGCAGCTTGGATTAATACTTAAATGTCCAACAATAAAAGACTCGTATGTATTTCGAATGGCATCACCAGACGATAAAATATATTCATTAATTCTTTTAGGCAGGTGTTGCTTAATCCTAACATTTAAATGCTGCGTAATTCTACCTATGCAGTCGACTCCACAACAACAGTTTGCAAAAATAAATAACAGAGTTAATATGATTAGAAGGTAAAACGTCTTTACGCAAAGAAGGAAGGATAGATCTAGTCTTGAAAAGAATGTAAACATTTGCTTAAAAAAAGTCACTTACGAGAATTTAATGAAATGCGTTTGGCAAAAATCTCATTAACCCTAATCGGCCATAGTATCCGAAAGTAGAATTGAGATATTTGAACCGTTGACAGTAACTGTTTTAAACTCAGAAGTCATATCTCGAATAACTGACTGATAGCCATTTCTAAAAAAAGTACTCGTAATAAAACCGATTTTATGTTTCAGAGTATCATCGAAACAAATTATCAAGAACTATGATGCTGCAACACTTTTTGCAACATTACTGATTGAGAGCCATACATTCTACGATTGGGTCTTCTCAAGATACGGTTGCAAAAGAATAACTGTAATGTTGCAACCAGTGTTGCAGAATTATATTTCTTTTTACATGAAGTATTCATTTACTTTTTCACAATTTATCCGTGAATGCGATACCATTGATGGTATTATGTGTTCTTTTGAGATCTGCAACCTCTTCACTTGCGTTCGTTCTTCGAAGATAATTGATATTTATAGTTACCTGCTATATCGTATTATCTGACTGCTACTAATCTTCTTGAAAATATTTTTGTTGAACTTATGAATTTTGCCACCATGTCAGTCGATTTTAATATTAATGTTATGTATGGTCATACTAATAGTGTAGAAATAGGCTCCTCTTTGAGCCCTGTTTTGGTAAATATATACCGTAGGTTTTCATGAGGAGAGTCAAATCTTAAGTTCTTCTAAGCTTCTAGTTCTGATGATACTTTTGGTGCTTTCAACAGTGAATGAGAAGTGGACTAATTCATTTTACTCAATCGTTTTCACTCGGCCCTCACTTTTACAGTAGATAAGTAGGTCAGTTGTTTGTTGCTCTTCTTAGATGTTCTTGTTAATAGGACAGTTTCCTTTTTTGTCACTTCTATTCATAAGAAACCTACTATCACGGGTCTTTTTACTTGTTGAGTCTCTTTTTGTCCAAAACAATAAAGATCAATTTGAACAACTCATTGACCCATAAGGCTTTGATAATTCGTTCCGATGATACTCCGAAAATAAAATCGCGTTTATTAAGAGCACTTCTTCAAGCAATAGCTATACTTTGGACATTGTTCAATCAGTTAATCGTGATAAGGTTTCTGAGTGAAAAATAAATTAAACCGTTGATTGTTCAAAGATATCCTGTCTAATTTCGGATACCATGGTTGGTTAGGGTTAATAAGATTTTTGCAAAACGCATTTTAAGTACCCATGAGTGCTATTTTTCAGTAAAAATTTGTATTGTGTCCAAGTCTAGATCTATCCTTTCTTCTATGCGTAAAGAACTTTTACCTCACTATCATATTAACTTTGTAATTTATATCGTCTATGTTGTGTAGCCAACTACATACGTAGAACGAAGCAACGCTTACATGTTAGGATTAAGCAACACGTGCCTACAAAAATGATAATAAAATTCATCTGGTGATGCCATTCAAAACACATACGGGTCTTCTATTGCGGACCATTTAATTAATAATCCGAGCTGCGTTTGCGATTTTAGTATTGACTGATTCCCGGTTTTGGTCAGATCACAGTCGTTATTTAACCTGAAGAAATAAAGGGTGTATTTGCTTAGATGTGCTTTATTAAATCTCTAACATCTTTGGATGACGTAACTTTAAACAAAATAATTTTTCTTTGTATGAGTGTGGAATGAAAAATGTTTACTGGTATATATATATATATATATATATATATATATATATATATATATATATATACCTCTTGTTGTGAACAGAGAGATAGAAAGAAAGAGAGACAATAGTGAGGCAGCGTCGGCTCATTCCATTCTCTTTTATTACAGTTATTAAATTTCCAGTTATGAAAGCTCTTGCCGCATGTCTGTTTTTTTAACAGGTCTTTATTTATTTATTTTCAATAATTATGTCGTCGAGTAGTGAAGAATATATATATATATATATATTTTCAAACATTTTGACGGCAGAGGTACACTCGTCTATTTCATAGAACGTTATTGTAAGACATGTGCTTCAATTGCTATGTATTTCTTTATAGGTATATTTTGTATTTTTAAACGTATTTTCCTGGCTGCATGTCTTCAAGTTTCTAGAATGTTCCTATTTTGCAATAAACATTTCTGTCAACATTTTTTTGAAGTAACACAGATGTGGCCACTAAACTGTATTGTATCTTCAATGTCCAAATTCTTCAACAGACTATGGGTGATGAACTTTTTGAAATTAAACATTAAAATATTAAAAGCAAAAATTCACTTATTCTAAGAAATCAATCTATTTTGAATTATAAAGCTAAAGCAAGCATGTTGAAATAATTTCTACCTTAGTAAAAAATTAAAATTCATATAAAATTATTTCTTTTTATTGTTTTCTTCACCTTACTTTTGTTAATTTTTGATTTCTTCCTTTCTCATCTTTAGTATTTTTTTATTGTTACCCGGTGCCAACACCTTTACTACTCCTCTCTCCCAATACAAGTAAATGGAAAATGGAAAAATATCACAATACTTAAAATGAGTTTTTTTAATAACAAATGTAGTGCCCCTTGCGGCCAGGCTATCAAGTTGATGCAAGCAAATAGAAATGAAGAAAATAATGCAGGACAAACAACAACGACATTTTTTTCTTTTGAAAAAGAAATAAAACTGAGTAGATTAACTGAAAAATAAAATAAAATAAAGAAGCGAAAATTGTGTTTATTATTCGACTCTTGTCTCAAGGGGAGATAATCACTTGAAATAGGGTATCTCTATGGAGATGACAGGCGGAATCGGAGGGGAGGCCATAGACGACTTTTTATATCCCACTGTGGGAAATTTATCATAACGACATCCTACTTTTACAATATCATATTTTGTCTTACTTTTGAAATCATTTTATTCGATTTATTGCATTTTGTTTTTCTACCTTCACATTTCTTTCCTTCTTTCATTTTCATCCTCGCTTCTTTCTTTTACGTTTCACTGAATACATTTGTCTCTTCCTTGCTTGAATTTTTCTCCATCTTTTTTACATTGATTGTTATTCTCACTTCTATTCTAATTTCATTTCTCCTTTTTTCACATTTAATGCCCGATTCTTTCTATCATACTTTCAAACAACTTTTCTTTCTATTTAATGATATTATTATTATGATTACAATTGTTATATCTTTATTTTATTTCCTTCCTACTTTTTACAATTGGACTCATTTAAATTTGTAAGTTTTTCCATTGTTTTTGTGTTTTTGATGTTATTCTTTTTCTTTTCACCTGTCTTTCATGAAGGTAGTAAATTCTTTTTATTACATTGACATAAAAAATCTTCTTATTTGAGTTTTCTCATTTCTTGATACTTTCTTTATTTCTTTCTTTCTTTCTTTCTTTTTTTTAATCGATTACGTTGCTCTTTCTTTGTAGCTTCCTCTTCTTTCTTTCTTCTAATCTTTTAATCTATTTTTCTTTTTTCTCATTTAAATGGTCTATTCTTTTTTTCTTTCTTTCTTTTCTTTCTTTCTATCAAATTATTTATGCTACTTATTCTTTCTTTCTTTCTTTCTTTCTTAATTTCTAGTTGTTTACGCTGGTTCTTTTTTCATTCTTTTATCCACTCCTTTATCATGCCTCTTTCTTTCTTTCTTTCTTTCTTTCTTTCTTTCTTTCTTTCTACTCGTTTATCTTGTGTCTTTTCTCGTTCTTTTTTCTACTTGTTTATTTGGCCACTTTCTTTCTTTCTTTTCTCTTTCTACATTTTCATTCTTTTTTATTTCTACTTGTTTATTTTGCCTCTTTCTTTCTTTCTTTCTTTTCGTCTAAATGTTTGTGAGGCCTATTCTTTCTTTCTTTCTTTCTTTCTTTCTTTCTTTCTTTCTGTGCTCTTTTATCCCGTCTCTTTCTTTCTTTATTTCCTCTTTCAAACGTTTTCTCTTCTTTCATTTTCAGATACGTATGTACATTCTGTCCCTTTGTTTTCTCCCTCCAAGATAAATCTCTCTACATGAATTTCTATTTTATGATTTGACATCTGACCTCCCTTTTATTTCCTATTCTTTCATACTTGCTTTTTTCATATATCAAAAGATAGATTAACATTGCAGTTGCGTCTCTATTGGGGACTTTATACTCCGTTTTTATCCAATTTGTTTCATGTTTACATACATTACACCTGACAAACGCACATAGATTCGAAAGTGTACGAGAGCGTGTGAGTAAGCATATGTATATAATGAAGTGAATACAATATGTATACTGCTCGCAGTCGTAGAGTCTTCCCAAATACATTTTTCAAATTCAGTAATAGGCAAGAAATAACTCCCTGATGCGTGAACATAAACACGCGCACTGGGGAATTTTTTTCGTGAAGGAATCAATCACTCCACATGAAGTGATTAGGCGTTCGCAGATAAATAGCTTTAAGCACGCTCGCAGACACACAACTGCACACTACAGCTGTGCATTCAGGAAAACACAAAGACTTAATAGAAGCGGGCGCGTAAAGACAGTTGGACAGCAGAAGCGTATATATATATATATATATATATATATATATATATATATATATAAAGAGAGAGAGAGAGAGAGGTGGGGAAAGAGAGAGAGACATCCAAGAATAATAAGACAAAAGAAAAACAAAACGCATTGGGTTCCTTAAAAAATATTTCTCATAGAATATCCCTCCTTAAAGAAGATGGAAATTCTTAGTATGTAGACACGTAATACTTAAATTTAAAAAATGTGTATTCACGTAGCAATCTTTTATTAATAGAAGTTTCATTACATGCTGCAGGCAAAGAAGTTTAAATTTTCTTTTCTTTTTTACTTAACATTTTCGGTTTCTTTAAAGTTAAGTTTTTAGTTTCTGTAAGTTCTGCCGTAAAGATTCTGGTCGATCTTTCTCGGTTTTTCCTTTCTCTGACGAACAAAAACCGTAATGGGTGCGAGGAAAACTGAAATTATAATTTATCATTATTGATTTTAGCCTAGCAATTCTTTCATCATATGTATCTGTTCATTTTAGCAAAAGTCCTGAACTGTCATACAGAGCAGCTGCAAAGGACACGTAGCCCCCCCTGAATCTATAATACGGAGTCCCTATATCTATAATACGATATATCGGCCACTCTAGTTTACATCTTAATTTTCATAAGGTAGAGTTTATAGAAAATACAAATTGTGTACAATAATGGATCATATCTAATATAGATGAACAATCCTGTTATAAAGATTAAAAATAAATACATGTATCTAAATGCGAACCTTCACGTCTAAGATGCGCCAGGCAACCCATATTGCAGCGAACCACCCAGATTTCCTTCGTGCTAAATTGATGAGGTGTAAGTTCCACTCGATCAGCTTCTTTCACGAACCGCTGCATTGGGAAACAGACTTCCTAGAGGATTTTTCCCCAAGCGCTACAATATTAATTTGTGTAATTCTAGTGTAAATCGTTATCTTCCCCATATATCCGCATCAAGTGGTTCTCCGTCCTTGTAAAGGTGAAACATCATTGTAAATAAAAGTTTTTATGTATCCCTGAAATGTTAGCTGTCTATTTATGAAAGTCATTATAAGTCTCTTTTATTTGCTATTTTTCTGAAAACATCATCATAGCTGAAATATTTAGTCAACGTTATTCTCATTATGTTTTGGCAAAACGATATCTCTGTCATTTCAATTTATTTCATCATTTGTGAAGAGATTGTCCAGAATTCATTATCATGTAGGAGAAATAGTCATTAATCTATAAGGAGAATAGTTAAGTGTTATTTGGTTTGTTTCTCTCGATAATTTTCTCTGTATTAGTTTGATTAGTTTCAGGGCAGTAAATTCACACCTACGAGATATTGAAAACACTTGAAGCAACATAAATGTGGTTCTACAGAATGACGCTGACAATACAATGGCCGAGCATGTGAGTTCAAAAGACAATGGCAACGCAAACTACATCCAACAGCAAGGTTTCAGTTTTTTGAGTCGCGTGAAATCACCTATTATTTGAGGTATTTACTAGGTACGACCTAACCTTGTGTAGTAGCACCTGTTACATTTATTAGTATCGGCAGAGAATCCTAAGCAAAAACAAAACACTGAGAAAGAGTAAAAACATATTTTTATAATACAAATAACAGAATACGTATTTATATAGTAAAATTAACACCAATATTTATTAATAGTAAAATAACCAAAAATACATTATTTCTGTAATTCAAGGACTAGAAATATGTTCAAAGTAAATTGAAGTAAATTTTGAAATCGTGTTCAAAATATTTAGATTTTGGCATTTACTAAACCGTACAGGTAAATATCCTGCTTCATCAAAACCAACCAACCATCCAACCATCCAACCATCCATCCATCCATCCATCCAACCAACTCAAAAAACCAACCAACCAATTCAGTTTTAAAGTTTGAGAGTTATGCCCGTCATAATAGGATCACAAGCAGAACAGCACACAGGTGAGGTTCTTTTTTAGACAGAAGATAATAAAACATTGCTTAAGTTCATCAAAATTAGAATAGCTTAATTGAGAAAGAGATTTCCTTTGTGCGTTTTTGTTATTAAATTTAAAAGTGGATTTTGTTGGTGAAACACAGATTCTTCTTAAAATCTTTTATGAAATGATAGCTAGCTGAGAAAACTAATTAAGTAATCTTTTGGATCATGCAATGCAGACATAGGGAAATATTTTGAACAATGTCCAAAATGATAAAATAAACAAATGTGCAAAAGAAAATGTAATTGAAAGGGAATTATCAACAAAATAAAGACGTCACGAAATTTGACATTTTGTAATTCAAAGGTTTTAAGATTTCGACAAAGTTAATAAATTTGCCATCTTCGGAAATTCGCACTTCATTGTTCAGTCACTTGATTTCATTATTTTATAAGTTAATCTTAAGACTTATATCTAAATGTAAAGACAGAATGGAAGAACGCATTATTTTTTCATTTTTATATAATTTAACTTATTCCGTTTTGTCTTCAATCAACTTGCAAGAGGTCTTCAAACAATGATCTCACTGTGTGCATTTAATATTTGATTATATAGAAATATATTTAAATATGAATAAATATACATCTGATGATTACATTCGTCATTCATGAGCAAAGATGACCATCTTTCTTCACACATTACTTATAAGTGAACTGATTTGTGTGGGGGCTGGCTAATCATGCCAATGTTCACTAATGTCTGGTTGAGAATGGGAGCTTTACCTGTCCTTCCAGCGTTCTCGATTTTGCTGCATTTTTTGGATTCGTTGCGCTTCAAAGTCTGCTACGCCGGTTTTTACTAAGGCGTGCCAGGGAGAACAGTTTGCACAGTTTCTTTCCAGGCTGATCCACTCGTTCAGGTTGACCTTGAGGGTGTTCTTGAATCGCATCCTCTGTCTACCATTAGATCGCTTCCCTTCTTTGAGCTCCCCGTAAAAGAGACGCTTTGGAAGGCTGTTGTCTTCCATGCTGTGTCTATGGCCGATACATCGAAGCTTGGAGCGCATGAGTGTGGCGTGGATACTTTAAATCTGGAGTCGCTCGAGTGATTCTGTGTCTGGAAATTTGTCCTGCCATTTAATGTAGAGCAACGTTCTCAGGCATCTCATATTTCTGACTCAACTGTCTGTTCTAATGACTGTAAACGGTTCACGTTTTGCATGAGTACATTAAGAAAGGAAGCACATATGCATATACATTCATGAACACAGCACACAATAATCGCACATATATATTTTTCTGGTGTTAATAAGACAATAATTTTATAATTTAATTTAATGTACTTTAAACTAAAACTTGAAACTAAAATGTAAAAATTCAACATTTGATTCATCAGGGAAAATAATTTTATGGCGTAGGTTATGTACTTTGTTTTAGTAGGAATTACTTGTTTTTTCTTTTTGGCTTATGGATGAAAGAAAAATTAAGAGTAAAAATATCTATATAAAAAAATCTATATCAATCTGGGGCAATGTTTATGAGCAGATATTTATTTCTATGTTTCATGTAATCATCAATTCACTTCTTTTGCATAGCAAATTAGGGTTATTTTAACGTTTTAAGATAACTGGTTTTTCAAGAAAACATATATTACATGCATTTTCTTTTCCATTATAAGATTTAGTTTTGCGAGGGCCTCCCAAGTAAGAACTGGGCTTTTCTTGTCATTTAATTGCCAGAAATAATTTGAAAGGCCAGTGCTGTGACTGCATTTAATATGGTTTAATATCATCTGATGATGGTAGTAACGGGCTTTCCAGTTTTTCTCAGTGGAACCAACATAAAATTTTACATTACCTTAAAAATAGTATTTGCAATGGCCGTTTAGTGAGCGGGTATTGTTGCGAGTCACCGAGATTTTTCTCGTTACGACAGCATTTCTCACTGTCAGCACTCTGTCTTCGGGCAGAGGGCGCTCTCTGCTTCCGAGCAGAGAGCAATAACCCAGTCGTGGTTCCGCCGAAGGATAGAAGCACGACTGGGGACAGGTATTTTTGGCCGGGCCATATAGCCCAGAAATTCCCGCTCATAAACTGACCATGTGTCATATGTTGCCCTTAGTGGGAGGGACAGCTAAATATAGTGAGCGGCTATTGTTTATCCGTCTGTTCCATCTATTTTTAGTAGAGTTACTTTTATTTCGTAAGTTGTAAGTTTTTCTTTAATATCATTTTGTTATGTTATAATATAGTTATCGATATTTTCAACGAAACCATAACTGACATTATATACATATATATATAACTTATTACTACAAACATTATATATATATATATATATATATATATATATATATAGCGAGGGTTACGGAACATAACCACAGTAGAATTGGCGGTCAATACGACCGATCTGGAAATTTCTGATACACCTCTGACATAAATATTTGCAGCTATTTATATCCACAGCAGTTCGCTCAACATTAGTATGAAAAACATTGACAGCTAAGAGGCTACTCGTTAGCTTGACTTAATACTTGAGCCACTCTGCCGTACAACGTATGTTTGTCCACTATCAAACTGTATATACATTGACTTTAGGTATTCTGTCGTCATTCATAGTTGCAACCTGGCCCAGCCCTATGCTACAAACTGTAGGCACAGTTCACGAAGTGTCAACCGAGACACATGAACCCTCTAAAAATAATGTTTACAGTAATAATTATTTATATATAAATTACAGTCGAATTGCATAGATGTAAACGTAAATTCTATATATATGGTAATAGTTTCTCATCTCGCACTTCTCGTTTGAGGAATTCCTTTCTGGCTCCGTGATTGTCAGCCAACTTTAATTTTCAATAATTTAACTGCAATGTCTCGCGCAATCTCATTACTATTTTCCTTTAAGATCATTAGCAATGTTTTTATTTCAATTTATCCACATCCACTAATTAATTCTGTCTTAATGCTTTTATTCACTTGTATGGGTAAACTCGATTGATATATACACACACACACACACACACACACACACACACACACACACACACACATATATATATATATATATATATATATATATATATATAAAAACTAGTTATCGTATACACTTAAGAGACCATAATTTACTAAACAAAAGAAGTAATTACATGTAAACATAGAAAGAAATATCTGCTCAAAAACATTGACCCTAATTAATATAGATTTTTCTACATAAACATTTTAATAGCTGGCCACTCGTATTCAAGGATACCCACCTACTAGGGCGGCTAGCTAATTCACATTGCAGACGCCTGCTTAGGCACATTTGTGTTTGTTCAACACTCAGAGCGCTCACCTGTGGTTTATACTGCAACCATGCTGAGCGGGCCTTAGATACAGTTTCTGGGAGGGATCGCGTTATTTAGCGTGAAAAACAGTCTGATCAAGGTCTGAACACTCAAACTCTCGATCATGATGACTTGTGATTTCGAGCTAGCAAATCCATCGAGAACTATACAAAGGTAGCCGTCTACTCACAAGGCTTGGATAGACCCGTGGTATGGTTTTCAGACACTTTCCAAATTTGCTGCATGCTGGGATCGCCTCCTCCATACCGACAAAATCAAGAAGTCGCCTTCCTGACAAACTGACCATTATGAGATTCGATAGATACTTATTAATAAATATACTAATTATACTACGTCGGTGGTACAATTCGGAAATAAATAACTCTGATATCTTAATTTCTATGAGAGCGTACAATTCTGCAGAGACTTGTGGTTTAGTCAGTCTTTTTTTTTCTATGGTATCTAAGGCATATCTTCGAGCTAAAAAAACACAGAACTTTACAGAGACGACTAATTAATTATACTCCGTAAACTAAGTTCACAACAAATGGATAGGTTTAGAAAAGAGTTAATTATGTTTTTAAAAGCCCTTAATTTATATTCACTACTACTAATGCTAAAGTCATTAACTTCTTAGGTGTAACCTTTGACTTGAACAATGTTATATACAAATCGTCCACTAAAGATTCACACAATTACAAATACATCAACAAATAATCAAATTACCACCATAGTAACATTTACAATTTGCATAAATCAATCCAATCTCGTTTATGTACTAACTCTAAGAATAAAAATTGTCTTTAACAACTCCAAAAGTAAATAATGCATTAGAAAAAAAGTAACATGAACACTGGTTTAGAATATTCTGTTAAAACAAAATAGGCAGAAATAAACATAAACTATGTAAACGAAACATTATTTGGTTTAACCCACTCTTCAGTCGTAATTTTCAAACAAATATTGGAAAATTCTTCCTAAATTTAATTCACCAATATTTCTACCATTCACCAACACTAAAAAAACATTTTCAACAAAAACTAGGTTAAATTTAATTATAGTTTTGTAGAACATAGATAAATATATTTAATAATATATTTATATAGCAAATAAATACTTGAATAACATTAGTTACCCTACTACTAATAGTACTGACTTTTCTAAATAATTAATTGCAAATGCCAAAAATATAAAACCTGCATATTGAATGACCAGAGTGTGTCCGAAAGTATTATTTATAAAGCTTGCACCTATTCTAATGATGATGCTAAATTCCATATTAGATCAAGTACAAATAAGTGGAAATACAGTTTCAATAACCATATGTTGTCTTTAAACAACTATAAATACAACAAAAGCACAGGTTTATCGATGTATTATTGGAAGTTAAAAAAACGGAACAACCCAATTCTTATCTTGAATATCGTCGCTAATACTAAATCTTATAATGGAAAAGGAGACAAATGTAACTTGTGTTTTTTAAAAACACGTGTCCTCTTAAATCGCATAAATAATCCTAATCTACTTAACAAAAAAGAGAATTAATGACCAAATTTAAAACCATATATCCTGATCGATACAGATTTCTGCATAATTTTGTGTCTTTCTTTTAAACTTCCTTTTTCTTTCTTTTCCCCGCAAATATTACTATTAATAATTACGAATTATGATCCTTTGATTTCATTTCCCTGAATCTTAATAAGTGCTTTTTTATTTAAGATTTTTATTTTTATTTTTTATCTTCATGGAAGTTTTGTCAATTCAAATTTTACTCTTGATAAATTAAAAAATGGTACACTAACATTAAAAGATTTAATTTTCATGAACACCGAGTGAACTTTAATTCAAATCACTTGAACGGTCAATTCATAATATGCACCTGATTATTGCGTAGTGCATGGAACTCCGAGTTGTGCCACCGACATAGAATAATATGTATATTTATTAATATATATATAATAGATATGTTTATACTACATTAAGCACTTTTTTCTTAGCACCTAATTAATATTTCTATTTTTTATACATGTGTGTATACCGTATGTATATTTATCAATTCTTATATATATATTATAAATGCGTTTGTGTAAGGTTGTGTATGTGCGTACATCTTACTACTATAAACGTTATTTTTATTTATTTTCCTTTTACATTTCTTTGAGTTGCTAACTTGTAGCGTCAAGAATTAACAACATATGCGATTTTTCTTGTAGAAAAGATATACATTTCTAGGCCTTCTCCATCTTGGTCGGTCATTATTAATTTTACTATTTAGCTTGTTAAAATTTAAAGATTTTACTATATTTTATAGTTTATGCAATAGTATTTAATACATTATAAAAAAGAACTGCTATAACTGCTAAGAAACCTTGACATATTTGGGGAAGAATGATCCAGAACCTGACACTGGCAGCATACCGCCTGCACATGGAAAAGTGTTCAGAATATTTACAAAAATAAAAAAAGATGTATAACCATGATCACACGCGTCTTGGAGGAACGAATCATATATATATATATATATATATATATATATATGTGTGTGTGTGTGTGTGTGTGTGTGTGTGGGGATGTTTCTGTGTGTATGATTCATTGAATAACATATATATATATATATATATATATATATATATATATATATTGTGTATTCTTATTTTTATACTGATCCTTTTGTAATCAGTTTCTTTGTCTAATCAGCTTCTTCGAGCTAAGATGAAACTCATAAAAGAAGGCGCCGAATTTCTTTTTCACTCAAGTCATTTCGATCTTTTCTACAATCACCTTCAGGTATCTTCCGTGATGAATTTCACCTTAACATCGGGAAAGGCTCCTAGCCATGAAGGTTAGAACTGGTGGAACTAAGGTATGTAGTTCGTCGGAGCTCTTTTCATCTGGGAATATCGTCTAGTTCTTATTTTATTTAGAACTGTTTAGTTATTGTTCTCCTGTTATCAGTGTGTGGTACTAAACATTGCTAATCCCAGTAGATTAGAAAAGAGAAGGCAGTTCAGAATTGTCCGTAGGTTACCCAGATGGATATACATCTATGAAAGACCGGAAGGTACAAGGTTGTGATAACAAAGAAAAATAAACGGTGAAAAAATAGTCCGAATATAGATAGTATAAGTAATGACTCTTCACCTCAGAAATTCAGAAATTCAAACACACACACACACACACACACACACACACACACACATATATATATATATATATATATATATATATATATATACATTCATTAATATATATATTTAATAAACTTCAAAGTATGTAACGGTCAGTCTCAGTTCAGCTCTTGAAAATTGCTTTGTGCATGAAACCCCGTGACGTGCTACCGGTGAGATAAACAAAAAAGCTATATCTGTATATATAAAAAAGGATATATTTTTCTGTCTGTCAGTGTGTTTATGCGCCTCCATTCTAACGAACCCTACTCTTGGTACGATTTCAACCAAAATTGGAGTCACTCCTCGATCTCATGATCTCATGATCTCATGAACCTTCTATGTACGCAAACATTTTTCGAATTGGTTTACATTGTACGATAGAAATCACCAAAACTCTTAAAATTTAAGAACTCATCTCCTCCATGACGCCTTATGCGAATTCAACCAACATTGGGCAACTTGTAGATCAAGGTCCGAACCTTTGGTGTACAAAAGATTTTTTAAATCATTGTAAGGGTTCATTGAAAATCAACGACAAGCCTAATTTCGGGTGGTCTTTGCGCACTTTTATGAATTTCTCCCAGACGCTTCCCGCAAATTCAACCAAAATCGATTCACTGTTATATTATAGTCTTATGCCTTAATATGCGAACAAAAAGGTCAATTGACAGATCAGGTGCTGCAGATGTTAATGGTAATTTTTTTTTTATTGCGATAGTTTATTTCTTCGAAACGCTTCGTTGTATTCCAACAAAAATTGAATCTTTTTTTTATACCTTCTACTTTACTACCTGCCATTACAATTTCACGTTTTTTACAAGGTGGCAACCTCTCCGACGTTTGAAGGACAATGCATCCACTTCTTCTGTGTCACAACGTCATCGCATCACATTACAGGCTGCCGTAACACCCGACCCCGTTCTTCTAGTTCTATGTACATCATTCCCGTTAAATGAGCAAATATGAATCCCATTTTACAAATACCAATACTTGCTTTGCAGTTTTTAACTTGCATGTCACGGCAACCTTATACTGGATCTTCTTAAATAAGCACTTGGTCTTACAATTTCAACATAACCACGAGCAACGCCGGGCTATACAGCTAGTTTATTAATATATAAAATTTATAACACTGGTTTATTAGCTATTTTAGTAGGTAGTATATGCACTGATTTCTTAAACTTTCGTAATTCCCAGTGGTGTTCCGTAGCTATTATCTCGACTTAATCTCATAGGACACGGTGATCCTTTTTCCCTGCCCATATGTGGTTAATAACGCCTGATTTTTCTATTTCCTCTCGTGTTATGGCCTTGCGATATTTTTGCTGCCTTACTTTAAAGGGAAAATACCTTATTAATTGCGAAGATGTTACAATTGAGTGCATCTTTGTCTCGAAAACTGAATAGAGTTGAAATAAACTGCCAAATTGGTAGAACTTTGCTCTTGATAATGACGCTAAATATTATACCAACTATGAGAAAATTATTATTCATTTCTTTCTCATCATTAAATGTTGCAGGACCTTCTTTCTAGTCTAATAAATAATTGCGGTTTTCGTTGGTTGCTGAAGTTAATTTGCCCCAAGTACTGAGATCGACTCCTTTAATTCTCTGTATTTTCAATCTCACTTTTCTGGCCTATTTACCTTGAACCACCATCTCATGCATTCTTCGTTGCTGTGATGAATCCACTTCTCACCAAAGCACGTCAGAATTTATTCCAAAAAAAAATATTATTATTATTGTTTCAGCTTTAACAAGGGAATCGCACGCGGAAATTACGCCTTCCTATTTGGTATCATAGAATGAAGAAACAGAAATACTCCAATTTTGACAATGCTCAAAAATGCACACTCGCATGACAGGTGACATAATTCAGTCAAGAACTATTTCTTTGAATCAAGCATTTTAAACGTAAACACTCTCGGTGCAATCTGAGGAGAAAACAAACAAAATTAAACAGAAAGGAAAATACAGGAAGCTGGATAACAGACTTAAGAGAGTAACGTCCATGAAATATTTCCAAGAATTCATGACAAATTACGATCAATAAAGATGTCCAAATCCGAAAATCTCTAAAACTAAAACCAACAATAAACTGAAACAAACGTAGCGCACAATATCAACATGCCAGTAGAGGGTGTAACTTAAATGTGCAATAACCTTTTTTTAAAATTGGTTTTGTTGAATGAAATTCCAAATCTGGTCTTTCGATTGAATTTCTTTACAAAATAGTGAAACGATTTTCAGAAACTTAAGGAGTTAGAAGAGAGAGAAATAAATATTAGTTTTGATGTTAATCGAGTTGTGGAACTGAACTAAGATTTTAAAATGAGAATTAGAATCCGAGAAATGAGTTCTAACTCTGTCACAAGTAAATTATGCCCATTTGGCATTACGTTTTTTTTGTAACTTTTTCAGCCCAAGCAAGGCAATACTGCCACTGGTGCATAGGGGGTTACACTGACAAAAAAAAGAGGAAAAACAACCAAGTACAGGGGAAGTCGAACAAAGAATAAGTGAAAGATCGAAAGCAAGGAAAAAGAAGATGGCAACTGACGCTGCACTTAAGCTTATGGAGATTGTGGCTGTCAAAGAAGCAAGTATACGCAAAGGAGTTACACAAACGGGAAGTTCAAGAAAAGAAACTGAGAGAAAAGAAGTGATTGTTACATTTGACTGTTTTGACGGTAAAAAACGGGGTATCTAGGGAATGAAGCTCGTCAGAGCAGTAGCAGTGAATATACTTGTAGAAAAGACAGAAGAAAGACACATTTCTCAGAATAGGTAAAACTATCATTTTCAAAATACCAAATGAAGAAATTATTTCATCTCACAGAAAGGGTCTCAGTAAAAAACACTCTTGTATTATTTGAAGGGGGATGGATAACCTTAATTTACGGTGATGCCCTATTTAATACTATATCACACAACATGGTATACTATCTTGGAGATGATGGAATTGGTTAATTATTGAAATGCTAATTCTCAGTGTTAAAAGAAGATGATAAGGTTTCAGTCACGTGGATAGATAACAGGGCATTTATTTCAATGATATCAAGTGAAATATACAATCCCATGACATTTTTGAGATGGGAAAATATATAAAATTTATTCTGGCATGTGCCTGTTTTCGTAATTCTCCCAAAATAAATATTTTCACCGAATCAAGAACGTTTCTGAACAAGATGCTTTTGTTTTGTTTCTACAGGTGATTCGGCTGGTTCACTTCATGGTTTTCCTCAAGTAATACCTTAATTAATACAATTGATATCATTAAATCCTAATGTTTTAGCAGAATATTTTAAATTGCTTGCAATCGCTATCGCTACAAATCATTATCGGGATTATCATGAAAATACAGAGTATCCATAAAATCTCTTTACAATTTCAGAATATATTCTAAAAGCAATTGATCAGTTATCTCAATCAGTTTTCTTCTATGCAGTAAGTAATCGGCAAAGTTTTGACTGGCATTGTAATTGTGTATTTCAGCTATCTTTTTAGTGAAAAATGTACTGTTAAATGGACCCCTAAAATATCTACTTCTTAAGAAAAGACACAATGGTTTATTGAAACAAAATCGCATACGCATGGGAGAGAACTATCCTCACGTCCGTCAATTCACCATTGTCAACAGTACAAAACGTTCTACACAGTAACTTGCGATTATACGCTTACAAAGGGCAGCACTTACGGGTACTCGATCCACATGATTAACCAAAGGAAAAAAATTTGCAGGTAACGTGCTAGAACCAATTTATGAAACGTTCCTTAACCGAGTTTGTTTTGGTGATGAGGCAACCATGTTTTAGCGAATCACCAGCATCACTATCACTGGGTCTCAATCTCATAGAGAACAGCTGGAATTGACGAAAAGGGAGATTCGAAGAGTTAGAGACAAGAAATATACAAGAAGTTCAGGATGGTATATTAACAACATGGACATAAATCTAGAATGAGATTGTCCGGAATATCACCTAACACACAGCAAGAAGTTGTTGTTGCCTAAAAGTTAGGTAGGAACATTGTATTCTCAGAATCTTCAGCAGAACCATATTTGAGTTGCTTTACGCCTGTTGTGACGTGATTGACCAGAATTAACTGGCTTATAGAAATAAAAGCAATCTAAACACAAGCTGAAGAAAATAAAACTTTCCCGTTAAACATAAAACAAAAATCAAACCATATCTCCCAACATATAATCTATATTTTCAAATTTAAAAATCGAAATTAATTCTGATGAGTTAAATTACACACACACATAAAGTATTAATTTTTTCTGTCTTCCTCTCCATGTTTCGTTCTTTAAATAAGAAACATATTGTGTTTCTACGTTCAAATGTAAATCATTTTTACCACAATTGTTTAAAATTGCCTGATGACGAGGTATAATATCAAAACATAGAAATTTTCGTGTCTCAATGCAAATTAAATAAATTTAAAAAAAACTTATTTTATATATATATATATATATATATATATATACAAACATACACACACACACGCACGCACACATACACACGCACATATACATATAGAAAATCTGTAAACAAACACTGAACATCACCCAGCACCGGTTACAGAAAAAGAAGATGTCACCATTCTATGGGATTACACAGACAGAAAAATTGAAGCAAATAGGTCGTACAATATTATTAAAAACCAGAAAGAAAAAACTTGTCTATTAATTGATATGGCTTGTCCAGCGGATTGTAACATAGCAACCAAGAAATTCGAAACACGATCAAAATATAAAGACCTAGAAATTGAAATAGAAAAAAGTGGAAATTGAAAACAAGAGTCATGCCAGTGATAGTAGGTGCACTTGGAATGATAAAAAATGGAACAAAACAACACATTGAAATAATCCCTGGAAAGCCCATCTTAACAGATATACAAAAAACTATCTTATTAAGTACAGCTCACACACTAAGAAAAATTTTATCTATGTAACGCTCGGGATGATAGGGGAGATATAAAAACATGAAATGGAGCCATAAAAACACGCCACGATCTGCCGTAGGTCTTCCCGCAGACTTGGTTGGTAGTTCGACCATATCAGAACTCGAAATATGATGAAAAATGGCATAATAATAATAATAATTAAGATAAAGCCTATGCTCAATATTATCAACACGGCACCAACGTGCTATCCATGTTTAGAAAATATTAAAAACAATCCCATTATTATTAATACATATATAAAATCTACATATCAATTTCTGTTTTTAATTCTTTATAATGGCTGATAGAATAACTAAAACCGCACAGATATATAGTATATTTGAAGAGATTTTACACACTTCATAGCGGAAAAGAAAAAAACATATACAACATAAAAATAATTAAAAACAATTGAATAAAAATTTAACCGCTGTACCTTGTCAGTCATCTTTAATGAGACTTGTAAATGATAGTTGTACAAAAGAGGCATTGCAGCTTATAGAATCACACACAGACACACACACACACACACACACACACATATATATATACACTTGAGTTGTGATAATGTTTTAATGATAATGTTTTGTTTTTTCTGTAGTTTTACTGATAAAAGTTATTTTGGTAAGCAGATTTTTTATCATAAAGTGCTCAATATCGGGGTTGAGAGAAATTTTGATATGTTTAATGCAAAAAGATTTTCACATTAACTGAGCGCGTTTCTGCCAACTTCGAAATTTCGTGAGGATATCGTTATGATATCTTCACTCATTATGAGTGGAGATTTGACAAATTATTTGCATTAAACCTTTCTCTTTCTTTCTTTCTTTATTTTTTCTTTCTCTCCCTATCTCTATATATTTATATGTATATGTGTGTGTTTCAAACATACGCATATATATCTGCACTATATAATCACATGTACATGATATTCCATTTACAATGTGACTCTGTGTTCACTGTGACTACCTTTCGTATACGTACAGTTAGAAGAAGTGTAACTGTCTGATTTAATTTCCTTGAAACATCAATCAGAAGCAAAGACAAGAGAAGTTGCAAAGTTTATGAAAGAAATAAAAACAAGAAAAACAAGGACGCTTAGTGATACGGCATGGCGATACGAAACTTGGGATAAATATGATAAGAAACGCTGATAAAGATAAAAGGTGATGGAAAGAAATCCAGAGACAAGGAATAGAGACACTGATGGGAAGAAAATGACAGCAGAAAGACATTTAAAGGAAATGATAAAGAAAACGAAGACCAAAGATAATAATAAGAAAAACAGGGGTTAACCTCATCGAAACAGGATCTTACATTAAAGAAACGGGCATAAATCAAACGAAAAAAATGTTTTTACCTATCACAATGATGCTGATAATGGCAGTAATAATAAAAAGAGTATAAACGGGATTATCATGCGGATGCTGGTCACGTGAGAAGAAGGTGAATAAAAAAGACAGAAATTGTTGTGACGATGAAAACAAGAAACTTAGATAACGAAAAATATATACAAAGAAAATAAGGAGAAGGAAGAAAATGAAAGAAGAAAAACGGTGAGAAAGAGAAAGATTAAGAAAAAAGAATATAAAAGAGAGAAACAAAAAGACGAAAACAAAAAGGAAAGATAAACAGAGTAATAATAATAATAATAATAATAATAATAATAATAATAATAATAATAAAAGAAAAGAAAAGCAAAGGTAAAACAGAAAAAAACAACGAAAAAAGAAGGATACAAAGAATAGTGAAAAAATATAAATTGGTAAAAAACGAAATAAAAAAGAGGGATAAAGACAGTGAAAAATGGAAGAAAATTACAAAAATAAGAAGAAAAGATTAAAAATAATGAAAATAAGATGGAAAGAAAGGAAGAAAAGTAGAAGAAGAAAACAGCCAATGTAAATGATCCGATTGAAAACAAAGCAAACACTTGGGGAAAATTGTAATAATAATGGTTACTTTGTGAGTCTATATTTTTCATTTTCATAAGCAAAATTGCCAACAAACAAATGAATGAAAAAAGCAAATAGAGAGAAAAAATGAGTAGTTTATGACTTGGCAGTTTTCCAAATGTAAAAATCAAATAAAAGTATATTGTTTAAAACTGTAGGAAAAATTGCATAAAATCTTAACTATTTAAAATAAAACAACAAAGCCTTTTAACTGACTGACCGAACCCAGAACTTAATGGAACTTACACACATAGCACAGACGTACACATATAAATAAATCTCCGTGATAGTAACATAATCGTATAAGATATTCTTACTTCAAACTTCACTTGCTTCCTTGCAGCAGGCTTAGGAATAATAGCACTTTCATGCACCAGAACATACTACTTCAAAATAATTGTAATATTAACAGTTTCTTTATGAGGAAACGCTTCACATCCACTCAGTGCGATCGAAAGTTATAAAATCTTTCTCTTAATACTTTTTTCAGGAAAGTAGGTTTCTCACATCTAGTAGCAGTTTTTGCTTTTTCAAGTATTGATGCGGGATTCGTTTCTGTTTATTTGAAGAAATATAAAATGTCAACATTTTGACTTTCATGAAAATAGGTTTCTCAAGTTCAGTAGCTGTTATCGCTCTTTCTAGTATTTATGCTGGTTTCGTTCTTAACCTGTTATTTGATGCAATGTGGATTGTCATCATCTGTCATTATTTTCTTTTCGATTTACTTGCGCTATTCATTTTAGTTCTAACTGCAGTTGAAAGTTCTGAAGTGATAAGGTTTCTGTTATCCTGTATAGTTCTTTATTCGTGATTCTATAGCGCCAGTCCATAAAGTTTGAAGGAGGTTCGTCATCGCCAAGACCAACACGATTCAATCAGATCGATCGTTAAAAATTATTTTTGGTAAGTGAGAACATGTAAGTCTTAAGGTAAATCGTCAATTAACGAAACGCGTCGCTTAAAAACAAAATTCTATTTTCCTCTTTTTTTCTTTTAATCAGAAGGCAGAACGCAGAAACATCGTGATATAAAGAACAAAGATGAGTACAATAGTCAACACGTAAATAAAACTATAAACGTCTCTCACTTTGATGAAAACCCAAACGCAAACGGTTTTAGGGGTGATTTTGCAACAATAACTATCATAGTCTGTTACAATAACAATAATAATAATAATAATAATAATAATTGTGATGAAAATAGCGAATGAGAATAGTTAAGGGACTTCAGGGCTGGGTATGGATAAGTTTAACTTTTAAGTGAAGTGTTAAGACATGGTGAAATAGGAGTCACATAAAGACACTTTAGGGCGCCCTCAGTCGGAGATCGTCGGATGTACCCACTTGAAGTTATTTCATAACCTGCAATGTTATGTGATACTCTCGGCATATCAAGTATATTTAGCTGTGATGCATTTCCTCATATACTCATATCAGGCTGGAGGCCATGATGAATATAGAGGATTTTGTATTTGTGCAATTTACTGCCACTTTGTTGACGTGTTCTCTCTCGCTCAATAATAGTAATAATAATATGAAAATTTGAAAAAATATATTTAGCTAATCTTAGCGGCATTCAGTTTAATCCTATTAAAATGTGTACTGTGTATTCTATTAGCATTTTTGTTAAGTCATGTCGTTTCAAGGCGCAGTTGATTATGCTTCTTCTACTATTGGTCTCTCCTTAGTTTTTTAAAATATCAAACCCATTCGGAAAGACAGCAGAGTAGGTTCTCTTTTATTAGATTATTCACTTTAGACTTTAGTGCGTTGTGGTGTAGTAGATATCAACACAATATGAGAAATCAGAGAGCCAAGTTCCAATTACAGTAGAATTCATTTCAGTCTGTTGCTTACAAATACCCTTGGGAAAGATATTAATCCATCTCTTCTCTCTTCAGCTTGACTAACAGTGTAGATTTGGTTCTATAGCCTTGGTTGGAAACTTGTCTACCGCTGAAAATAACGGCAACTTACTGCCGAAAATTTTCTGCCTCGTCAGTCATAATATATTCGAGACATGATCGCCCAAGGGTGTATCACGTATTGCAATTAAATGCTATATCCAAGGCTAGAAAACGCAATATTTTTTACCAATTGAACCATAGCAACCAAAGCTCTTAGTAAGAAGATAAGGGTAACAGACTAGAGCAGACTTTAAATTCGTCGTTTCAGCTTCTGTGTCAATATCGGTTACGCTAGCTACATATCCAATACGAGAATGGCATACACAAAAAGTATATTCAAATGCTGAGCGTGTATTGTTGAGTCTTAAGAGCGTAAAATATAAATATATATCCGGGGCAATTTAGATAATTGAGAAAAATCTTAATCGAAAATTTTTGAATTCACTATGCCTGGTATAAAGCTACTGCTAACTGAGGTTTACCTACAAGAATAATGACGAAGTCTAAGATTGCGTTGATTCACTGCAGAAGGAATCCAGATGAGGCGCCACCGAAGGGTAGAGTCTTGTCTGGGGAAAATCGAAAGTAACTCGACCCTGCCTTATACAGGTCCACAAGGTATTTTTTGGCCGGAATACCGACAATAAGGGATGTACGTTGTGGTACAGTGGATATCGGCTCGGAACGAGAAACCGGAGAGCCGAGTTCGAATTCTACTTGAATCCATTGTATTCACTTACGCGCAAATACCATTGGGAAAGGTATTAATCCGTCTCTTCCTTCCAGTTATGGGTTAAATAGCAGGACAGATTGGGTTCTATAGCCTTGGTCGGCAACCAGTCTACCGCAGAAAGCAATGGCAATCTAATGCGGGATAATCTTCTGCCCAGTCAGTCATGTCTCTTTCGAGACATGATCGCCCAAGCTTGTATCACGTATGGCACTTAACTGACTGACCTACATTAAAAATGGCCTTGTACCTCAATCAGCCTCAGTGGGGAGCCCAGTAAATACGAAGGTTACGCGATGCGTTTTAGAAAACCTGTCACTATCTCGGGTACATTGATACATTGTTTTAAATAATAAATATACTGAGCTTCATTAATTTGTATCCTGTCATCTCTTTGCTGTTGCGCTGTTCTGTTAATCAGTAATAACAATAAAATTATCCTTAATTATCCAGAGTAAGATATTATGAAATATTTTAAGATAGACATGAAAATATTTGAAATCTATATTACTGAAGGCGATAAAATGTATGATAAAATAAATATCGTCTATGGCCTAATTTTGCTTTTTCTAAGTGCCGTGACTTGACGTTGGTCTGCATGGCTCCGAACAACTTGCTTTTCCTTGTAGGTCTTAGAAACCGTTGTCCCTTCTGCCGGCCTCTCACGCGTGTTCTGCTATCCAGTCTCACGAGCTCGTCAGCTAAGATATTGCCCGCCTCTGTCATTTTTTCCTTCGATATGTCATGTTAATATCGCAATCTTCACGCTCTCTTTCCTCATTATAGATCTCAGAAACGTCAGCTGTCGTTTTTGATTTTAAGTATAAGTCTCCTTTTTGTTTTTATTTAAGCCACCAATATACCCGATATTAAGAGAAAAGAAGATAGAGCATTGGAGATTGTGACCATCCAAAGAACTACACACTACACATAACAGAGGAAAAAGCCGATAAACATTGAAAGAGAAACTATAAAACAACTTACATATAATACAAATGGTAGCCCAGGAAAACCCAAAGTCACATCCAAAACTATGAAGTAAAAAAAAAAAAATCAAAGGATAATTTAAAAGATCAAGAAAACGAATAAGAGTTAGAATTATGCTAGTACATTTACGCAAATAACCCATAAAATAGATATGCAATCGTCAGTCATAGCAGCCTAAATAAATTAACAGTAACCAAACAGAAAAGAGCAGATATGTTAATTGTAGCTATAATGGTAGCTGTTTCTATATAATAGATTGTACGACCTTCGTCCACAGAGCAACTTTTACTGTAGTCAGTTCAAATTTTTCTGCTAAAATCATTTCACAGGAAAATCATTTTCTAATGACCAGTAAGAATTATCGCTCTTTCTAGTAATGATGGAAACTTCTTTTCTAAGCTTTTTCGTCTTTAACCTTTCTGCGTCTAAAACGGTTACGTTACCCGCATACCCAAACCGTATATTCTATATAATAAACCACGGCACTCAGAAATATGACAAAAACTATTTCAGACGAAGAAATATCAGCTCTACGCTTGTACAGATCTTTTAATATTTGGTCATGGTTATTGTAATATTAACCTATTCTACTATTTACATTGTTCAGACAGTTGCTCATATCTTTGTTGCCATATTCACAACGTTTTCGGCCGTTGTATGCTCCGACTTACTTCAGGTAATTTGAATCACGAACTGAAACTTAATTTCGTTCACCGCAATAGATTGTTCTAGTTTCCATTAGTTATGCCTCTTCCATATGTTTTAGTATCAGTTATCTTCCTTTAAATTAATTCTTTAAGTTTTTGTTCATCTCTACTTTAGCCAGGTATTGAACTCACAACATTTTAGATCAAGTCACTTAATCAACGCTTTTATCTACTAGATCACATTTTATTGAAGATACATAGCCAAGTGGAGAAGAAAACGTCAAGAACATGTCAACAAAGACGAAGACCACAATTCGAACAATGTAAATAGCGTAAAAAGTTTGGTTCCCTTTGTAGGGCTAGGATGTATTTCTTGTCTAAATCAATCTCCCCCATAAATAAATCTACCATCCGCCCTTGCATTAAATACTGCTGTCACATTTGGTCGGTGGCCTCTGCTATTCATCTCTTGATTCTTAACAAAAACCAACGAAGAATATGTACTGTAATTGATCCCGACCTTATATTTCAACTCCAGTCACTTTCTCACCGACGTAACGTGGCTTCTCTCTGTCTCTTCTACAAATAATGTCACGGCTTCTGCTCTGATGAACTTAGCTCCCCGGTGCCCTCACTGTATGAATGTACTATCGCTAGTAGACTAGCGGCTAGATCCCACCATTTTACCGTGAAACCAATCACATGTAACCGCAACTTCTACTCGCCAGCTTCTTTGTTCGTACTTTCTGTCTGTGGAATTCTCTTCCGGATACCTGTTTCCCTGTAAGCTACAAACTCCAAGAATTTAAATCAATTGCCATCTCTTACCTTCTTGACTAACGTCCTTTCCATAACAACGCTTTTATCATGTTCGTTTTCCTTCCCCTCTACTTATATGCAGCTCTCTTCACACCTTTATTCTCATTCTTCTTTTATTCATTCTTTGACACACCTTGTAACCTGTTCCTCTTTCTCATCACTCACCTCTTCGGTAATGATTTGCGCACCAGTGGCAGTTCTGCCTTGCTTAGGGTGAAGTCATTAGTACACTCCATCGGAGAAAAATAGACAAGTAACTGCTTCCTTATACGGAAACATTAGCTATTCATTGACCTAGAATCCACTGCTACTTTCGTTTGAATTTTCAAAGTCTTACTATTAAACAATTTTTCAAGAAAATAGGTTTCTCAAGTCCGTTAGTTGATATCTCACTTTCCAGCTTTGATGGTGGCTTCTTTTCTAACTTATTTATACGAAGTCGTGTGGGACGTCAATATTGATCATGTCATTATTTTCTTTCCGAGTTACAAGTGGTATCTATTTTAGTCGTTGCTATTGCTAAAAGGCCACAAGCGATTTGTTTTTCTGTTATACGGTACAGTTCTTTGTGATTCGGTATCACCTGTACACAAGGTTGGAAAAAAATGTTCCTCCGAAAGACTTACATGTTTCACATGTTAGAAGCAAGTTTTAAAGATTGTTGTGCGAACGCGATTGTCTACAGCTGAAGGTTTGGATATTTTTGATTGCGTGTTTGGCACCATGCATAACATCCATACAAACGTCTCGGTCTGATGAGATTACAAAGAGAAAATATTATATTAGATTCCGCCGTTGTAACAGACTACTGATGAAAATAAGGACTGTGAATTCATAGATTGAAGGTTATTCCTTATTACAGTGAGAAAGAAAATACGGGAAAATTAACGTACATATCTCAATTCTACATCATCTTTCTCATAGAAGGTACGTGGAAAGTCTGTTGTTTTATTCTCGCTATTTCGACAGCACATATCGAGCGAGTTGTATCCTTTGACTAATTCAGAAATTTACCACTAGGACGCATCATGCAGCTTTTATAAAGTCGAATCACACTAATTAAGTACTTCAAATATGAGGAGCAGGTTTCAAAACTTCCCCGACAACTAATATGACCGTGAGTTCTTTAATAACGTTTTCTTCCCTCACACGTTTCGCTTGAGTGAATCTTCCAGCTTTCTGCTTTCGAATCAACTTTAGTCTTCAAAAATTTAAATACAGTTTCAGTCGGTTCTTTTGTTTTCTTAATCACAATTCTTTTATTGTCCTCTCTCCTTAATAACGTTTTTCTTATATTGCTTTCAAATTCAGTAACCTATTGCATAATAGTGACTTAATTGCCTTGCTTAGGTTGAAGTTGTAAAAAGAAAAACAACAATATCGTTTTTGAAACGTTGTATCGCATGAATGCATACTACAATATGAACCTCTTAAAGTCAAGAGCAAATTAATTAATTCAGAGAACGGTAAGAATTAGTGTGTTTTTGGGAGCATATTTGGTTTTACAATGTAAAGCTCGTACTTACTAATATATCACTTATCTATAGGCGGAGAGTTAGTTATTGTTTAAAATTTTTAGTCCGAGAGGAGTGATTGGAATGTTACAGTGCCGGTGTGATAGCGTAACTTGCCCATCAATGTAGTAACTTTTTCTTTGTTGCTATACTGCCATTTGTCGGAAATGTTAATTCCCATCTGCTTATATCGGTAGAGATATGCTAAACTAGATCAGAATTTAGATTCTCAAAATTCCGTTTGATTGGCTAGATGTTTGATCCTTCTGATTTGCTGAGTTTGTTATTTAATGCAGCTACGTCCTCATGTTATTTACGTCAAGTTTAATAAGTTGGTATTCCTAGCTAAACCCGTCTGTGTGCTGGAATATATAGTTTAGGTTTTGGTAGGTGCGACATGATTTTAGAATAATCATGAACTTATTTATGGAATCAAAACGCGTTTATGCTCATAGAAAACGAATTCATTAATTTTTTAAAAAATCATATCACGCCAAGCAAGGCGGTCCACTGCCACTATAGCGCAGGGGGTTACATAGAGCGATTGGGTATAGGAAATGTCAGAGGGAGGGTGATAGACGAGTTAGGAGGTACGTAGGGAGAGTGTTGGAGGGAATGGGTGCGAGTTAGTGTGTTAGGAAGTGTCTATTGACCTTACATTTAAACTCCTGGAGGTTGTAGCCGCCGGGGAAGCAATCATGCGTAAGGGAATTCCACAGGCGAGAAGTGGAGACACATAAATTTAGCAAGTATAACAGATTCATTATCTAATAAATGTTTTAAAAGATTACAGACAATCCGAATGTGCATTGGAATAACGAATATTAAGCAAACCTTAAGCAAAGTATTATGAAGTATTTCGTTTGAATCACGGGGTACTCAACTGCTATATAATATCAGTCATATATGGTTGTGTATGCTAAACAAACTCCTTATAAATGAAAATAGTCCAGAGTTGACAGAGAACTGGTTCTAAAAATGGATGCTGAGAATACCATATATTTTAGGTGTGAGCATGTTTTAACGAATTAGAAGAAAAAGTAAAACTCGTACTTAGAATCAGCAAATATAATGAGGAGAGGGGTTTTGTGAAAATTTAACTTAGAGGACATGTTAAAAGTAAGAGGGTGAGAGGCAGGTTTCGAATAAGCTACCTATTGAGCTACCTATTGTGCGTTGTGGTGCAGAGGATATCGACTCGGAACGACAAATCGGGGATACCGAGTTTGAATTCCAGTTGAATTCATTGCATTCACTTACGCACAAACACCCTTGGGAAAGATATTAATCCGTCTCTTTTCCTTCCAGGTATGTGTTAAATACCAGAACAGATTGGGTTCTATAGCCTTGGCTGACAACCAGTCTAACGCAGGAAGCAATGGCAACTTACTGCGAGATAATCTTCTGCCAAGTCAGTCATGTCTCTTTTGAGACATGATCGCCCAATGCATGTATCACGTATGGCTCTTAAATGACTGACTGATTGAGCATGTGCAAATGGATGGTGGAACAGTGTTTAGAAGAGATAGAAAAAACATATGTGGCTAAGAGCTTCTAAGAACTAGATGTTGTGAATAACCATGATTAAATACCTTTTGAAAAGACAAAGCATATAGAAATAAAAGAGAAATTATAACTCTCTTTATTTTAGTTGAATCTTCTTATATTTGAGCAAACAGAGATAAAGTCAAGGTTAAAATTAACATTTGAAATCCTACATTAAATCATCTATCAACAATCCTGTCTGCAACTTGATATGTTAGTCATATTGAAAACTGAACGTTAGCTTCAGAACCTTACTTCAAGCCTAATATTTCTCAAATCTGAAAAACATCCTCAATTTAATATTATATTCTAGTAAAGCAAACTAAAGCACATGCGAGAAATTCATTTCCATACGAAAGTGCTTTACTTCTGTTGATAGAATCTTAACAGTAACATCGATAAATTCATTGCAGCAACCGTTTATAATCATTTGATAAGAAGATGATCAAATCCATTTATCTTATCTTCAGTTTTATTACACGCCCGTTTCATTTTATTTATTCTTAGCCTGTTACATTTTCGGCATATCCTTGACCTTTCCCTTTTCGGCATATCCTTGACCTTTCCCTTTTCGGCGTATCCTTGACCTTTCCCGTTTCTTATTTATTTTTTATTTTTTGATGTTTCATATTTATTTTTCATCTCCTCTGCGCGTGTTTGCGTGTGTGTGTGTGTGTGTGTGTGTGTGTGTGTGTGTGTGTGTGTGTGTGTGTGTGTTAAGGTTAGATTATCATGTTTGACCATCACAACAAATTGATCCAAGTGAGGATAGAAATCACGTTCTCAAAAACGAAAATAATGATAATTTCTTCTTTCCTCTTTTTTTTTGTATTTATCCTGAGATAAACATTTCCTATAATCTTGAAGTTATTTCAAACATTTGTTCTCATTTGGTTAATATAGATGTTATAATAGGCACAACGTTTCGACGAAGTACCGCATGGTCATCATAGATTGGCTGATTTCACAGGATATTTTGCAATAATCAATTACATAATCCATATTAATCTACAGACACCTGAAGATCACCACAGGAGACTTGGTCGAAACGTTGTCTCTATTATAACATCTATATAAGCCAAAATGAGAACAAAAGTTCGACAAATTCCAAGATTTCCTTCCTTTATTCTTTTTTTTTTTACGCCTTTCGTTTTTTCTTCTTTCGTATTTTGCTCTTTTTCTTTCTCATTAATGATTAATTAATCTTTTTATTGTTTTTATTCATTTATCCACTACTTTCGTCATCTAATTTCTCTTGTTAACTTTTGATGGTATTCTTTACCAGCTTTCGTATTTTTAAAATAATTTCACCCCCAGCAAGGCAAGATCACTACTAGTTCGCAGGGGATTACAGTAAAAGAATGGACTGGGTACTTAGTGTGTTGAAGAAAGGATTAAAGATGGATGGAATTCAAATAGATTGAAGATGACATTTAACGTTGTATACATATTTTTGGAGATTGTAGCTATCAGGGAAGTAAGTAAACAGAAAGAAATTCAATTGGTGTAAAGTGTGATAAAAGAAACTGTGTAGAAAAGGCGGTTATATTTAAATATTTTTATAGTAAAAGAGTGGAACCTAGATGTCAATTTAGTACTACGCGTAATTGCATATGGCCAGGGCACCAGGGAAAAAAGTTCGTCAGAGCAATTGTCATGAAAATGTTTGGAGAAGAGACAGAGAGAAATCACATGATGTCGGTAATAAATTGATTGAAAACAAGAAGCCAAATCAGGAACGGATACACTGCAGACCTCGCTTTTGATTTTGTTGAGAACCTCGAAACGAATAGCAATATCACCCGACAAGATATAGGAACTGTATTCAATGTACGGATGAATGCTAGATTTATACATATGCAAGATGGATTCTGACGAGAAAAAAACTTACTGGCCCGACACAGTGACCCAACCTACCGAGCAGTAGATGCAGTTATAGATTCGATGTAGTCTTCCCACTTCAGTTTGGTTGAGAAAGTGAAGCCAACGAGGCGCAGTGTTTTGTCATCCATTTTGCTGGCAGTTAGCACAGTTTCTCTATGGTGATTAAAAGAGAGCAGTTTTATTTTGGAGGCATTTACGAGTCATTTACAATAAAAGTCCATCACAGATTGAAGTCCCTTTTCCAGAACAGCAGAGAGGTTTACTTTGTCAGCTTTGGCAGATTTAATAATAGTTGTCTCATTCTATAAATCTTTTCCTTGCTTTCCTAAAGCTAGACGTTCCAACAGTCTCTCGTCCGTTTTGCATTTCCGTCTTACTCACTTTCCTCATCATACTTTGATAAATATGAAAGCATTTTATATCTTATTCTGTCTTTATTCGTTCATTTGATTCTTTATTACTTTTTTAATTTAGATTTTAATTTGCTCAAAAATTTATCTTTCATTTGTTTTTCATCCATTCTTTCACTATTTTGCATTAAATTTGCTGAAGTAATTATTTATTTATTTATTATTCTTTATTTATTTTCTCGTTATTTGCTTAATGAATTTATCGATCTTTTCTTTCTTTTATCTACTATATTTTAAATTTTCCTCAATAATTTATATTTTTTTTTTCTATCTCACTGTCTTCATTTTATTCTTTATCTTCGTGAGTCTATTTTTAATTTCTTTAATGGATTCATTCTTTCCCACTTCCTTTTTTTCTTTCTTTTCTTTTTGTTTACTGATTTTTAATGTATTTAAAAATTTTATGATTCAGTTTTTCTTTCTGTTAACATATTTTACTTCAGATACTTTGTAATATTTTTAATTTTATTTGATGTCTTTCTTTCTTTCTTTTTTTTCTTTCTTTCTTTCTTTCTTTCTTTCTTTCTTTCTTTCTTTCGATTTTTCTTTCAGTTTGCATGCCCAAAAATAGATGGAAACCTTTCTAATGTTTTATCTACGTTCGTTTGTTCAATCAATTGTTATGTCACCAGTGCGGCGCTATTTTTTGCCGCTTCCTCAAAAAAAAAAAAAAAACAGTTGCTAAATAAGTTTCAGCACGGAAATTATTTTGGATCATCATAAGCAAAGTGACTCGTTGAATTGCATTCACATACATACATACATACATACATACAATGGCTGGCCGCTGGTATTCGATGATACACGTCTACGTAAGCGGCTAGCTAATCTCCATTGTAGACGCCTCCTCTGGCACACTTGTGTTTGTTTTACACCAACAGAGGCAACCTGAAATTTATACTGCAAATAGGCTGAGCTGAATTTAGTTACAGTTTCTGGGAGAAAGCGCGTTATCTATCATGAACAACAATCTGAACAACGCTCAAACCCTTGCTCACGATGACTTGTGACTTTGAGCTAGTTCAACCATCGACGGCTCCTCAAAGAGATTTGTCTACTCAGTTTCACACACAAGGCTTGGGTCAATCCGTGGTATGGTTTTCAGGTACTTTCCAAAGGTGTCGCACGCTGGAAGCGCTTCCTCCAGACCGATAATATCACCTTCCTGATAATGTCACCTTCCTGATAAATCGACCATGGTGAGATTCGAACCTAGGCTTCCTCCTCAGAAAGTGAACATTCTAACCACTCGCCCACATACATACATACATACATACATACATACATACAAACTGAGTCATATCCACACACTTCTCGTAATCACAAACATATGCTTTGGCACACATACACACACACTCAAAATTAATATCTAGAGTCATAAATATATTCACATGTTCAAATACTGGTATATATGAACACACACACAGACTAATACATTTATGCGTACACATAGTTAATACAGTTTTTCTAATACGAGGGAAACTGACCATTTCTCAACACTATCAAGAAGGACTCAAACTGTTTCCCCGTAAAAATCGATATTTGGTTATTACGCTCAGATTTGGGACAGGTTGTGATATTTTCAATATTCATTGTCACATATGCTCATCTATTCAAAGATAACGTATGGAGATATATTTTGTAACTTTCTTGGTTAGAAGATTTTCTAATTTCTCTGGAATGTTAAGATGTGATATAAAATCGAAGCACTGGAGGAAACATCTCATAAGGTTTACATAATCTATGATTCTTTTACAAATATTTACTTAGCTTTTGTTAGATGTAGGTTTCGACGGAGCAGATTGTAAGCACAAGCATACATCTCTGTAATAAAACTGTTATACATGTGAAAAAACTAATGATGTCCAATAAAAATGTTCAAACAAAAATTATAAGATAAAAAGTATGGAAACCAGTTGGAGGTTTAAAATTTTTATTTTGTTATGCCTGTTTGGATGAGTAAAATCATCATCACAACAGCTGTAAAATCTGAGTTAAAAACATTGTGGGAACTTTGCAACTTATGAATGCTGTGTTTACTTTAAAAAAATGAACAGTTAATAAATTAAAAAATAAATATCTGTGAACATTCAATGTGATATTTCCATAGGAAAAGTGTCAGAATAAAAGATAAAATATAATCATTTGATACAATGAATAAAATGAAGTTATGACAAGAAAGATAAATTTGCGTATATCTAAAGAAAATAGTAAATACATCAAATTCTAAATACGGTTGTATTATTAAGTTGTTAAGAAAAATATGTAATTACATCAGAATAAAAATTTATAACGTTTCATTTTATTATGATGTGTAACAAGTATTTATTTTAATATTACTTTTATTAGCTACTATCCAAGCCAGATATTCGATATCTTATATAAAAATGCTAAAATCTGTGTAAACTGTGCGCAGGAGTCTTGGTCAGTAGACGGTCAGAAGGAACAATTATTGTCCATAAAGTCTCAAAACCATTACAAAAACCATTAATAAGCCATATGACATACGGTAATGCACTTTTTTGTCAAATGTTGTAGACATTTTCAAGTCTTCTTTACATTTAACCATACTTCGTAGACTCATTGTTGAAATTGGTCAAACAGTTGAAGTTGATATGCTGCAGCGCGTATGTAGGGAGATAGAATATCGTCTTGCCATTTTGTGGGCAACTAGAGTTGAACATGCGGAATGTAGTCAATGAAAGCTGTGAGTGTAAACTTGAGAAAATGTACAATACTCTATTTCATATGGTTTCTGAGCAATAAACACTTGTATTGATACTGAGACTTAATGGACACTGTAAAACCACGGTTGCGACGATATGTTATTGTTATATTATAATTGCAGTGGAAATTTTAAGAAAACATTATCTAAAAACTAGTCTGTCTTAAATATTGGTTTCATCTGTAATATCTGCGATAACCTGTCATTTACTAAGCTTATGTTCAGTGGAGAACAAAATTAGTTTGTCTACGGAATTAACTTGCATACAATGAGTTGAAAGAATTTTGATTTACACTACTTAGAAAATTACACCCACCTTCAAACACTACATTTAGAATTGTCTCACTCACCTCAAGACGGAGAGGGTAATAAATATTGTGTTAGAAGATGCGCGTTATTTTAAACGTGTCATTCTCATGACGTAGTCGATTTTGACTCCACACGACTTCTTATATCTTGTTGCCTTTAAAAACTCTTGCCATCTCTTTCCTCAAAGATGTCAAATAAATTATTCGCAGTTTTCCTTGCTTCTCTCGCCACGTGAATCTCCAGTTCCTGTAGTCTTCTTTCCTCATTATTTATCAATTTCAGATAGTAGCAGATGCTTTAAGGTACGAATTCTCTTTAAAGTTTATTTTTTCTCAGGTTACCTGTCTGTTGTATTCATCGTTTTCGTCACTAGAACAACAACTATATTATTCCAAATTTCTTCATTTGTGTTCAGATTGTTGAAATCTTGTATCATATAAATGTGTTGTCATTATATCGCCTTTCAGCATGATTTTCTCTGTTTCTAAAGACATTTAATAAGGTGCATCATTTTTCCAGAAGACATTTTTATTCTTTAGAGTGTACCTTCTCAAAGTGAGAGAGTAAGCGAAAATCCCTGATGTTTTGGCGGGGTCGCAAATGAAGAACTAGGAAATTTCTGGCGCAAGCGGCATGTCTGCTTGTGTGGTCTCACGTTAATTGTGACACCGTCTCAGACCTGTGAGTAGGTAAACAAGTCCTCTTTCTTTTTACACATTTCAATCCCGTCCCTCTTTTTGTAATCAGTCTTCTTCTTTGATAACAATTCTTGATGTAAATCATTCTAAATTGAATTCTAATATTTGTCTCTTAATTGATTTGTTCCAAATTGGCACAATGTCCAGTTAATTTCGAATTTCACGCATATTTGAATGATTCCTTGAAAGATTTGGCAGCCAATCCCCTGACACTTGACTTCCTAAATTAGAATTATGACGGAGTACTGAACTAGAATTATGAAAAAATCGCTATTATATATACATATATATATATATATGTTGATGCATGTTTCATTAAATAATATAGACAAGTTTTGTCTATTTATTTTATGTAATTGTTTTTCATATTGTCAGAAATACCGGATAGCATTATCATTAAATGAAGAAAGAAAATCAAAATATTGATACATATTTTATTTTATAATCCAATCTAATCTAATCATTAATGATACTGCTATGAAGCTTATTAGACAATATGAAAATATTTACATAAAATAAATAGACAAAACTTGCTTATATTATTTAATGAAACATACATCAATGAAAAATGCGGCCTAAATACACAATATATATATATATATATATATTGATAATTGATAATTTTCAGTTATTTTTATATCCATTTCTATTTGAAACTGAATGAGTAAGATTTAAAAACATGCTAAGCCAAAGTTGCGTATTTAATCTATGCAGTGAGACGATCATCAGAATCAAACGAAAACAACTCGCAGAGTTGATTATATGCGGGCGTAATCTTAGCATTACTAGATACAGCGATGACGCAGTGTTAATTGTAGACTCGAACAGAAAACTGAAAAAAACTCAGAAAAGCAAGAAGAAAGGAATAACTATTAACTATAAGAAGAGGAATGCGTAGTCATCAGCAAACAAGAGAGTCCAAGACATGGACTACGTACTTGGATGAAATAGTCAAACATGTATGAGAATTTAACCCTGTAGTAGATTAAGAGATACTGAAAAATGTGACACAGAAATCCGAAATCTCAAAGGAATAACGAAACATATGTGAAACTAAGTAAAGTATTAAGAGATTTTAAAATATCTTCTGAAATAAAACGAAAATTAATCAACTGTTAGGTAATTTCCAATCTCTTTGATTATAATAAATGTTATGTGATATCGTCCCAGATGGAAAAGAGACATGAAGTGATAGAGATGTGATTTCACCAAGAAATACCGCAAATAAAACAGATAGAAAGTGTGAGTAACAAGGAAGCTGGAACTAGAAGGCCAAATACAAAGGATAATTGGAACCTCTAGGATGTTTTTTAAAAATAATTAGGACTTTTGTAAAATAAACTTTTCACCGAGCATATTGACGTCAGGACGGGCAGCGGGAAACAGCGCTTAACTTACCTTACGCCAGAGTTTTAAGCGAATAGGTGACAGAGTGAAAAGAGAGAGGGGTGGTAAACAATTTAATGCCATTTAGAACAATAAGAGAAAAAAAGTTGTAGTGCTTAATGATCGCCCACATCCCGAAAAGACTTGGCAAATAAAGAAATAATTTTTATTATTTTTGTCGTGGGTCTGTAACGAAACCAATATGAACATTTTAAAGAATCTTTTTGACTTTTGTTCATAACATTCTTTTGCGTGTTTGAAATGCAATTCTGAGTGAATTTTAACTCACCTTTGATAAATATGAAAGCATTTTCTGTTATTCTTGGTTTTATAAATATTTGTTTGAAGGTATATGATTCTAATGTACTTGTTTTAGGCTACTAATGTAACGGCACTTTTTTCTGTTTGGTCATCTTTTGAAATCGTCATAGAATTATTCAATATTATTTGTTTTTACATTGGTATCAGGATTAATCTCAATTTTTATTTGATTTCTTTTTAATGTTGACATCAAATATAATAATAATATTAATATAAATATAAACAACAACAACAATAATAATAATAAATAAACAAATCAAAATAATATTAATCGATGTCTACGCGCAAGTAGATTAAAGTCTGAAACGCAAAACTTTATAATTACAGCATAAGACCAGAGTCTTTGTTCACGAGGAACATTCAGGCAATTATGAAACATACTATTGTGGATCCTAAATGCAGGTTCTGTAACAAATATCAGGAAACCACAGATCATCTAATCTCAAGATCGTCTGTAATTGAGCTAAATGAATATAAAAATCGCCATGATAGAGGTGGGGGCTATATTTACACTGGACTATTTGTGAACACTTTGCAAAATATATTAACAAACACTGTTATTGACATCAACCAGCAGCGGTTGCAGAAAGATAGCAAATTACAATTATATGGGATTACACCATTTTCAAAGACAGAAAAATTGAAACAAATATTCCGGACAAAAAACAAAAAAAATACTACTAAATGATATAGCTTGTAACATAGCAATCAATGAATTTAAAATGATATCAAAGTATAAATACCTGGAAATCGAAATTGAAAAAAAAAATATATATATAGTGATGGAACATCATTATAATATCAGTTATAGTGGATGCGCAATAAAAAAAAAAATAAATAAAAACGCAATAACACATTGAAAAAATTATTAGAAATCCCAGCTTAAGAGAAAAGGTTTTGATAAGTAAACCAATAATAATTTTGTCCATGTAACGCATATGATGTTATGAGAACTGGAAAAATAAATGATAAATTGCTTTCGTAACAAAACACAACCTGCATTAAGTCTTTACGCAGACATGATAGTTGGTATGACCATAGTAGAAATCGAAATATTATGACGATGATGATAGTAATAATGATAATAGCAACAATAATAATTTTTAGTTCAAATCAAGCGGTAGAGGCGTCCAAGTTCTCGCCAAGTTAGAAGATTTTTCAATGCAATTGCAATTGCACCATGATATATATATATATATATATATATATAACCCAGCGTTGCTCGGGGTTTTTAATGGTTATATTGAAATAGCAAGTTTAAGTGCTTATTCAAAAAGATCCAGTCTGAGGTTGGCGTAAGTTAAATAAATGCGAAGTAAGTATTGGTTTTTCTTGTATTTAAAAAAAGAGATTCATGCTTGGTCAGTTTTGCTAATAAGAGGGAATGATGTATGTACAATTGGAAGAACGGAGGCGAGTGTTACGGGAGCCTGTAATGTGATGAGATGACGTTGTGACGAAAAAAAACGTGGATATATTGTCCCGACAATATCGGAGGGGTTGGCGATTTGCAAAAAAAACGTACAATTATATTATAGCATATGATAAGGTAGAAGTATAAAAAAAATCCGATTCTTGTTGGAATACAACTAAGCGTTTTGGAAAAATAAACGATCGCATGAAGCAAAATTTTGCATTACTTTTTGTCACACCCTGTGTGTTAATTGAAATATTTGTTCCCATATCAAGGGATCAGGCCTTGATCTAACATTGACTTGATTTTGGCTGAGATTTTAGTCTTGGAGAAATGTATAAGTGCTCAAAGACCAACAGAAATTATGTTTTTCTTTGATTTTTGACGAAGTCTGTTCAATGATTCGAAAAATTATGTACATCAAAAGTTCTGAGTTTGATTTAAAAGTTACTCTATTTTGGTTGAATTCGAATAAAGCGTCTCAGAGGAGAAGAGTTTGTAAATTCTAAGCGTTTTGGTGACTTCTGTCTTACCCTGTCACTCGATTCAAAAACTTTTTCGTACATCAAACTGACATGTCATGATCAACAATTGACCTAAATTTGGTTGAAATCGAATCAAAGGTTTCAGAGAAGTAGGCTTTGATAGAATGGAGACACACAAACACACACACATACACACAGACATATCCTTATATATATATACATATATATACATAAATACATATATATATATATATATATATATATATATATATATATGTATGTATGTATGTATATTAACAGTAAAAGAGGTACTGTTATACGAGTAGATGTTTATTTAAAACGCGCTCAATGCCCAGTACAACAAGAGGAGTGTTGTATAAATTTGAATTGGGTTTTTAATGGGCAGAAGATGCACGGAAGGTAATTTTCAAAACGGTGGTACAACCATAATTCATGGTTCAAGCTTGAAAAGTACTGGAATTGTGCCCGACACACCTTTCACATGTGGAAATAAAAAATAAAAAAAACAGAAGCCTTTATGTGAAATGAGGTATATTGAAGAACGTCAGTCCTTAAAGCATTGGAGATAATGTGTGAAGTTTGGGCCAGAAGTCAAAACGGGCTGTAGTAATATATTCAGACGAAGAGAATTTATTGAATGAGAGGTCTGAGGTAATGACGGGATGCAGACAGGCAAAAGAGTATGGATCTGGGCTGTACGAATCCGGTGAAGGTTATATGTATCTATTTGCGTGTTTGTGTGTGTATTTTTGTGTGTATATGTGGGCATATATATATATATATATATATATATATATATATATATATATGTTTTTTTTGCACTTATATATATGTGTGTGCGTGTGTTTTGCTCTCCGTGTGTATAAATTTAAAAAAAATAAGCATTAAGAAAATGGTTAGCCCTTACAGCATGATGATAGCGACATAGTTGAGTCCTAGATAGAAAGTGAGTGGGGAACGTTTTTATATATATATATATACCGTTTATAATGGATTTTTTCAAAATTATACCTTTCCAGAGGGTAATAGCACTAAGTGAGCTTAAATAATCTTAGATGAAATTAATTTTATTAATTCCGTTTGCATTTTCTCCGGCTTAACACGGTGTCATAATAGTATAAAAATAGAAAAAATAAAGTGTCTGAAAATCATACGATTGGTTAACGCAGACATTTTTAAGTAAAATTAGTTAGACGAGAATGTTTTGAATGTGTCAGTGGTTGTGCTAGCACGAAGTGTCAAGCCATCGTAACCGAGGTTTGAGCGTAATGACCTTGTTCTAATTGTTGTTCATGCCAGATGACTGTCACTAAAAATTGTAACTAGGTACGCTCAGCATAATTCCAGTATAAACAAAAGGTGGTCTATGTGGGTGTTGAAGAAACACAAATATACCTCAGCACGCGTCTGTAACAGGGATATATTAGCAATTCTAACTTACTTGTGTACTCGGAAATCGAGTAGCTGGTTAATATATGCGAGGAAAGAGAGAAAAGGAGAGAGAGAGTTAGAGAGAGAAAGAGATAGAGAGTGAGATAGAGAGAGATAGAGAGAAAGAGAGAGATAGAAAGAAAGACAGAACGATAGAAAGAAAGAGAAAGTTAGATAGGGAGAGATAGAAAGAAGGAGAGAGAAAGAGAGATAGACAGAAAGAAGGAGAGAGAGAAAGAGGAAGGGAGATAGAGAGAGGAAGAGTGACAAAGAAAAAGAAAGAGAGAGAAAAAGTGAGAAAGAAAGAGAAAGAGAGAAAACGAGAGATAGACACAGAGAGATTAGATATTGTCGTACCCCCAATTTTATGAGTTCTAAAAATAAAACTTAAAAACATGTAATTCCTATTTATCATACGAATAAATCTTTCTAATAAATTTAAATTCAGTAGCAATTTTCTCACCTTGCTTGTCAACAACAATTAATCCGCATTTTTAGGAATTTGAGTCACACGGACGTAGGTGTAAACATATCACATAACAAGATTTTTTGACCTATGAGAATAGATCCCACATTGTATCATCTTATCCTTTCATCACTATGACCTTTTTATTTCAGAAGTATACGAAATTGCAACTTTTTTTTTATGTAGGCAATGCATGTGATATAAAAATGTTTGTATTTCTCATGGCTGGATTCCATTTTTATTGCTCTCATGTTACATACTTTATGAAAATATTTTTTGCAGAATAAATAGAATATTAATTCCCTCGCTATCATGTGGGTTATAAAATAAAGATTTCGCCATTATATAGTTTTGCATTTTGAAGTTCACCTCTTGAAAATAAAAAAATAAATAATATATATAATCTTTGCGATTGTTATTCGCTTACTCCATGTAGAATGGCGGTGTACATTTGAAGGCTTTAGTTGTCATTTTATAATAAAAAACATGTGTAAAGCATGGCGACATTAAAGGATGAAAATTCAACTGATTATCACCATGTAAATGCATCGACCAATTTTTGTTGATAAACTAAGACAAAATCCAGAAAATTTTTCAAGAATCTATGAAAAAGTTCAAGTAGATTTAGCTAGAAAATTTATTTACAGGCACACAACATTTATTACAGCATAAAATATGAGATTGAGCACTAAAGTATATAATCAAGCTAGATGAAAATTGTTTGAATTTGAAAAAAATGCTGGTTAAATCAATATACTATTGAATAAATCAGGATCACCATCATTATTATCTTCATCATCTTCATCAGCCCTATGACCAGATGCGGTTGTAAGGTCTTTGAGGCAGCTGAGCACTTAACCAGCTACATCCACGTGTCTTGGTTGCATATAGATCCCTGAGTCTCTATGAACGATCTTCCAATTCACTCAGTCCATTTATCCTCTGAGCGTATCAATTTCTGTTACCTAGGGTCGTTCATTTTAGAATGACAGTGAAAATTAATCGGCTCTTATGACGATTTGATACGATTTAAACTTTTTCTTTTAGACGGTGGCTTGTTTCTTGTCTGATGGTGCTATTTTTTGCTATGGTCTGTGGGATAGACTGAATAGATTCTATGGCATGCGGAAATGATTTTGAATTCATGAATTATTATGAATGAGAAAACAATTAATTTAATATAAGCATGTAAGAAGCGAGAGCTTCATTCAATTTATATGAGTATGCATTTCTGCTTTTATCTTATCTTTGAGTTATGTATAAGTTAGTTAATAATCATTACTGAGACATAGTTGCAAATCTACTACTGCGCTTAAATCCGTAAAACAGGTTACCAAAGATGAAAGCTCATCAGAACAATTAACATGAAAATATTTATAAAGTACATTCAAAGAAACGTGATACCTTAGATTAAAAATGATTTTTTACGAATTAAAAATCTTTCTTGATGGTTCTATTTTAGTTTTAATTTAAATCAACAGATTACATTCAGTATTTCAAATTGGATAAAATAACCTGTTGTATTTCAAAACTATTTTAAATTAACTGCAAGGAGCTTTTAATCGCTAAAATTGCTGACTTTCGATATTTTAATCATCTGTCAGCAATATATAATTCTCTTTATTAAAAAAAATTATTTCAAAAATAAACTTTGCTCCCCTGAAAGTTGAGGCATATTTTTATCATTTCTTCGCTGACAAGTTAATAAAGTCCCTAGAACACAAGAGGTTACTGATTGTTAGAGAATCGTAGAAAAACTATTATTAGGATAATAAAAAATTACTAGACAAATATAGAAATTGACATAGAAAATTTTAGAAGATTAAAGTTCATTGTGAAGCAAGAAGCGGGAAATTTTTCCAGCTGCACTAGAAAAAAACTGTTACAATAGAATTAACAGTTGCGTCTCGTCATTTTAACAGTAAATTAATGAGACTTGTCGCTAATCTAGTAATGCGACCAGGTGTCATAGAGGAAAGATCATCAAAACAATTACTCCAAAAGTATTTAGCAAAACGACATAGCAATGATACACTACTGGCCATAATTATCAAACCACGCCAGTGTTTAAAAAATGATGTATTTTATACTATTTTTTAGTATTTATTGCCAAGTGAGTAATTGTAAATAAAATAGTACGGTTCTTTTTTTTTTTTTTTTTTTTTTAATCATTTCACCCCGAGCAAGGCAGAAACGCCACTGATGTGCAGGGGGTTACATAAATGTAAAGAGATTAATTACAAAAGAGTGAGGAGTACAAGCTAGTTAGAAAGGAACAATAGAAAGCTGAGAAAGCAGGTGCAATGACAGGTACATGGGCGGAGAGAAAGGGAAGGTTATACAGGGGAGGGGAGAGAGCTAGAGGCCAGTGGTTAGTAGGTGAGTATTAACTTTGCTTTTAAATTTCTGGAGGTTGTAGCCGTCAGGAAAGCAAGAATACGGGAGTGAGTTCCACAGGCGGGAAGTGCGAGAGAGGAAGCTGCAGGAGTAGAATTGTCGTCTGCGTTTGGCTAACCTGACTGTGAATGGGTGGGACCCAGTTGCCAGTCTGGTTGAACGGGTAAACACCTGTTGAGGAGGCATCAGTGACTTAAGCTCATCCGAGCAGAAGCCATTGTTAATATTGCACAATAACATGTGCATTAAATTAATTTGTAAATATTTAATAATTACTTATATTGCAGTTTCGTAAATGAAAGAATGAAGAAAATTTAGGGTGATTCGATCGAGTTCATCTTTGCTTCCTTGCCTTGTAAAATTTTGCAAAGTAATAATAAAAAAGTAATTCTATTTTCATTTGGCAATAAATACTAAAATAATATGAAATACATCAGTTTTAAAAAAAACTGGGGTTGCTTCATAGGTAGAACCGGTAGTGTACGTTACGACGGTTGGAAAGGGACTGAATCACTAATATTTTCAGACTTATAAAGATACATTCTGGTGAGAAAAATTGTCTACAAACGACATAATGAACAAACTTTCCTCGCTGTACGTTTAGCAATTTATTTAATATATACATTTCCTGACAGCTGAAAACGTTATTCCTGCAAGGCGCAACAAGTTACTTTCCTGAAGATTAGGATCATCGTTACTAATCAAAGGTAGAAAAGTTTCTTTCAGATGTTTGAAAGAGAGAAGTTTCATTTTTGAGGCCTTAAAATAAAAAAAAATCACTGCCCCGTTTTAACGACAGATTGTATGGCATTTTAAAGATTAACTGCCAGTTTGACTTTATCAAACCAACCAGACATACTATTAAGACAGAAGTATACAATTGTGTCATCAGTATAGATATCGTGTGATGACATCTGGAAGATCATTAATGAAAATTATAATATCGTATGTCTATGGACATAGCTCGAGGAACACATGCAAAAAAATATAGAAGATTGATCATTCAAGACAATATTAACTGATTTAAAATTTAATCTGATTTGAAACAAATATTACTTTTATTCTAATATTTCACACATTGCATTTTTTAACACGCAGGTAAGTATTCATGTAGGTGGTTGACAGCTTTACCGGTAACTGGATTTTTAACTATTTTTCTATTGTGACCATATCTCTAAAAAGTAACTGAGGAATATAAAGTGAGCTTGTTTTTATATAATATTGAGTTACTGAGCAATCTTGAAAATCTAGGAAATTATTAGCCGTAATCTAATGTTTTATGTAATCTTAGGTACATTGGTTTTTAGTTTACTGCTCTTTTTTCTGCTAATATAATTTATGGACATCCTGATTAATGAAAAGAAATATAAACAGACAGATATTATCCTGATTAATGAAAAGAAATATAGCCACACAGATATAATATAAAAATTATTTTTAAAATATTGATGGTTACTGAAATGTATAAGTTTGTCTATATATGATTAGTACACATCAATATAAAATATTATAGGTTTAAAATTTTAGAAAATATTATAATTATATGAAAAAAAATGAAAAAAGTTATTGAAAATTTCTTTATTTGTTGAGTTAATATATTAATGAATAATATATTTTTACTAACTGGAGTTTTACAAAATAAAAATAAATTCTCCAAAATATTTTGCACATAACTGATAGAAACATTAATAGAAGGTGTAACAGAGGATAAAAAATCCCAAGATTTTGTACAAACGAAACATTTCTTTAATAATTTCATCTATTTGGGAATAAATCTTAAAAAATATATTAAAATCTGACAATTATTTGATTTGTGAAAGAATTTAAAAATAAATGTTTTCACCTCAAAAAAGACACCAAAATTTAGAACATTCTAAAAACGAACAAAAATATAAAATTTAATTATATAGAAAATCATTGGTCTTTTTTTTCTTAATAATGATATAAAGATTTTGACGATAGAACGTTTTTATTAAGCATGGGGCCTTTTTTAATTATTTATGTCAAATTCCAGCAAAGCTTTGTTTGTGCCTATATTTATAGAAAAGTCAGAGTCAAGCGACGTTACGGCGGTGAGAAATGAACTGAAAACTAGATGCCTTGTCTTGACTAATAACATTGCAGATTATTGTTTTATCATGCTGTAAGCGGTGATGCTTTTGTTTGTCGTAATGATGTATGTCAAATTCTGGATGTAGTAAATTACTATCTTGTTGGAAAGTAGATAAATTTCAGGGTTATAAGACATGAGATGAGATCTGCGGATGTAAGCATTTTCAATCATAGATAAGTGACAGTTGAAAGATATAAATAAAAACGTAAAATAAAACCAAGAAAAACATTTTCCATAAGGAAAGAAAATATTTGAATCAGAAAGGCCATGATCGGTTGATCCGATCTAAGAATCCAGAAGCGATACTGTATTTCTCTTTGTCTATATCTTGTCTTTGATTGCTTAATTCTGCTGGCATCGAAAGTTACGTAGGGGTTCCGGAACCTATGAACCCGAACAGGATGAATATATGAGCTCTTGACAACCTTCACATTTATGCTTGTGACTATATAAGGTTATGTAGGCTATTTTTCGGTATTTCCTTAGAAAGTAAGAAATATTTCGAAGAAATTTCTACTAACCTTTTGTGATCTAAATTTTACTGACTAAAAGAACATATATATTGCCCTACTCTTCATTCTAGATGACGCTAAATAAGGCTTTTGTGAATGCTTAAAAATCATTTCACTCCAGTCAAGACGCAGGAGGTTACAGAGAGTGAAAGAGAATGAGAAGTTATTTGCAAATAGAAGTCAGGAAAGGGCAATAAAAGAGTAAAGTTCAGGAAGACAGAAAATGGTGATTGACGTTGTTTCAAGTTTATAAAGACATTAGGTGGGAGGGAAGCTATAAATCGGAAGAGAGTTCTACAGGTGAGAAGTGCGAGAAAAGAAACGTTTAGAATAGAGGTGGTGGTTATATCTAGCTCGTTCAAAAGTAAAACGGTGATAATACCTCGTTTTAATACATTCATTCACTTTTTGTGCAAAGAAAGAGATTTTGCTTAGTTTAGTTACGCAAGGGATCCAAACAATGAACACACACACACACACGTGCGCGCAGGCGCAAACAAATACGTACACACAAACACACGGGCATACGGTGTCCAGGACAAACTGCTCAGCGAATAGAAGCATTGGTTGAATCCATGGACTTGATCCAATGAATTATAAATTTATATCATATTTAGATTAGAGGTGAACAAAAACATGAAGACTTGAGTTAAAGAGACATAACTAATACTGAGAAACTTAGTGGAACTAGAAAAATCTACCCGTATGGGTGAAATAAAGTGTTCACATCTAAATTCAATTTTCCTGAAGAAGGACCTTGTATAAGTTTTTCAACAGATGGCGTTCCAGAACTGTGATCCTGTACTTTCAGATAGTAATGCATCTACAAGTAAGTACTATAAGCAAGCTTGAAATTCGATGTATTTAATACTGGCACAACGAAAACGTTTGAAGACGAAGAATTAGAGGCATTATTTCCTGAAGACTCACCTCAGAGTGAAGCTAAACATGCAAAATCATTTGGAGTTGATCACACAAGTGTTTTGAAACGCTTGAAAGCATTAGGAATGAGAAAAATGCAAGGACATTGGGTGACGTACGAATTAAAGCAGATAGACGTCAAAGGGCGTCTTGTCACATGTGAGCAGCTGCTTAGACGGCAGAAAGTCTTTTTGCCTGCTATCGTGACAGGCGATGAAAAGTAGATACACTACGATAACCTAACCGTAAAAATCGTTGAGTAATCCCGGTCATTCATCGACATCAGCAGCATAGTCGAATATCCCTGTTTCGAAACTTCTGCTCTGCCTTTGGTGGGATCAGCTGGGACTAGTTTATTATGAGATGTTCTAACCTACCAAAACCATCACAGGAGATCGCTTGCGACTACTGTTAATGTGACTGAGACGGGCATTGAAAAAAATGGCAGCTCTAAGATCAGAGTTACGACAACTTGATTTTGCAATATGACAACGTTAGTCCACATGTTGCAAAACGAATAAAAACCTACTTGGAAACGCTTAAATGAATTATCTAACCCTATCCGACATATTCAATTGATATTGCCCCGTTCGATTATCCTTTGTTCCGATAGATGTCATTTTGCCTGGCTGAGCAGCATTTTCATTCTTATGAAGATGCAAAAAATGTATCGTCTAGTTGTTAATCTTAAAAAACATGTTATATATATATATATATATATATATATATATATATATATATATGCATTTGAAATTTATGACATGAAGTTCGAAACATAAACTCTTACACACGCACATGCATTTGCAAGCACCAACACAGACACGCGCAGAAAAAGAGAGCAAATATCAGCCCAACACCAGTAGATAGCGCATAAATTATAATAACTTAGTATAAAAACAGTTATAACTTAGTATAAGAATAACGGCTTGTCTACGAAACTCTGAAATTGACGTTCAATATAAGATCAACAAGCTAAATGATAGATTTTATATTTTTAATAATTTTATATATATATATATATATATATATATATATATAATACAAAAGAGTGAAAAACACGTACATTAAAAACCCGCTGTTCAAGCATTTACTTTTATAAAGAGTGCTCGATACATAGTAAAGCTTAATATTGTAATTTTGTTATTACAATGATTTATAAAAGCAAAATATCACTACACAGAAAATTTCATGTTGCAGAACAAAACTATTCCTCTTCATGTGATATGTTAAAATAAATGGTGATAACGATTTATTTTTGAAACTATAAGATGTTTCATTTATAACTTATATTCTAATATAAATAAAAAACGAATATCATTTTGATGAAATAAATTACCAACACAATATGAAGTTGTTGTTCTTAATACACAATTATGCCACAGTTATTTGAATCTAATTCTGACATATATTCATAGATTGTTCAATAAAAGAAACCTAAAATCCAACCTCCTAATTAAAATTATTGTCTACCCATTTAAAAAAAATCTATGACTTTACTATATGTCTTGCCTAAACAAAATTAAAAAGTGATATGTGTAGATGTAAGTCATTCTGCCCCCTTTCATAACCCAAATATTAAATCTCCATGGTTACATAATTCTGAAATATTTAACTGAACAATTTTGACACACCTAAAGGCATCTTCTTCAACTACCACTCCCTAATTGTCTAAATAAGCATGAATTCATCTTCTTCTTCTTCTATGTGCCCTGTCCCTTCAGGACGTAGGCGATCATGGATCTCCACGTCTCCCTATCCCTTGTGGCTCTTAGTATGTTTGCTCCTGTTGCTCCTGGCAACCCCCGTTCCGTCATCCACCTGATCAGACTCTGCAGATATGTTATCCGCTGCCTTCCTCTGTCTCTCCTTCCTTCTATCTGACCAGTCAGTATCAGGTTCTCCAGGCTCTCCTTCCTCATTGCATGTCCCAGGAACTTCAGTTGTCTCTTCCTGATGCTCAGCATCAATATTTTCAAATACAAGTCGTTTTCACGATTTATTTTAAGATATTACCTAAAGAGGAACATGGTAATAACAAAATTACAATATATATATATATATATATATATATGTGTGTGTGTGTGTGTGTGTGTGTGTGTGTGTGTGAGAGAGAGAGAGAGAGAGATAAGTTTCTTTAAGTTACGATTCTTTTTATTCTTTTCGTCGGTTAATTAACTTCACACTGATAAAATGTCAACCTCAGAACACTATCCAGTTTTATTTTGAAATCTTTCAAATATAGTCAGAAGATTCAATTTGTAATTTAAAAGTTTCATTCAAGAGCTTCTTGTGTGTTACTGAATATGCAACCTTCACCAACGAAAGGGTAGTGAACAGTTGAAATGCTGAGAGAAAAGTAACAAAGTTAAGACTGCCAGCAAGAAGACTTTACGAAAGACATTTTCGGTTTCGCTCTGGTTTATTGATCTCCAATTGTGTCTACAGACAATTGTGCAGCATTGCAACAATAAAAGATGTAGTGAACTAAAATGGATGAGAGAAAACACTGAAGTATTGAAGGCCGCTTGATGAGATACAATTCTATTGCTTAGTTCTGTATTCTCATTCAACTCTTAATGGTCCCGTTTCCTTTGATTCTTTTGGAATCCAATTTGTCTTTGGTGTAAACCTTTTTAAAAAGAATTGGATCTGTACGACAGTCTGATACTAACTACCTGTTACATCTCGGTATTGATGATTTCGGAAAAGGAAAAACCGGAAAGGACAGTCGTAGTTTCTGTCAATGAGTAAAAGCTCTCGGATATTCAGAAAACTTACAATGAACGATGTCTTCCTGCCAAGTCAATCTAAGAGAATTAACAGAGATTCTACTCAAAATAGCACCAAAACATTAACTACGCGAGGGCACACACACACACACACACACACACACACACACACACACACACACACACACACATATATATATGTATAACATACGCGCGTATGTTATACATATGTACTCATACATTCATTACAAAAAAATTTAATCACGAATGAAAAGGAAATATATAGTGTTAAATTGCATTGATATTTACTGCCAAAAATCGATGTCTTTTCAGTAGTTTACTGGTAGAATGTTATTTTAAGCATGTATTACTTTTGGTCATAAAGTACTCGATATCAAGATAAGGATAGAGATTTAACAGAATTAATGGGTAGAATAAAACGTGTTATTTTACTCCTGTCGAAAGTTTTGGGAAGTTATTATTGTAATGATCGCTTCAGTGTTATTTGCTTTTTCTGCTGCAGTTGTCCAATTTCTTTTTGCATTTAAATGAATGTGTAATTTGATATTTTTGTGTGAGTGAGATTTTTTTGCTTGATGATTGTTATATTATTTGTTTATCTTTGTGTTTTGGTGTTTAATGAAACTTCGAATAGAAACGCATTATATATATATATATATATATATATATATATATATATATATATATATATGTAAACACTCTTGTTTTTAGATAAATTCTATACCATGCGTCGGTAAATCTGAAATTTAATCTCTTTTTTGTTCTTAACCATATGTTGTAATTACAAATTTGGTTTTAGGAGAATTTTCTTTCAAAGTAATTCAGATAAACTGTTTAATGTTAGATTTCGATTTTGGAATGTGTCTATGATTAAAAGCTAGAGGAAATTCAAGTTTGAAACTTTTTTTCCAAATAAAATTTTTCATTGATCTTTGTTTTACGGTATAACAATTTATTGTGCATTATTTAAAGCCGAATCATATGTTGAATTGTAAGAATATTTTTGTTTTTTACAGGGAATAGTACATTAACAATTTTTGTGAAAAACAATGATATTGTTTTGAATAAAGATCTATCTATTCAACTTTTTAAGCTGGGTGTTGAGAGGTGGATTAGTAATTTTCCTTGGAGTATTTACATAGAATTGAATGTAAAGAAGCCGGTTGCAATTTGAACTCGGTTTTTCGGCTTCGGATTCTGACACGCCATCCAGTACACTAACCACACATCCATCTAAACAACAAAAATATCACACTTTCACGTTTAGTATATGTAAGTAAAGCAGTAAAATGATTTGAATGTGTACCTGTTTTTGCTTTCTTAGGACAATGGATAGAGGGAGGAATTGATACACGGTGCGACGAACATTCAGAAAACCTGAAAACCTTGCTTTGTTGTTTTGCCTGCGGTGTCAACATTGATCACAACAAATTCTCATACAGCACGCGCCATTTTTTTTACATTTGATACCATATATATTTTTGTATGTGAATTTTCACCTGCCATTTTGAGGGGTATGTACGGCCAATTAAGACGAGCAAAGACAGGTTTAGACATACTATGTAGAGGCTGAGTAATATTTGACGCTTGTATCCCCCACGTTAAATATCGTTTTTGTGTCACAAATCCAGAGAGCGGGAATAGGATAAATAGTCATAGTACTGCAGAAATTAGGGAATGCACATTCAGAACGAAAATAACTTTATTTGAATAACTAAGAAATTTAATTACGAAAAAATAAGAATATGTTTGAAAGTAGCAAAATAGTTATTTAAAAATATTTGAAGATAAATAGAGAAATTAGTTATCAACATGAAACAAAACCCACTAAGTTTGATACGATACAAGATATTTACTATGAAAAATAAAATCCAAGTATTAGGTAGTTTTATAATTTTGCCGAGCTCCAAAGATTTTAAAATCATGTGATCACCAAACATATAATATTTATTATTGAACATATTCCAAACCTTTATCACTTACGATTTAATAGGAAATTATCAATCAATTCGAATTTTTCCATACAATCATAAACTTGTAAATCTAAAATTCATTCTGAAAATAACCTATCTAACAACTAAATACTATGTAATAATTTTGCTATTAAAATTCTAAACATAGCTTCTTAAAGCAAGAAACATTGAGTGAAGGGAATATACAGTAAGAGTTGCTTTATGAGAAAAACCGTCTTTTTAAAACATTGGTGTTTTCGAGTTCGAATTTAACCATTGCCATTAAATTCTTAAGAAACTGGATGTTTTTAACACAACGTTAACATCAATTTTATCCCTCTTTCTTGAACCTTCTCTTTTTATGTAACCACAAATTAGATGTTTCGTCACAAGTTTCAATGTTTTCCTCGTGTGCTCTATTACTTCTCTATCGGCATTCTGATATATTCTTCCTTATTAAAAGACAGGTCAGTCATACTCCAAGCAACTGCATCACCTGGACCAACGTAATCTTGACATAAAATAATCTTTCCTTAAATATGGTTTCGCAGCTCAAACTCTTTCAATCTGTAACTTACGAAGACACGCTTTGAGTGTGTGTAAGGTTGACCCTGAAATAATGGAGCTACATAATCGTTACAAAAAATGTTATTGCAGTGATTTCTCGTGATGAAGTTGCTAGCTCTATATCTAACAGATTTTGAAGAAAAACATCATCTAGACTTGTCAATCTAAGCTATATGTGGATTATTTGATTTACTATACACATCTAGATGTTGGGGTAAGAGAGATGGATTTATAAGCTTCTAAGTGTTTTTGTGTTTAAGCGAATCTAAGAACCTAAGTTGGAATTCGATTTCGATATGCCAATGGCATTTGCCGCTTTATTATAGTTACGTTATGCACGTATTTATAGTAGTACATTCTGAGAGCATAGCCGAACTAATTAATCATTTGTCCTTCAGACTTATTTAGCGAATTTTTGTTAGCAGATTTTACACCATCTAATGCTGCAGTTTTCGAAACTGATAATATCTTAAATGATATAAAACAATTCAAGTGCACTGGAACTTCGAGAGGATTTCTTGTTATGTAGATTAAATATTTTAAAAGTTTTAATTAATGAAAGAATGCAACGAATCAATGTAAGAACTTTCACTATTTTGAGGGAATATATATATATATATATATATATATATATATATATATATATATATATATATATGCATGTATATATATTATGCAATTATTTTTGAAACAAGATGAAAATGAGAAAAACAAAATAGTCAGATGACCGTAAACATTTTGGTAGTTAATTCCTATTTTGTGGAATTTTTTAGCAGAAGAACTGCTATAAAACATAACTTCAAATATGGTATAACACCAGTGATTAAACATAGGCAAATATAAAAGATGGCTCTCTGGTTAACACCGAGCGGTGATAGTGTTTTCATACTTGAATGTTATTTTCAAACCATTCTTCAGGTCAGCTGAAATTTAGCCTGAAATTTGCGTTCAAACATGAAACAAATTTTTGCAGCTCGGTATTAATCTACGCAGTGCCAGTTTACACACACACACACACACACACACACACACACACACACACACACACACAAAGTATATTTTTCTCTGTCCAGCTGTATCGTGTACTTCTGTTTTAGGGAGTACTGATAAAAATTTTAATAATTGTTGGTATAATCACAAGTCTACATTCAAGGTACAAAGTCTTAAAAATTGTACCAAACTGTTTAACCACGTGTAGAAATTGTAAGAGAGAAAACCCGGCAAAGAACCTGATATGAAAAAAAATCCAGGACTTATAACGGTGGTGATGGCTGCAGAAAATTTAACCATAATATTATTTCCAAAACGAGAAATGTTACCAAATGAAAAATTCGAAGTAATGTCCGGATCTATCAGAAATTAAATTTTAGGATAATACAAGTGCGTATGAAAGAGTTTACGATTCCTGATAACTCATCTCTTTTTTTGAAATTCCGGTTATTTTAAACTCCGAGTCGTGCGTTCTGATAATTCTGTTGTACGTTTGAAAAAAAAAAAATTGGAGAATCAGTTGATATAAAATGCATGGAGATGTTGAAATGTTGTAACTAATCGACCAAATTCCAAATGAAAATAATTAAAAGCTCTACATTATATATGTATTAAGCTCTTTCTAAAACAACTGCATGCTGGTCTATAGCTGACCTATAAGTGGTTAATAATAATAATAATAATAATAATAATATATATATATATATATATATATATATATATATATATATATATATATATATTTGGCTGAAGTTGAAAGAAAATTAATACTGATTTATTTTTAATCAAAGAAATTTCTTCATGATTTTCGAAAAGAGAGAAAGAGATGGAGATAAAGAAAAAGTGAGCAAATAAGAGAAATAAATATAATGGCAATGTAAATGGTTTTTAGACGTGATAATAATTTTTCGAAGTCAGTAGAAAAGCGAGTTGAAAATAAAAGTGCAGATAAATGTTAGACAATAGATTAGTTGAGAGATTGACACTTGGAATCCGTAGAAATGAATCGAAATAAAAGGGAATAGCAGAAAATTAAAAAAAAATAAAAATAAAATGAATCCAAAAGAGAATAGAAAAAAAAAACAAGGATGACAATGAAGGTTAATAAAAAATCTATCATTATTAAAGGAATCAGGAGATACCGAAATAAGAGAGAAGAAAAAAAATGAAAAAAATTCTTGAACAAAAATATAATGAAATCTAATGAATATTGAATGAATACGTTGACATTTACTAAGTTTACTAAAAAAAAAACAAAAGACTAAAAAACACAAAATCTAGTTGTCACAAATCACTGGAACAATGAGATTTTAAAAGCATCCAAATTTACACTGACTACAAATATGGAATTAACCAGTGACCTACTGCTTAAATTTAGACGATCAGTTATTCATACGTGATTCACATCATGTCTCTTTCGAGACATCTCAATGAAGATTTTCTCACAGAAGGATGCCACTACTTTCTGTGTTAGAATGGTTGCAACCAAGGTTATGCAATCTGTCCTGCTATTTAACTCATAGCTGGAGAGAGAAGAATCGGGGATTTGCGAGTAAGTGAATACCTCGAAATCAACGGTGATTCTAACTTGGCTCTCTGATTTCTTGTTCCGAAATGTTGGCATATGTTTTTTTTTTAAGCACGTACAACTTACTGATTAGAAGAATGCAACAGCTTAGTAACCAGTTAGACTCGAACAATAAAATACAAGATTGCTTTGAGACATCAAAATAATCAAATAGTAGGCGGCAGATGTGTATCCAAATGCAATGGGAAATGTTTCATCACTGCCATCATTAAATTATTTTCCTAATTAGGCAAAAAAGTAAGATATAAAAAATAATCAACAGAGAAAGCTACGGATATTGATTTGTTTTTTATGACTTATCAACACTTTAATGGTTATTTAAAATCAGAAAATATTCTTAGATTGTAAGAATTTGAAGGGATCAATACTAATGAACTACTGACGCATGTTTTATTAATTAACATTCAGCTAGGGGATAATAGGTGGATTTAAACCTTTTTCAATGTCATTTGCGCAGAAACATGATATTGTTGATTCTGAAATAAAGCTGATCAACTGACTATTTTATATAAAAAAATCATTCTTTAGATTTTGAATCGAAAATTTACCATACAGTTAGGCTACAATCATTATTGTAAATAATGATATTTAAATAAAGTTAAAATCCTGTACTTTATAAAATGTTTTATACGATTTCTAGTAAAATGCATTTACTTGACGAACACCTGATGCCTACAGTCCTACAAGCCACATATTTTCATGTTTTATTATTTTGAATAACAGACTCATTATTCTTTATTATTTTTTAAATTGTAAGATTATATACAAACAATTAATTAATATTGTCAAAGTTATGTGAATCATGAGTCATATGACAGAAACTAGGAAGTAATACATAACTAAACTTTAACAGAAAATACAAGATACATGAAATACGATAGCACCATCTGAGTAGAGAATCTTGAAGCTGCAAAAATTGTCACCTATATTATCTAGGAATTTGCCAACAATGAATGAGAGCCAAGAAGCCGTACTCGTAATGCGCCATCACAATTCCGCATAGTATTTTTTAATCATTTCACTTCAAGAAATGCAAGACGGCACTACTGCACAGAGAGTTACAGTGAAAGAAAAGACTGGGTTTAAGGAGATATGGAAGAGAGGATAAAAGAGAAAAGGGATTCAAGTAGATAGAAGATAGCAACTGACGTTGCATTTTGATTTTTTAAGATTGTAGCTATCACAGAAGCAATTAAACGAAAAAGAAATGTACAGATTGAAAGTGATAGAAACAAAAAAACTTTTCGAGTAGAAGTGGCTGTTGCATTTAACTATTTCAAAGCTAAAAGAGTGGGACCTAAATACCAATTCATTCAGTTGCTCACAGAAGTACCTTAGCTTCCCTCTGTCTTTTCTACAAATACCTTCATGGTAACTGCTCTGATGAACAGTTAAGCGTGCTACTAGATTGGCCTGATTAAAAAAAATCTCAATTCATCTAATTTATTTATTGAATCTAACACTGAAGATAAAAGCGAGTCTTTTTATATATTTTGCTTTCATGCTAAGAGACGTAAAAATGCAATTCAAACGTAAAAGTATTTGAGGATTTCATGAAAAGAAATAAATAAACAAGAAATATTTTTCTGTAACTTATCACAGAACAATGAAAATTAGATAAACTCGATAGTTAAAATGAAAGTAACTTAATTGAGAGTATGCAAATTTATACAAGGGGCGCTGATTTATGTTTGAGGGCCATATTTTCCAGATGAAAACCAATTAACTCCTTTGAAGTGAACACGACACTAGGCACAGTTTCCGAAGCTGTAAAAAGTGATTCTACTCTGTGTTTTACAATTTAATTTTAAATTTAGATCCCATTATTGTTACAGAATTTTATTACAACTATTGGCCAGTTAACTAAAATAAATCTTAACAAAAACCAGCCATCCGACGCGGTCTGAACGACGATGCGTCACGCTTTGTAAGAGCAAGCAGTTTTTGATCGCTCGGTCACAGGAATCAAACATTCAAATTTCAGTTTAAGGGTATTGTCGTGGACCCGGTTAAAAGTTCAGCCCAGAAATAATACAAATACGTGGAACTCTGTTAGTAGAACGAATAAATACGGGTTAAGAAGTAATACTATAATTGGGACTCGCAATAGTCTTACGGTAGCAGTCTTGGCTATCTCTGCCTATGGCTCTCTGCTGATGGGCTTATGCTAATTTCCTGCAAATCTCTCACTCTGATCTGCAATCTCTTGTGTGGGAAAGTATATGTAGTTGTAGGAAGAGTTAATTCCGTTGTAATGGGTGATGCCACTATGATGCCCCCCTCCCAATTATTTTTTCTCTATGTCGGGATCTTTTAATATTTTTTTTATGATTTATCATCAAATGTTCAAATCATCAAGTTTCCGGTACAGTTTGGGATCTTTGTAACTGGAATGTATCAACAATCGTTTCCATAGTTTCTTATTGTGGTGGCGTGTTGGTTTCTTCCAACCGCCTTTTCCTTATTTGATTTATATGTCTTCTGTGTGTATATTCTGGTCATTTAATCATGTATAGCATATTTACCATCCTATTAGTTATTAAACTAGCTTCCTAGTAGGACGTGTTGTTTTTAAACATTTTATAATATACTTTTACTTCTGGTCTGAAGTTCCTCTTTGGTACGAATGACGTTGGCTGTTTTTTGTTTTGCTTGGGTACTCATTTGTCGAATACATATTTTATTTTTCTCGCAAACATCACCTCCACCGGTGACAGTCCAGATGGTGTATTGTTATTGAGTAATCCTATACACCTGTAGAAACTGTTGCAGTGTTTTTCTGTTGATATCCCGTATGCCTTTTTTAACGCACCTTTTAGAGTGTCAACGAATCTCTCAGCTTGAACATTCGAACGTGGATAATACGGTGGTGTTTTCATGTAATTACCTTAGAACATCTCACAGAACTCTGGAAGTTTGTGAACGTGAAACTGTTCCGTTATCCAGAAATCCACTACCAGACAATCCACTACCCCGAACCTTGTGAACAGTTCATGTAGGCAGTTAATAGTGTTTTCTGCGGTTGGATTCTTGTAGCGAAAAACTTCCGACAACTTGCTGTAGCTGTCTACTGTGATTAAATAATAAAATCCGTTTATAGGTCCCACATAATCTACTTGGATCCTCGCCCATGGTCAATCAGTTTTTGGCCAAGGATTTTGTATTATTGGGGGTGCCCTGGCAGCTAGAGCGCAACCCTTACATTTTTCAACCATTTGCATGATGTCTTTATTTATGTTCTTCCAATAAACGTAACTTCTCATTAAAGCTTTCATACGACTTTTTCCAGGGTGTCTCATACGGAAATCCTTAATTTTTCTTTTCTGTAGTGTCTTGGGTATTACGACTCTCTCATTGAAAGTAGTACGTTGTCGCAATGCAAAAAATTCTCGGAGAGTCTTTTGTCTCTTTATTGACTTTTTCTCGTACTTTAAATGAAGTCGTTCCTTTGTGCTTCGATTCTGATTTCTAATAACGTCACTGGCAATTCGCGTACTGTGTTTCCCCAGTGCTGTTCACATTTTGCCTTCAGGTTGTAGTGCAGCTATTACTGAATCTTCCAGTGGTTCATTATTCTTTAGCACTAATCTTGATAATCCGCCTGCGTGTCTAATTTTGTTGGAAGGCAGTCATTCCAATTTGAAGTTGTAATTTATATGGTTCCTCATCGTAATAATCTGTTTGCTGTGTATGTTGGTAAGCCTTTTTCCGAACCAAAGATTGTTAACAACGGTTTATGATCAGTCTTCAGAGTGAAAGGTCTTCCGTAAATGTATCTGTGACATCTGGTTACGGCAAATATGATTCCTAGAGCCTCTTTCTAAATTTGTGAATAGTTATTTTTTTCGCTGGTAATAGCGTTCTCGAAGCTTGTGCGATAGATCTTTTCTTTCCGTCTTGCATTTTGTGTAATAGACAAGCACCTACGCCATACGAGCTCGCGTCACTCGTTATTATTAGTTCTAAATTTTGATCGTAGTGTGTCAAAAACAATCTGACGTTAATATATTAATAATTTTTTCAAACGCTTCTTGGCATTGTGCTTCCAACTCTATTCTTTTACATTTTTTTAGTAATTCATTTAATGGAGTACGCAATTTATGCATATTGGCAATGAATTCCTGGTAACAATTTACCAATCCTTAGGAAACGATGTAGTTCCGCGATATTTTTTGTTGCCGGCATATCCTTTATTGCTGCCACACTTCCCGTATCCGGCCTTTTTCCATCCTTGTTAATGACATGCCCTAGGTATTTAATTTCTTAAAAGAAAAAGTCGCATTTCTGTTCTTTAACCCTCTAGGGCCATTCGTATCATATTTGATACAGTATGAAAACAAGCCTTGAAAGAAATATTTTCCTGAAAAATTTTTTAAGAGAAATATTTTATAAATTTCAAATGAAAGCAGTACTGACTGCTCAGTCAATGAATACCAAATGTTTCCTTATAGGGAATAAATATATATATATAAATATGATACGAATGGCCCTAGAGGGTTAATTTTTTAATCTATAGCTACTTCTTGAATGTGTTTCGCATGTTGTTCGACGCTATCGGTCTTTATTAGTATGTCGTCCAGTTATGCTATGGCGAATTCTAATCCAGCTAACATTGTATTCATCGTTTGTTAGCAAATCGCTGGTGCTACTTTAATTTCAAAAGCAGGTCTCTGAAATCTATACGTGTGTATTAATGCACAGTAGCTTAGAGGTCTCCTCATCCACTGCTACCTGCAAATGGGCTTCGCTTAGATTAATTTTTGAGAAGCATTTGCCGCCGTTTAATCTTATGAACACTTCCTCGGAGCTGGGAAGTGGGTAATGATAATCCTTTATAGCATTGTTAATAACTGTTAAAAATCCGCGCATTCACGAATTTTCCTGATTTTTTCTTAGCATAGACGCAGCCAACTGGCAGAATTCTACTTTCTTAGTATCCCTGTTTCTACAAGACTATCCAGTTCCTTATTACTTTTTCTATTGATGCAATGGAAACATTTCTTTTCTTTTTAAATATTTACTGTGCGCCATCTTTAAATTCTATTTTTGCTGCTACCTTTTTACACCTACCAAATCCTAGTGAAAATACGTCTGGGAACTTTTGTTTTACTTTTTCTTTTAATTTTTTTGCTTCTGTAGGTAAACTTTCTACTTTCTGACAGAAATATTAAAAGTAAATCCCATAAGTCAGTGGACCTGGTTAAGAGGCCAGCAAGAAATAATGCAAACACCAAAATAGCAAATAATGATATATATATTAAACACAGCAAAATACAAATACGTGAAAATCTGTTAGTAGAACGAATAAATACGGGTTAGGAAGGAATACTTTAATTGGAACGGTAGCGGTTTTAGCTATTTCTGCCTATCGCTCTCCGCTGATGTGCTTATGCAGATTTACTGCGGATCTCTCACTCTGATCTGCGACTTCTTCTGTGGAAAAGTATATGTAGTTGTAGGAAGAGTTCAAGCCGTTGTAATGGATGATACCGCCATGACAGATATATGGAGTAGATAGATCTATCTATCGCCCGGTTCACACTCCACCCACGTCTATTGAACAGGTTAAGAGGCTCATCTCTTGTTCCCTGTTTAGGACGTGTTTCCCGGCTTTTTCTTTTCCAATCTTCTCACTTTGTTTTTTTTTTTCAATTGGAGTAGATAGATGTATCTATCGTCCGGTTCACAATCTACCCATGTCTATTGAACAGGTTAAGAGGCTCATCCCTTGTTCCCTGTTTAGGATGTGGTTTCCGGCTTTATCTTTTCTAATGTTTTCACTATTACATAGCCCCATGCACATCAGTGGCGTTACCGCCTTGCTTGGGGAGATACGATTAAAAATATATATATATATATATATATATATATAACATTTATGACATAAGTAGCATTTCTGTTTCGACTCTTTTTTTTGTTTTATCAAGTAATGATGCTGATTATGAGATTAGAAGTTTTAAAAAGTTCAAACTAGCCAAACTCATTCAACAGGGCAGATATTGTTACATAATCTATGATGATTAATCGAAATATAAGAAATTTCTAATATGAAGAACATGACAACTGACACTAAAAACAATTTATTGATGCATTAATATTAATGTTTGATTAAAATAGAGATCAGTATTACTAATTGACTATCAATTTCACTTTGAAATAAAAATAGAAATTTATCTTAAATATTATTACGAATTAATCCTAGAAACTACGAATTTTAAATTCTAAATCTAACTAAGCATCAGGTGTAGATTATTATAAATTTATACAGATACGACACGAAAAAGAAATTCTAGCCCATTATGTAATATTTTATAACTTTTTTATAATATTTATGCATTACACCCTAATAATTGTTCGGTAAAAATTTCATTCCTAATCATGCATTACTTTTTAAGTAATACACATATTTATGCCTTTGTTGTTTCCGTTCCTTATATTATGGCCGCTACTGTATATATATAACACTTTGCTTCTGGCTGGCTAGCTGCTCCCGGTCCGGAACCTGCTGTGATGATGGCCTGAACCTGAGTGGGTTGATGCTCTCGAAACGGCACCCCTTATGATGACGCTGTCGGGTCGCTAATCTTGATGATGGCCTCGTCACAGCAGCTGGTCTTCAAGACGTCTATTACAACGGCGAAATTCCCTGCCCACGCTGTGTTCTTTGATCTCAGGAAAGTCACGTTGAAAACCCGGTAGCCGTTTCTCTATCACCTCAAACCAGACCGGACAAACGTGTACACTTGTTTTAAAAAAATCAACACGACACCAAAAAAAAAAAAAAAGAAAAAAAGAAAAAATAAGTGAATAAGTTGGAAGACACCTGGATGAGTTACGGGAAAGTCTTTATATATATATATATAAACAAATAGAATCTACAATCGTCGGATTCAATGTTCACCACCGAGCGAAGTTTTCGTTAAGAATAATCAGATCTTTCAATTTTCCAAATAAAAAGGTCTTTTCACAGCTCTCCAATGAAGTTTTACGGAAACGGCCGAAATGGGGTGTTTTGGCCACAGCAGTAGTAATTCGTCTGATCTCTTTCGCTTGGCAGCCCCCACTCAACTTGGCTCTGTACCGAAGCTTTACGGAAACGGCCGAAGTGGGGTATTTTTTTGTGATGAGAGTAGATTCATTTTGTCTCCTTCGCGCGGCAATAAAAAATCTCCCTTCCGCTAGTTTAACTCTTTCTCGGTTCATTCTGTTTCTATACATCCTTAGCTAGGACTCTATCGGAGGTGCAGTATTCGACTTTAACTTTTTTAAGTTGATCGGTGACAGGCTTTTCTACGTTTCTTTATATCTTCAGCCCGGATCTCAATGGAAGGCGACCAGCCCCCAGTTGGGAACACTTTTTCCTCAGTCGTCACATCTCGACTTCAGTTTAAAAAAAATTACTCAAAAACTCTAATTTTTCTCACTGGGATTTCGATTTTTATAGTTGTCCTCAATTCTCTTAGGGGATGGATGACGAACACCAGGTATTTACGCAAATCAGATCTTTGAACAATGAGATTTTTTGTACCTACACAATTCAAGTTGGAGTTGTATTATCCCCTTGGTCTAACAAATAAAATATCAATACGTCATCTGACGTAATTTACTTTTCGTCCTTTTCTTTTTAATTTCGTCATTTTAGGTTTTCAAATTTTCAAATCCTTTCCCAGCGAATGTGCGAAGCAAGAATCAGACCATAACACCATCAACAGTTCTGACAGCCTTATTTTGACTTCTAGGTTTACCGGGCATAAATTCGCTCCTGAATGCAACAGGAAAAATATTTTTTCTTTTTCCCCAATTTCCAGCTAATTTCCCTATTTTTTCGGATTTTTCAAGTACATAAGTATGAAATATTTTTTAAGTAGAACTCATATCGCGAATTACAATCAACTTCAAAATCAACAATACCACTTATAATAATTTCGTTGGCTCCGTTGTATTAAACCAAGAAGTATATATTTTTTTCATGTGGAAATAGGGTTATATATATATATATATATATATATATATATATATATATATATATATATATATATATATATATATATATAAAGAACAAAATGAGAAACGTATTAAAGCTTCATTGCGGGAAAAATGAAAAAGAAAAATCAGAAAGAGATAATATACAACACACACATATTCAATGACACACTTTAATGTCCAAAATATACCCTACGCATATAAATATTTTTAAATTTACAAATTCTATTGCTTTAATACATATGGAACCTTTATTAATACGCGCACCAACATATACATATATATTAAGTAATGTTACCGTCCAACATACACCTAAACTGACAAGCGTTTCTGTACATACATACACTTGAACTATTATACACAAAATCTTTCTTTCACATATATCGAAAGAAATAATTATTTATTGCTTTATGGATGTGCGTTGTGGTGCAGTGGATATCGACTCGGAACGACTCATCGGGGCGCCGAGTTCGAATTCTAGTTGAATTCTTTATATTCATTTACGCACAAATACCCTTAAGAAAGGTATTAATCAGTCTCTTCCTTTCAGTTATGGGTTAAATAGAAGGACAGATTGGATTCTATAGCCTTGGCTGGCAACCAGTCTATTGCAGAAAGTAATGGCAACCTACTGAGGGATAATCAGTCAGTCATTTCTTTTTCGAGACAGACATGATCGCCCAAGCGTGTATAACGTATGGCATATAACTGACTGACACGTGATATCAGACAAATAAGAATTGACACCAAATCACAACATACCAGTATACAGTCTTTCTGCTATTTTTCATTTTTCAAACGGTTTCTGAAGAAGCTTTTATAAAATTGCAGTATCTTAGATTAAGATACGTTCTCTATTTTGTTATTTTAATTGTTTCTGTCATCTTGTCGATTTTCGCTCCATATATTCTACTCACACACACACACACACACACACACACACACACACACACACACACACATGCACAAGCACACACATATGTATATATAAACTATAATATCTTTATATAAGAAAAATGGCTGTTAATTGAACGACAATATTTTTTAAATTCCCTGAGATGCGTTTTGTCTTCCAAAAGGTTTTCTTCAGAATAAAAATATGTATTTATTGACGGAATCATATGTATGTAGGTGGGAAGAAAGAAATAGAGAGTAATGTTCATTTTTTTCCATGTGTAATTGCTTTTATTCTCTTGTTGTACATATTCTATATATAGTGTATTCTCTCGGCAATTTCGACGTAGGGCCAAAAACACTCAATTTTAGACTACTCAAAATATGATTGGATTATATTAGTGATGGCTTTTAAATAACTTGCCAAATTGTTCGAGAAAAGATGACAACAGACAATTAGTGTAGAATGTATCACGAAGTCTCCAAACAGTTGTCATGTTTAATAATAATATCATTTTCTTCGGTAATTAATTACGTATTTCAAGGTTATTAATTAGGATTCAACAAAGGCCGAAGCAAGATTCAGAGGTAGGAAACTGTTTTTACAATAAGCTTATTACCACTTCTACTGGAGGTGTAGAGGCTCATCTCTTGTTCCCTGTTTAGGATGTGGTTTACGGTTTTCTCTTTTCCAATCTTTTCACTTTTTTTGCTTTTTTTTTTCAATTGGAGTAGATAGATTGAACTATCGCCCGGTTCATACTCCACCTACGTCTATTGAACAGGTGTAGAGGCTCATCCCCTGTTCCCTGTTTAGGATGTGGTTTCCGGCTTTCTCTTTTCCAATCTTTCCACTTTTCTCTTTTGTTATCTTTTTTTCAATTGGATTAGATAGACTGAACTATCGCCCGGTTCACACTCCACCCACGTCTATTGAACAGGTGTAGAGGCTCATCACTTGTTCCCTGTTTAGGGTGTGGTTTCCTGCTTTCTCTTTTTCCAATCTATTCACTCTTACGTAGCCCCCTGCACACCAGTAGCCTTACCGCCTTGCTTGGGGTGATGTGATTAAAAAAAAAAAATTTATTATGAGTTTCATTAATAAAGTGTGAAAACATGCAAGAATAAATTTGGTTGAGAATCAAATACAAAGTCCCGCCATAGGCAGCATGTTTTTAAATCAGGAATGCCAGCTTTTAATTTTCTAATCAGGAAAGCCATCTTTCAATTTTTTCATTGCAGTTGATGTAAAATGAGTTCGGCATGTCAACAGAAAACGTAAAAAGTGAAACTACAACAAAATGAGAAAAATACCAACACTACTTTCGCGAGTTTATTCACAAATGTCCTTGATTTGTATCTGGCAATGTGACGTCCATTATTAGTTAGAGAAAAAGGAAACATTTTTATTTGCAGCAGGTTAATGAAGCATAAATTCAAAATTGTATTTTTTGGGAAACAGAAAAACAGTGTTCTTCAATATCACAATTCAAAAGCACACACTGAAACGCGAAATAAGTTCATTTGGCTGGGAGGTTCATCTACATACATATCAGAGATTTTCATTTATTTAAATGACTAGAACATAAGTTGCAATGTATCTAGAGCATAATAATGTATTTTATTATTTAACATAAAAATGCATTTTATAACGTAAGTTGCATGTAACTAGAAACAAATAACTAAAAAACTGGCAAACAAGAATTTGACTTTCTGCTGGCCTGTAATCGTTGAAACTAGGTGTTGATATTTTTATATATCCAAATCCAAATTAAGTACATTCTAGTGCGTCTTGAGGGAATCCTTCCCTAATTAACTGTCTTCACACTTGGCCAATTACAGATTAACCGATAGTTTTAGGTTTAGAATCCAGAGTTTATGTTTCCTGGACCGGTTAGCAAACAAGGCTACAGCAACAAGTCGATCCAGCTATTTACCCGTCGTTGAGGAAAGAGGAGATGGATTTATAATTTTTTCAATGTTATTTGCACGAAATGAACTCAAGTGATTTCCCAACCATATCCGATCGGTTATCCATTACTTCAACGTGATTCCTTTTATTTCTAAATAATCTTTAAATGTGTATAAATTACGTTTGTTTTCACATCATTTATTGTATAAAGTAATTAATTTTGAGCTCCCTTATATTTTGAAATACTCTTGAAATGTATTAGCTTAATAGCTTCCTCTTTTAATGTTCTCACACAATTTCTTTTGAATAGCCAACTTGTTAATCTATTTTAAATTTTATGTTGTAAGATGATATGTAATATAAAGGGGAAACGATGCAATGTTTTGTAGAAAAAACATCATTTTTAATTATTAAAAATAACAGAGTAATTAATCAGATCACCCTTAAATAATTAAGTATAAAACGAAAAATATTAACAAACCTCTCAAAAAACGTCCCCATTCATAGAAAATGTAAAGTCTTAGATCATGAAAGGTCTTGAAAAATAAACTTTGAACGAAAAAACATGAAATATAACCGTTTTTAATTCAAACCTTTAAATCTTAACGAATGTCAAAACTTCATGTTTTGAGAAGACCATGTGATTGGCGAATGAGGCTAATGTCATCTAGAAATCAAGTGCTGAACTAACATTGCTTCATCAAACTCACACTCCATCAAACATTGACTATTCTCTTTCTTTATTCTTTTCTATCTCTCTTTCTCCTCATTCTAATACACACAGATAGTAAAATATAAATATAAAATTATTAACGACAAAGGATTAATTCTACACGCCCACTCTCACGGGGGCATGCATTGATGGCTAAGCTGCGTCAGATGACTCGGTTATTTAACTTAATGTGTACAAAATCAAGATTTAGTTTGATGCGTTTCTTCTTTTTGCACTAGCAACATTAGTTTTGAGTAATCTCTCCAAGATAACCATATTTCTCTCGTTTAATACTACATTTTGTATATTTATGTTTTTATATTTCTAACATGGTCAGTATATTTGTCATTCCATATACGTTATGTCCGTATGACACAATTGTATCTATATTCATTTATAAAAATGTAGAGATGTTCTCTTTCGTCAGGGTTGAACTTTAATATTAACGGTCTATATCTATCTCGATTAGTTTTTGTTTTATTTTATGGTCGTCTGTTCTAATATATATATATATATATATATATATATATATATATAATATACAGTTTTCTAAACAAATACTCTTAAATATAATAGACAATGAATATCTATTCTGTTTAATCATGAGCCGTTCTAAGCATCGTATTTTGGTTTTAGTTTCAGGTGAAAATAAAGAAAAAATGTATCTCTCTATCTATCTATCTATCTATCTATCTATCTATCTATCTATCTATGCATCTACCTATCTATGCATCTATCTATGCATCTATCTATCTATGCAACTATCTATCTATGCATCTATCTATCTATGCAACTATCTATCTATGCATCTATCTATCTATGCATCTATCTATGCAACTATCTATCTATGCATCTATCTATCTATGCAACTATCTATCTATGCAACTATCTATCTATGCATCTATCTATCTATGAAACTATCTATCTATGCATCTATCTATCTATGCAACTATCTATCTATGCATCTATCTATGCATCTATCTATCTATGCATCTATCTATCTATGCAACTATCTATCTATGCATCTATCTATCTATGCATCTATCTATGCAACTATCTATCTATGCATCTATCTATGCAACTATCTATCTATGCATCTATCTATGCAACTATCTATCTATGCATCTATCTATCTATGCATCTATCTATCTATGCATCTATCTATGCATCTATATATCTATGCATCTATATATCTATGCATCTATCTATTTATGCATCTATCTATGCTAATTATTCTCGTTTATTTAAAAAGTATAATAAAGTATTCACCAATATTTTTATAGATATAAAATGTAAATCCGTCTATCATAAATACTATATACATATATAAACGAGTCTCTAGTGCCACACCATGAAATAAAATACTTATGGGAGAAAAGGGGGATTATATATTAAATTAAAACAAGATATAAAAGTATCGACGTATAAAAAAATAATCGGCGCCTTTCGACCGATTCTTTTTTAAAACATTTCGGCAATTATTAAAATTAAGTAACCCAAAAGAGACATTTTTACTAGCTACAAAGTTTAAAAGAATTATATATTACGAGAAGGGGAGAAAAAATTCTCTACTAACTAATGGCTTCCTTAAAGAGGGCCAATTAAAATTTCAGTTCTCGTTGTATGCACAAGGCAGGCTTCTGCATATTAATCATAACAGACTGAAGAATATCAAGATGGAGTCTGTTCGTGCACTGTGCAATATCGAGAAAAAATCGGGAGAATAATTTGTTCTGAAAGTAACGAAATTTAATAAATACTCAACGATTGCAGAGACATGAGTCTGCGAACACTCTGATGTCACACGCTCATGGCTACGTATCTGATCCGAGACATGTAGGGCGATTCTTACTTCCAAACTCTGGATAGTTATGCCCACATAGTCTCCCTCACATCGACACTTAAATTGATAAATAACTAAATTACTATGATGGCAGGCAAAATATCTCTACGGCAAGGAAATAAAGCCCTTCTAGTTGTGAGAATATTCCGTACCATAAAGGCATAATAACAACACTTAAAGGCCTTAGAAATTTTATCGGAGTATGTCTGACTAACGGGACCAATCCAAGGTAGTCTGACACCTACAGGACATTTAAATGAATCTTAGATTCATTGAAATTAGAAATTTTAAGTTCAATGGCAGATGTAATCATGCATTCGAGATAGCCATTCATTAAGAACAGTTGTTTTTTTTAATCATATCACCCCGAGCAAGGCAGTAACGCCACTGATGTGCAGGGGGCTACGTAAGAGTGAAAAGATTGGAAAAGAGAAAGCCGGAAACCACATCCTAAACAGGGAACAAGAGATGAGCCTCTACACCTGTTCAATAGACGTGCGTGGAGTATGAACCGGGTGATAGTTTAGTCTATCTACTCCAATATTTAGTCTATCTACTCCAATAGTTTAGTCTATCTACTCCAATGTTTGATTTTCCTTAGCTCTGCATCAAGTTTCCATTCAGAACAAATCATTAAAGACCAATGGGTATCACAGCTAACAAGATTAACTTTCCTTTTTCTGGGACAAAGGAATCCCAGGTTAAGTAAAACCCAGAAAAAGTGGGTTTACGAAACACACACACACACCCCACACACACACAAACATATATATATATATATATATATATATATATATATATATATATACTAATACAAAGAGTCCAGTTTAGAATTCTCTGCATGTTACCAAGATACCAAGAACGATATACACCCAAAGAAGGCTATATATATATATATATATGCTTCTATGGATGTATATCGTTCTTGGCAATCTGCAGGAAATTCTAAACTGAACTCTTCTTTTAATTTACGAGGGTAGACTCATCTCTTGCCATTGCTTATTGCTAGGGATATCGTCTAGACATCAACAATTTAGGCTACCCAGATCGATATACACCAGTGATAGTCCGGAGTGCACAACTGACAAAACGTTTTAATAACAAAGATGTAAACAATAGTCCAAATATAAATATTTCAAATAATGATAATTTCTCATACTAAAAATTTATAGTAAAAACTATTATTTTAATCCTGGTGTTAGAATTTTGCTGAAAACTTCTAAGTTCTATCTACTATAGCTGATTTCAAGCAGAAATGTAAGCAATCGCGATCAACGGATGTTTCCTCAGGAAGGCTCTGTGCCATGAGCACCAATTATGATTAAATTAAACCCGGATCTCCAGTGGAACAGGTACTTACAATCCATGCTAGAAAAATCATCGGTCCCTTGCACCACTCTATTAAGTAACTGACCCACCTGCTACTGTTAAAAGTGCCAGATCAGGCCGAAAAATAAGCACTGTTACTTTATATGATTAGTTCCCAGCTTTCACTTTCAAGTCTCAATAGAATAGAATATTCGTCTCCAGGTTCATCTGATTAACGAGTAATTTCCCACCCTACATTAACTTTCACGCAGACGAAACCTAACTAGACTATATGATCTATCTCTTTTTACATAGAAAATGTTTAGATGAACTACACTCCTTGATTCTAACCCTCACCACCAAATCCCACTATGCCACGCACATTGTAGGAAACCAAACTCATTTCTTTCGTATTGCCTTGTTGAGTTGTAAGTTAGCTAACATCTTCTTCCCACGAACCTTATGAAAACGATTCACAAGATGATGCTTCCCCGACCACTAAAACCTTAACCTATTCAAGTCTTGGGTTAAATATTATCTTTCGTACATATCTGCATAAGCTCTGACTTTTACTCTGTAATACGTTATTTTGAGTAGTCATCGCACCTCATACAAGGTGAGCATCAATGCAAAAAAAAATAAATAAATAAAAAAAACAAAAAAAAACTTAAACAAAAAACTTCTAAATAGCAATATTTGAATGCACAAATAACGGAGTAGCTATTTTCAAAAGTGGGTCAGCTCTAGAATCTTATATATATATATATATATATATATATATATATATATATATATATATATATATGTTGTATTTATTTGGTATATGGGTTTATCTCTTCTAATTAAATTAACGTCCTGGAGATGAATATATGTCATACAATACTCCATAAATAATGAATTTCTAATTTGAAAAAAAATTTCAAATCATTTTCTTATTCATAATTAATTTAGTCGCAGTCAGAAAAGTGACGAAACGCCAATTCCTTTTCGGGAAAGCATCAGTCAAATTAATATCGCAATTAAATGTGGATAAAACAAAACAACAATTATATAAACAACAGTGAACTAAAAATCCATCTTCTATGATAATAAAATTATAGTTCATTTTTTAAAGCAAAGCTGTCAAAATAAACGAACCCGAAAGTGTCTTCATACGACGCACACACACACACACACACACACACACACACACATATATATATATATATATATATTTGAGTGAAATATATATATATATATATATATATATATATATATATATTAGTCATCCATATACAAGACAGTTTCGCTGTATCACACCTCATCAGTGTGGCTAGACGCAACCACTTGCTTCTGGTCGGGATCGAAGCTCAACTGATTTGGTGTCAGTCGGAGTCGCTACTCCCTAAGCCATCGACGCATGGAGTGAAATATATATATTTGAGTGAATCCCTGCAGTCAAGACTTTTTGCCAAATATTTGAGTGGATTGTATATATATATATATATATATATATATATATATATATCCCTCCTGCCATGCTCATGGTGGGAAAATATACGATTACCGAAGCGTTGTCCGCTGAGTTTATTCTCTTCTCCAAGTTATAAAACTTTACTACCAATTATGAAAGCTCTTGCCGCTTGTTTGGTCATATATATATATATATATATATATATATATGCAAATAAAATCACAGCGTTGTTCCTTATAAAAGAGAGTATATTTGTGTATCTGTGCATGTGAGCATGTAATTAGCCTTTTCTGGCTAATACTTCAAGAAAATGTATCTTACAAGATATACCAGTTCTAGACTTATTACCAACAACGATTACCGCTCAGCCACAATGGACTTTACACAAAATTATATCTCATTTACTCCTATGAAGTAAATAATATTTCTCGCCAAGTACTTTTGCGACACATAAATGCTATTTTATATTTCTTTCAGAAACATGAACAAAATAATTAACGAACTAGTGGAGTTTATAATCTGATCTCGCCTCTCATTATTAAATTAATGATAGCCGTAAGCGTAGTTTAGATGCAGTATAAGGTTAAAAGTATGGTGTTTTCCGCGAGGGTCAAACTCACGATAGAATTGTATTAACTTAGCCAGTGAGACAATTTTGCTGACCATTACATTATGTTTAATTGTACTGTTCCTTTCGTCATTATATCAATTTTATTTTGTACGAGTTTGAGAGACATCTATTTTTGTTACATATATATATATAATATACGCGTATATTGTTTCGTTGGACAGCAATCCCTCCTTTATACAAGTTTCATTAAGAACGACTGTCAATTGACAAGGTACCGTAGTTTAGTGCTTTTATTTAATTTTTCATGTATTATTACGATTTTCTTTTTTCTTGATGTAAGTTATATAGAACTTATCTAAATATATTTTGTTGGTATGAGCGTTTTCGGCTATACTTTTAGCTAATATCAAAGATATATCGTATCTTTACTTTAAAAAAAATGTATCGATTGATTTAGGTATTCACCTAGAGTTATAGAACTATTTTATATATAGGCTATATATAAATATATGTATATATTTGTATTATAGAAAATAATATGTTGCAGATTTACACCCAGAAAAGAAGAATATTATAAGAACACATAAAAATTTATATAAATACTTAACTGCGGTCATTTTAATATATATATAATGTAATGGATTCTCCCGTCGCGTTCAACGTATGAGGGTCCAACCTTTTTCCAGCAAGACAACCACACAGAGATTTGTTTATAGTGGTGAAGGCATTGTGTAGTACCATCCACACTTCTTGGAACTGCTGATAACAAACAATTGGTGCAGATGACTGCCACAGATCGCACGAACAGCAGACCTCAATTATTTAACCCATAATTGGAGGGAACGAACGGATTAATACCTTTCCCAAGGGTACCAGTGCGCAAGTGAATGCAGCGTGCTCGACTGAAATTGGAACTCGGCTCACCGATTTCCCCCTCCAAGCCGACATCCACCATACCCCAACGCACATCCGTGAATGCTAACAGCACCTGGTATTCCCAAGTGGTCACCCACCTAAGTACTGACCAGGCTCAACGTTGCTTAACTTCGGTGATCGAGCGGGAACCGGTGTATCCAACGTGACATGACCGTTATTATCTATAAATGTGGATAAAATATAATAAAATAATATATGTATGTATGTATGTATGTATGTATGTATGTATGTATGTATGTATGTATGTATGTATGTATGTATGTTTTAGAAGTAGTACAAACAAAAGTCTATTATTTATAGTAATTTGCTTTTTGAATAGTGCTCGATAATTAGTAGCGCAATATTTATGGTAATATTTTTATTATAAACGTTTATAATAAAACAGTCAACTGCGACAAAAGAGCCGTTGTGTTTCCATAATTGTGTTCTTTTAATTTATTTTTTAAATTCTAGCAGAAATTTCTTTGACTGGACTTCAACTAAGTTAAAACTCCGCAATCCACCAACATTTTTTTTTTAATTGGAGTAGATAGACTAAACTATCGCCCGGTTCACACTCTACTCACATCTATTGAACAGCTGAAGAGGCTCATCCCTTGTTCCCGGTTGAGGATGTGGTTTCCGGTTTTTTCTTTTGCAATCTTTTCACTCTTTTCTTTTTTTTATTTTTTCAATTGGAGTAGATAGACTAAACTATCGCCCGGTTTACACTCCACCCCACGTATATTGAACAAGTGAAGAGGGTCATCTCTTGTTCCCTGTTTAGGATGTGGTTTCCGGCTTTCTCTTTTCTAATCTTTTCTTTTTTTCTTTTTTTTCAATTGGAGTAGATAGACTAAACTATCGCCCGGTTCAAACTCCACTCACGTCTATTGAACAGATGTAGAGGCTCATCCTCTGTTCCCTGTTTAGGATGTGGTTTCCGGCTTTCTCTTTTCCCATCTTTTCACTCTTTTCTTTTTTCTTTTTTTCAATTGGAGTAGATAGACTAAACTATCGCCCGGTTCACATTCCACCCACGTCTATTGAACATGTGAAGTGGCTCATCTCTTGTTCCCTGTTTTGAATGTGGTTTCCGGCTTTCTCTTTTCTAATCTTTTCACTCTTACGTAACCCCCTGCACATCAGTGGCGTTACTGCCTTGCTCGGGGTGATATGATTAAAAAAATTAGCAGAGAGAATTAAGATGTCATGTTAAAGTCAGATACTTTTGTGTCAGTTATTAAACATTTGAATGTATGCATTTATATGTTGTCATGTCTGCAATAGTGTCAAATATGTTCGTGAATAGGTTACAGAATCAACTTAAGTTTTCCCACTTAAAGTAGTGGAATTGTTATATGAACGGAAAAGGGTTAAATTATGATGGAGGCCAAACATATGTAACCGACCTAGTAGTTGCTATATCAGTTGACCAAAACAAATTAATTATCAGAAAACGGGAGAATCATTATATTGTGCTAGTGGGTAGGATATAGATTATTGGATCCAATCATATTATAGTAGAACATAAATTAAGTATACTTTAGGGTATATATTAGACGATGATTACAGATGGATGTTACTTCGTTACGTTTGCTTAACAGGTTTCATTAAGGGACTTTAATAATTTGAAACTTTCCCTGTAAACATAGAAAACATGGTTCATATAAAGATTTACCAGTTTTTAAAAAAAATATTTTTTTATTTTACGGTAGGGACTTCATTGACCTCTTTTAAATGATAATAGTATGTGGAAAATGATGTGAATTTAGAGTAAACCTGTTTTTATTAAATGATAAGATGTGCTGATAATAGCGGTTTTTAAATAGATTCTTGATACAAGTGATATAAAAATAATTCTTACTGTAGGATTTTTCCCTGGTAGTCAGACATTTCTTTTGTAATGGACATTCACTCGGTTTGTGATAATTGCAAGTATTCAGGTTTTGTTTCACCCCCATGTATATTTTTGGGTATTCACAGCATTTTAGAATATAGATTACGTTTTTAGAGTTGCAGCTCAGATCTGTTTTTATTTCGATTGTAGATGTGTTTTCAAACTTTCAATCATTTTGTTGAATTTTTCTGACCCACTGTGCTGTGTGTTGCCACAGGGTGTCACAAAAACTGTAAATTCAGGGTAATGTCTATCAACCAAAATGCAGATTATGACACACTCATAATGCACGAAGAAATATTAAAAAAATACAAGCCTTTCCTCAACAAAACAACATATGACACAAGAAATTCAAATGCAAAAAAAACGCGCGCGCACACACACACACACACACACACACACACACACACACACACACACACACACACATTAAATTCAAAAAATATCCCAAAACAATAAAATAAACTAGATGATCAGTAGAGTAGAATTGAATCAAAATCGCTGGAAATAATTTTGAATTATTAAGACGAAATCAAATTTCGCAAGTCAGTGAAAAAGATTTTTACGGAAAGCAACAGGAGAACCTTAACGTGCGTGTGTGAAAAAAAAAACACTCACGCACGATTACGAACTTTCTGACCTACTTACCACTGGCCTTATCTGTGTATACACGATACCTTGGCTACCAGAAAAGCAAATGGATCTCGACATGTGAAGTCACAAGTTTATTCGCCTGAAGAGATTCAACTTTAGACTTGAAACACGTCTAGCAACCCAAATATCATTATGGACACTTGATATAACATACAAAAAGGAAGTAATAATTATAATAATAGCAACAATAAATCTACACTTTAAAAAAAACGTTCACGGTTTCTTTTATACCAATTTCTCTCGTTGGAAACAACCCCTAATTCTGTTTTTAATATATATAGATATATTTAGTGTATCGAGGCAGCAAGTAACTTTCTAAACATATGCTGTTAAATATAAGAGACAATGAATGTCTATTATGTTTAATCATGACCCAATCTAAACGTCGTATTTTTGCTTTTCAGTTGAAAATAAAGACAAAAATATATATTATTTATTGATTTTCTTCTAAGCTTCCGGCTCACATGAGCCATCTTCAGAGATGTTGTTTAGACTAAAATATTATAACATCCACCATCACCGACGATTTTATTTTGTGTTGACATAAAACTTCGCTTGGCAACGGCAATAGTTACCATAAATAATAAACGCAGTTCTTAAATTTGCGATGCGGTTTTCTCCCAGCCAACCTTCTGCGTTTAGAGAGACGTGTGAATTTTACATTGATTAATATGTCATCATTGACAAAGTGTTAGCCACATCTTTGATTATATAAATTGTGGGAACAGTTTCTTCGCAAATTTATGCTTGATAGGGTATAAATCGTACACATATAAGAAGAATGTATTGACAATTTAAAAAGAAAGATAATTTCAACTTCAACCGATTTCATTAACAAACATACACGCGCATATACACACTATACATACATACACACACAGACACACACTCACACAGATATGTGTGTGTGTGTGTGTGTGTATGTGTCTGTTTGTGCGTATTAAAATCTGTAAAATGTTTATTTTCGTGTCCTTGTTTGTATTTATAAAATTATTATTCTACGTATGTTCTGAAATATCTCTTGTGCATTGACTAAAGAAAATAACTCAGCCAATATCTAAAACGAAATCAAAATAGACAATGATACGAATGAAATATCTTAGTTATACAAGAAGATGTCCTCCGCTCATTGCAGGCCAGTGCGGTTGTGATCCACCATTGCACACATCTTGAAAGACCAGATGACCCTTGAAATCCGGCGTCATCTGCCCTGGACGAAAGCGCAATCCTGGCACTAGATGGACGCCTTAACGCATGACATCTCTATGCCAACTGTACGTACTATGGTCACTTTTGACCCGTGCAGCATACCCGCTAGCAATAACCTACTCAGGAGCGTCAAGTTAAGTTAAGCCTAGAAGATTTTCTTTGTTGACAAGGAACTAAGAGCAGGTTAGAGTCAGGGCTGATAAGATAATTCAATAATGTGTCAAACTTTTCCAATTCTTGCAGTCTCTTCCTTCTCTTTTATTTCTAAAGGATTTGCTTTACTTTCATTGTTACTTCTTTTTCTATTTTTGTATTATTAACATATTCTTTTATTTAATTACTTAGTTCACATATTCTAGAGCCATTCGTTCCTTATTTTCTCTCTTTTTCTTCCGGCCTCCATTATATTGTTTAAAGATGTATTACTGTTTGATACGGTTAGATCTATCTTATTTCATTGCATTGGTACATATGACCATTTTTCGGAAATACCTACGTACTGTTTCTTTTATATTGTCATGTTTTCAGTTCTCGTTTTTATTTATTTTTGGTTCTTTCATCCGCCTACTCTTAATAAACCATTTCTTTTAACATTTTCTTTAGCTATTTTTACTCTATTTTTTAATTAGTTTAACAATTCTTTAATCAGTTCATTCTTTTTTCTCTGTTTATTTTCCGTCTTCTTTCGTTTCTACTTAATGTCACTGATTACAGTATCATTAAAATACATCTTTGTTTTTCTTTTACAATATTTCTCACTACTTTATTTCATTTATTTCCTTTATTTCCTCTTCACATTTTATTTCTTTATCGCCTTTCTTCTAGTTCCTTCTTATTTCCTTCTTCTCGGAAGATTATTGAAACCTATAGCTATTTCCTTCTTTTCGTTTCTGCTTGTTCCGACACGAGAGATCACCTTGTGAATATTGATGATAGCGCATACCACCAAGTAGGTGCAGGTGAATCTTGGCAAAGGTGAGTGACTTTTTGCTTGATCCCCACGACCGAACAGGGAGACAACAAGACTCATTTTGCCGTCTTATTACATCAACCGCCCTCTGATGACACAAACGCAACCAAGCCTCTTACGACAAACATTACTTCCGAGTTTGCCTCTTAGTTCGCTGCTTGAACGAACTGAGGTTTCATGCCAAGGGCATTTTTCGTGACATGGATATCTAGTATTGTTATTGTGATTGCGCATCGAACCCGAGGCCATAGGGTACACGGGTGAATTCTCAGTGCTAGGATTAAGATAAGATCTTGCTAATTCTTCCTTTTACTGTTTGGAATTTACTCTGACTGCCATTTTGACGTTTATCAGAAAGTTAAAATTCTCTACAATTCATAAATACAAAGAAAATTAGATAGTTTTGATTTTTAAAAAATATCTCAAGTAAACATTGTAACGGAAGATTTTTAATGTTTCAAAAGTAAATTAATTCTTTTAAGCATCTGATAAAACCATAAGAAAAACTAATAATATTATTTTTATTAAGGTTTAAATATGACTGTTTGAAATTCTCTGAGGTCACAAATTTATGCGTTTACAAGGGAGTAAAACAAAAACGTAGCGTACATTTTTAAATAGTCATATCATTGGGACGGATATTTTTAGTTTAGCTTTGAAGAGTTAAATAATTCCAGTCAAGCGTGACGTTTCCAGCAAAGAGACCCTCTCTTATCGGGGAGCCAAAGCTAATCTATTGCGCCTGTGAAGTTTACAAAAGGTAATTACCAAGGGGGTTGGAATATTTTGGTAATGTCCGCGTCAATATTTCACTTTAAACACGGTGTTGTTATTTATGATCTTGTGATAACATCATTGAGGTTACAATAAACATGATTCGCTCCAGCCTCAGGAAGGCGGCTGTACGGATTAAATATTCTCATAAGGTGAGAAATACGTTTAAGGGTTGGTGTTTAAAACATCCCCAATGGGAAATTACGTCAATGCTTAAGAAATTATTTCTTGAGCCGTGTGTATGCTTGGGGTTCCCATTTTAACCCCGGACATTTGCTATATTTTATTCGGGTGAAATTATAATTAAATACTTTCTGACTTTGATCTAAACTAATCTACGCTTAGTAAGTGAAAACACCTCCGAGTATAAATATGAGTTGTACATTTTAAAAGCTGTGTTTTGTTCTCCTAGGTAACTAAATCACGAAAAATCAACAGTATTACTGAAACATTCTAACCTTATCTATGATGTTTTAAGATATGATAAAATATCTCTTTTCTTAAGGTCATCATGAAATGACAATGTCGAATAGAAGATATAATGCTTAGCAAAAGTCAGTTAATATTTTGCAAATGATGAAGTGTACCACCAACTAAGGAACGATTTCATTCGTATGAACTGATAATTAGTATGCTGCAATACAAACGAAAATTTATATGGAAACGCTTAAATGAGAACTCTTGCCCCGCCCACCATATTTAACAGACATTGCCCTGTCCGATTATGGTTGGTCAGCACTTTTCATCTTTTATAAAGATTCCAAAATGCTAACGGAGTTAGTATCAAAAGACGTGTCGTTTTCCGACGGGAAATTTAAAGGATGCCAAAAAGTTGGGAAAATGAAGTGGCTAGCGATAGCCAATACTTTCAGTGACATGTTTCTTACTAATATTTGAAAATGAAACGTTACTTTTCATGAAAATCAGCGAGAACTTATTCAAGGTTCTAATACCTATATCTTTTACAGTAATCCCTCCATTACATTTGGAAAAATATTACAGTCTTATCACATTGGTGTAAACATAACACCTTTATGGTGAAAACAAATTTTTATCTGTAGATAAAATTTCAATAAAAACATTAATGTATCCGAAATGAGTAGATGATAAAAGTATCAGTTTGGTGTTATTTAATAGTCTTAATTTCATCAACATGAGTAGCATTTCTTTCAAAGACATTTCGCTCAGAAGATAAAATTATCCTGTCGAAGTAATGAAGGGCAGTATATACTCAAGTATAGTTTGTATTTTTATGATTAATTTTCTTGTATAAAACATAAAGGGTTGCGCTATACACAGGTAATTCCTTTAAAAAGTTTAATAATAATCTCTTTTTCGGTGACCGGTTGTACAGAGGTATATTTTTCTGGAGAAGTTAAAATTCATGCATTTTCTGTGACCGCAAGTTGCCTCTTAAGTCCCCATTATCAGAGTATCTTTGGTTAACCTTAACGAGACGGATAGATTTTTTTTAACCTAGTTCCTGTGGTTGTCCTGGGTATATCGATAAACTACATCCGGCAGCAACGCTAGTGATTAAGGGTTTTGAGGAGCGTGAAACCACCTCTTAATTGCTGTTGTTCCAGGTCAATCATGACACAGTGTTGTAACACCTGTTAGGGTTCCAGCTCCTGGCATATATTTAACCGTAAAGATGGGGTCAAAGAACGATGAAATTATGAAATATATATATGTAGTAAAATATCAGCAATATATTTTCATAGAAAAAAGAAATGCCAGAAATATATTTTGTAAAAAAAAAATGCTAGCAATGCAATACATGTTTGTTAAAATGAAATAACCAGCAATATATTATTGTATACTAATTTCGCAAGAAAATAAAATTTTGGTAATAAATAGCCTATAAATAGTTGATATGCCTCTAAAATACAAAGAAAGAAGCGTCCTGTAGTCTAGGTTCATTCTTAGAATATTAACCTACCATAAGCTTATTGGTATTGCTCCGAGGCAGGAATCGCATTATAAACGAGTCATATGAAAAAAAATCAGGTTTTACACACAAAATGCCGGAGTCGCGCTATACATGAAGTCAGCTTATACACGGCTAGTTAACCTAGTTAACTCTTATAACTATTCCAATAGAACAGACTTAATGAAAAATCAATTTGCGTCTTTTTGTAAATATATTCTATTTTCATGAACGTCAGAAAGCATGTGAATGCGGTTTTCCTCTTTTCAGCAAAGTTGCATTATCTCTTATTTTAATAAGGCAGCAGTTTTTAAGGCAGATCTGGACCTGGGTCAGGGTTTATTTTACTCCCATTTGAGGAATCCCTTCCTCAATTACTTCCAATGTTTCCTGCCCGTCATTTGACGGGATATGCCGTATTCCCCACGCTCAGAATACGGGTCGGCGAATACTATGTAACCCATAGCTGGAAGAAGAAGAGACGGATCAATACATTTCGCATAGCAAAGGTATTTGCGCAAAAGTGAAAGCAGCGAATTCAACTAAAATTTAAACACGGTTCTCCGATTTCTCGTTGCGACTACAAAGCACATTCACTAATACAGTTGGTGCAATAATTACTGGTGATAAGATAGTGTTAATCTGTATGTGCGTGTACGTGTGCGTGTGTGATATATATATATATATTGTCATCCGCAGACAGATCTGTTTCGCTATATCGCAGCTCATCAGTACAGTTAGACTCCGATTGCTCCCTAAGCCAGGCTCAAAACCCGATCGAACTGGCTTCAGTCGGCGACTCTACTCCTGGGCCACTGGCGTTCGGTGGAAGAAGGCAGTCTTTTTTAGCGCATATCATATTACGCGCCCATCAATCAGAGTGCTCCTATTCATTTTTAATGAATGAGCGATGCGTTCACGCTATTTCTTAGAGATCATCACAAACATGTCGACGCATCCAAATTACAAAAGACAGAATAACAAGTTTTGGTGTCTCTCATTGCTTTAATGTTAGTCCAACATTATCTATAACATTGTATTGCTCTAAGAAAATGAATATTTCTTACAGTATGACAGGAAACCTAACAGTATGTCAGCAACATTCTTATAGCATTGTTTTATGACTGTACTGTTCTATTTTTTTTAAATAAGAAAATGCTGTTTAATGTAATAAATAATTATAATTAAGCTAACCGCTATTTCTCATGGGCGTCGCAATTCAGTTAAGTGCCATACATGATACACGATTTTAGGCGATCATGTCTCGAAAGAGACATCACTGACTGGGCAGAAGGTTATCCCGCAGTAGGTTGCCATTTCTTTCTGCGGTTGACTGGTTGCCGAGAACCCATAACTGGAGGGAAAAGACGGATTAATATCTTTCTCAATGGTCTTTGTGCGCAAGTGAATGTAAGGAATTCAACTGGAATTCGAACGCGGCTCCTCGATTTGTCGTTCCGAGTCGATATCTACTGCACCACAAAGCACATCCGCGTCGCAATTAGGCAAAGCAAAACAACATACTAAACACTCACATAAGAATATCGCAGACAACATGTCGTTTTCAACGCTACTATTTGTCTACGTTGGTTTGAAAATTTCTCAACGCGTTAGTTACTTATATAACATACATTCTAGCGCCCGACATTTGACGATGTATTCAAATGGTATTTATAGCAGGCAAAGACTTATTAATACGTGCACAGAAGTGGAAATGTGAAGAACTGGATTTTGCAATTTTTGATCCTGATGTTTGTTTGACTATATTTTGTATCTTGTGCCTTGAAGATCGAAATAAAATCGTCTTTATAGTTGGTATTATTGTGGTCACGTGAGCTTGTTCATGCAAGTTTTCTTGCTGCTTCGTTAGCAGTATGCACTAAGAAGCAACCAAATCTGCTGAGAACATGCTACCCATCGATCATACCTCACCGGTGCACCATTACCATCTCTCGATGCTAATTTTTTTCGTCAGTGGCGGAAGCTGACGTGCGTCACGTTTCTCCAGTCAATCTTAAAATTCTCGAGCCACACATAAACATTTCTACATGGTAGTACCGTTGCTATAATGTGTTAAACACTCCCCTAAAATTTCAGTCACTTACACTTCTTCCGGCCAGAGAAATCGGGTCATTGGGCTTTGTTCCTCCGTAGTGCACACTGCTAGCGGAGTGGCCATATTTATATTGTAACAGCGACAAAAAAACTAGTTCGATCAGACTCAAACATAGATTAGGTGTCCACAATAATACCAAATATGAGCACGCATGAGCAGAAGGCAATGTGATACACTTAAAGATATGGCTTGAAGAAAGTATCGATTATTTTTAATTACCCTCGTAGACATTTAGTTTGCTTAATGTTGTCTGACAGAAACCGATCTGTAATTTCAATGAAGCTCCTTGTCTAGAACGATAATTGATACTCATGTTCATCCCAGTACTCATGGGGAACTCGCCTTTATAATCATTGGCTAGCAAAATTGTTGCTTCCTTGTACCGATCCCCAAATGATTTTATTCTTCCATTATGCCTTTTCTTTATAGAAGCCAGATCAGACAAAAATTCCACATCTGGTTTGGAACTGCCCAATACTTACTTTCCAGCCTTTAAAGTTCTAACACATATATGTGGCCTGATGAGTGTTTATGCAGACGAAACTTTGCTAACCACTAAATATTCTATCACTATTTTTATAGCAAATGTCTAGACAAGTTACATTCATTGTTTTGATCAGTTCAGATATTTACATTGTTATATCATTTACACGCTTTAACTATTTTATTGATAAGGAGGCAGTGTCACTCTGACAGGCTCTATATCCTTATATATACCACTTACTCATTCTTTGTACGCGCTTATGACAAGCTTATTCAGTAGAATTCTGCCTTGCGTGCTTCTTACGTTTTAAATCAGCAATAGTATAAAAATAAATAAACGTGGAACAATCTGAGAGAATTGAGATGCATTTTATATGTTGGTGAAAAGGCGGTAGTGTGCAAATGCAGATAGACATGCGCAATGCATGCAACTGTACGTCTGTTTTATACTTCAAATGAAACCTCTTTTTGTCAGATAATGGAAATGAACCTGAAATGAAATGAAGAACATTCAGGAAAATAGAAGATGCCAAGAATAGGATTTTCCCAAGGTAGATATGACGAATTGCTTTTAAAAAGAAATACATTTTTACGTTGGGGTTAATCAAAATCTTTTACGAGCAAATCAAACCTGAGGATATATATAAAATTTAGTTTCTTAAATGATATCCATGTGGTTTTAGTATTGTAAGCCTCAAGATTTAAGATTGAATATCATGTGCTAAATTACCATCACGAGGCACCAGGATCTGAACAGAAATTGAAGAAATGAAAAAAGAAGGGCAAAATATTATTTATGAACATACTCCACACTCAAATAATGATATCCAAGAAATAACCCTCGGCCATAAGCACAGGCCCTATACTATCTGCCCTAAAATACTCTACCTATTAATTCAATTTCTAAGAGTTTACTTTTCACTTTCATGTTTAAGATTTACTTTAAATTAAATTATTACTGAAAGAAATACTGTATATCTTATTATTAAAGAAAATATTGCATATTTTATTACTGGTTGAATCATGTGACAGACGGACACAGCTCTTATTATAATATATATATTAAGATATGACGGACGGACACGGCTCTTATTAGAGTATAGATTTTAGTTTTTTTGCTTCAAGATTTCATTAAAGGCGCACACACAAGCACACACACAGACACACACACACACAAAAACATACACACACACACACACACACACACACACACACACATATATATATATAATATGAATGAAACATTTGTTTTTAAGTTATGTTATATTTTTAAGGTCTAAAGTGCTGAATATCAAGGATAAAGTGTAGGCAAATATAATACCTACTATTAGAGAAAGACGTCAACAACTTCTAACGGCGATAGTTTGTTTCATGATTAAACGCAAACTTCAGGCCATGGAAGATTTCATTTAACCATAATACAGACGGTATCCCCTGGGTGTTGTTGACCTCAGTATCCACTTATATATATATATATATATATATATATATATATATATATATGAGGAGAGTGAGAGAAAGCATATAAATTAAGTAATCAGGAATCTACCCACAACACGTTTTCCAAAGAAAATATAAGAAAAACAAAACAAAACAGAAATAAAAATCAGACACGTATCTAATCAATAATGAAATTGCTCAATACCTCTCGAAGTCAAAGTCGAAATAATAACAAAAGAGAAAATGTGTTAAAACACATTCAGAGGACGAGATCTTGTCGTTCGAAGATCGCCATAATGTCCAATACAGAATGACAATTCGTTGCGCTTTCGGGGGTCATATATATATATATATATATATATATATATATATATATATATGTGTGTGTGTGTGTGTGTGTGTGTGTGTGTGTGTGTGTGTGTGTGTGTGTGTGTGCGTGCAAAGGAAACCTCAAAGCATGATCTAAACTGGTGGTCATAAAAAGAAATTGACAATCTTGAAATTTACTTTTGAAAAAAATTGTTCTCAATTTCGCATATGAGGTTAGCCAAATAAAACTCCATTTTTGGATGTTCTTGTGGATTCTAGTAATAATATTTTCACTACTTTAGTATATAAAAAACAATCAGTTAAAAATTCTTCCTACCTAAATTTTATTAGTCAATAGCTTCTTAGATAACAATATTAGTGTTATTAAAATTTCATCACAAAAGCGTTCGAGATTTTATCTTATCAACTGCTTTTCTTTAAAAAACTTCATAATTTGAAACAAATGCTTGTAAATAACGGCTTTCTAATTTATTTACTTGACTAGCATATCAAACTTATTTTGCGTAAAATAACCAACGGCAACTACATATACGTGGACAAAAACAATAACATCAGTATCTTTTACAAAAACAAAGTGCACAGTAATTACAAACAAGACGAAATTTTACAGCGCAATATTATCCGAAAGTATGCAACTCTTACTAACTCAAAGACGAAAATTAAATTAGCTATTTCAGAAAACTGAAAACTACTAGCCTCATTTTTAATAATTATAATTCCCCTTCAAAATCTAAACTGTAGAGAAACTGTGTCGTTTACAAATGTCTTTTGAAGAACTTTGTTCCTCAACAATCCAATTTAGTCAACAGTTACATGATATTGCACTTTTCCTAAAATGTATCTATGTACTTATCGTGCTCAGAACTTAACATAAACATGACTCTATATACATAAAATTTACACATATTTATTTACCATTAAAACAAAATCAATCCTTGATAATAGTTAATAGTATAGCCGAAAGTGTTCGAAAATACAAAACTCTTGAATAATTCTTATATAATTTGAGTTCTGAAAAGAAAAACATTATAAGAACACATGAAAAATTATTTAAAGAATTAAAAATATTACCTTGTCCGTTATGTTCAATGAAACATATATATATATATATATATATATATATATATATATATATATATATATATATATATATATATATATATATTTAAATTACTCATTTAATCAGACAACACTATATTCGTTCCATTCGGTATAAATATGTTCTCGGAATAAACATTTCGTTAAAATAAAATGGAAAACAAGCAACATGATCTAGAACAGAGTCTTTAGCCTTACTCGTTTGGGAATCATTGAACTGGTTGATAAGATTTCATGGTTCTTAAATAGTGACCATGAACTCATTACATGCACGCTAACAAGAACATGAATACGTATTTTCATATAATTCTACATTTACGGACGTAACATCACTACCTCATTCACTCTGACTTCCAGTCTGTCTGTCTGTCGCTCGCTCTCTTTCCTGACGGCTACAACCTCCAGAAATTAAATGCAAAGTCAATACTCATCTACTAACCACTGGACTCTAGCTCTCTCCCCACCCCCGTATAACCTTCCCTTCTCTCCACCTATGTTTCTGTCATCGCACCTGCTTTCTCAGCTTTCTATTGCTCCTTTCTAACTAGTTTGTAGTCCCCACTCTTTTCTAATTAATCCTTTTACAATTATGTTTTCCCCTGCACATCAGTGGCATTTCCGCCTTGCTCGGGATTAAATATATATATATATATATATATATATATATATATATATATATATATATATATATATATGGTTTAGAGAAAAAGTGGTTATGATTATGATCTTATCGTACCTTTTTCCAGGGTCCGGTGTAATTTCCTAATTATACTTTTTTCTCATTTTTGTAGTTCCTAGGGAAAGTAATTGCTTTGTATACAACTTTTTCGGAATTGCGTTCATCTCCAACTGGACATTTGTTTGTGTTTGACAGTTACAAGAAGGTTGACTATCTATTTCTTGAGTGCTATAAAGTTTATCTTGCATACTATTATTAAGTGACTTAATGTTATTAATGTTGTTAGTGCAAAGTAACTAAGTTTTAATGTTTTCTCGTAAAAGTCTTACTTAGTTCTTCTGGTTAAAATGTTTGTCGATTAATTTCAAGACGGATTGACTGATATTGATATTAGATAGTTGCAAGAAATGTGGAAGAGATAAATCATAGTACTCTTCTTTTTCTATTTTCATGTTTATTTAGTAGGTATCTTTGGAGTATTCTAGTTAGAAGAGCTCCTTTCTAAAAAATGTTTGATGGCGTGAGTGTAAGGGTTTTTATTTTCATTAAAGTATTTGTTATCATTAATGTCTTGTTTATCATAGCATTTACGATGGCATGAATGTGTTATATTATTTCGAGGAGAGAGTTGGAGATGTAGAATGGGGCTTTATTGTTGTTTTGAGAGGGTTTAAATGTTTCACTCGACAAATTTAAAGTAATACCTAGAGGGTGACTATTTTAAGGTTGGAAAACATTTATATTTTTATCCAAGTCATTTGAAAACTCTGATGACTTTGCTTTGTATCTGAGAAGGTAATTAGGAAAAACAATGTCTGTCATCCCTATGTATCTGTTTCTAGTCAACTATCCTAATAAAAAAATGTAAATTCCGACTAAGTCTGCAGTTTAACTGGAATCAAATGTACCAATAAGAGCATCAAAGTTTTCACTGTGGCTTTTTATCCATATAGAATTATTATCGGTTTATAATGATATTCTATAGGCTAATATAACCTTGGATTCCTTATCAGTAATTGTTATATAGTTCTTAGCGATATTCAAAATATTCAATAATAGATTTTTTATGTGAAGTGGTAGAAGTCTATAATATCGATTTGAGTGAAGGTCGACATTCTCTGATTTGAATAGAAGTTTATATTGTGTTCTCTTGCTTTTCATGTTGCCTAGTCTAAGTGAAGTTGCAAAGGTTGAATTCTAAACTTCGGAGAAGGCAATAGTAAACCATTTTATTCTATGCCCGAAGACGTTATGGTAATACTGAGATAATAAAGAACGGGTATTTCTGGTGAGCCACGATTGTCCATGTTGTGTACTTTAATGTGATTTAAAAAATACCATGATGGTGATGTGTTCAAAGTGTCCTTCCTTTTATTTGTGCAGATACCAGTAAATGGCTTATAAGCTTCTGTTTTTTTTATTTTCTCATTCTACCCACGCAACTGTTTTCAGCAGTTTTCCAATCCTTTTCTTTTCCTTTTGCAGACACTCCCCTGTAACTGCTTCGTCTTTATTAAATTAGTATGTAATATAAGAAAGATCACGCTATTAATAAAATCGGCCACAAATTTGCCGACCAATACTTTAAAGAAGAACTGATATTTCAGAATCTGCATGATAATTACTTCTAAGTTCTCTCCATAAAGAAATGCCAGATTTATTTCTTATTCGTAGAAGAATAAAAATCAAAGGCAACAAAGTACTTGTAAAGAAGCCAAAATGTTTCTGAGTAGTAAGAGATAGGAAGTTGTGGAGAATCGTGACCGGTCAAGATCCTCAATGAACGTGGTACACGGAGAGAAAGTGAAAATCATACTATTTGTGCATTCTCTTTTAAGTGATTTGATAGCACAGACACTTATGAGAAAAAACCTAAATGAGAACAAATACTGAATCACTACAAAATCAATTTTGTCAGAAACAATTAAATTTTAATATATTGGTAGCTTAAATATAAAAAACGGTATAAAACTTGAATGCTGAAAACGTGAAATACGAATCTCACAAGTCAACTACGAAGGCAAATTCACCAGGATATCAGAAATCCGTCTCCCAGTTGGCAACGTTCTATTAAAATTATATGGATGTTGAAAGCAATCCTGGTATTCCTCGGATACTTTAGGTAATTACTCTGCGTGCAAAAACAATGTGTCAGAAACCTTACGATAGGATATGGATAATTATCCATACACTATTGGCCATAAATGAAGACATCCACTGTTAGAAATCCATTTGTTCGCAACGTTTCGCGTTAGTAAATTGTACAGTTTTGCAGAATCAGTTAAAAATTCTGTTGACTTTTGTGTTTATCGACTGAAATTTTAGCGATATGTTCCCTGACATAAATTAATAGAAAAGATCACGCTATTAAGAAACTTGACCCCAAATTGCATTCCTATAAACATTAGAAAACTAATCAGAATGTAGAATATGCTTAATACCTGAAACATTTGAGCTGGTTTCATTTATCTTTGTTCACAAAAACAAAAAAATGACATAATAATATTAATATTAATAATAATAATAATAATAATAATAATAATAATAATCCCTTACTATTCTGCATATCATTAATAGCACTAACCAGTCAACTTAACAAGACAGAATGTGGTTATAAAATAGGACAAAAGAAAATAAGCCATCTATTTTAAATGGATGACTTGAAGTTATATGCTAAGAATGATAATGAACTGGAAGGTCTTCTGCAAACTGTAAAATGCTTCAGCGAAGACATTGGAATGAAATTTAATTTGAATAAATGTGCTAAAGCTACAGTTTTACGTGGATCAATACAAGAAACATCCTCAATTAGCCTAGACCCTGCTGTAACAATAAAAGAATTGAAACCAGAAGAAGCTTATAAATACCTAGGTGTAAATGAGAGCGAAAACATTCACCATAAAAAAATGAAAGAAATAGTGCGTAAAGAGTACTATAGAAGGCTACGAATGATATTAAAAACTGAATTAAATTCACAGAACAGAGTTATGGCCATTAATAGCCTAGCAATCCCAGTTGCCCAATATAGCTTTAACATCTTAAACTGGACTCTAAACGACATCAGGCGAATGGATGCTAAAACAAGAAAGCTTCTTTCTAAGCATAAGATGCATCATCCAAAGGCTGATGTAGATCGTCTATACATACCCCGTAAAGAAGGTGGAAGAGGTCTTATTCAGCTGGAATTGTCATACAAGACAACAACTATTGGCTTACTAACATACATAGAAACAACAAAGGATTGGATGTTACAATTAGTAAGGCAACATGAAGAAAGAAAGAAAAAATATTCAATAATAAAAGAAGGCAGTAAATTCAAACAAGATTTACAGTTAGTAGATTCTGCAGAAAAGCAGAACGGAAGCCAAGAGCCGACTATTGCGGCAAAGAATATGAAAATGAAAGCCAAAGACAAATCTCTTCAACAGATGAAACAGCGCTGGCAAGACAAACCTCTGCATGGCCAATATCCAGTACGTGCCAATAAATCTAATGTTGACAAAGTTAATACTCATCGATGGTTACGTGCATCTGGATTAAAGTCCGAAACTGAAGGCTTTATTCTTGCAGCACAAGACCAAAGTCTTTTCACGAGAAACTTTCAGGCAAATATTATGCATAATAATATGGATCCAAAATGCAGGTTTTGTGATAAACACCAAGAAACAATAGACCACCTAATCTCAGGCTGTTCTGTGCTTGCCCCAAATGACTATAAAAATCGCCACGATAGAGTTGGGCAATATTTACATTGGGCAATATGCAAACATTATGGAAAAGCTATAGGCAAACACTGGTATGAACATCACCCAGCACCGGTTACAGAAATAGAAGATGTAACCATTCTATGGGATTACACCATCTACACAGACAGAAAAATTGAAGCAAACAGGCCAGACATTATTGTTAAAAACCAGAAGGAGAAAACTTGTCTATTAATTGATATGGCTTGTCCAGCGGATTGTAACATAGCAATCAAGGAATTTGAAAAACTGTCAAAATATAAAGACCTGGAAATTGAAATAGAAAAAAATGTGGAAATTGAAAACAAGAGTTGTGCCAGTGATAGTAGGTGCACTTGGAATGATAAAAAATGGAACAAAACAACACATTGAAAGAATCCCTGGAAACCCCAGCTTAAGAGATATACAAAAAATTGTCTTATTAAGTACAGCCCACACACTAAGGAAAACTTTATCCATGTAATGCTGGAGATGATAGGGAAGATAGAAAAACATGAAATGGAGCCATAACAACACGCCACTACCTGCCTTAGGTCTCCCCGCAGACTTGGTTGGTAGTGAGACCAAACAGAAATCGAAATATGATGAAAAATGACATAATAATAATAATAATAATAATAATAATAATAATAACAACAACAATAAAAATAATGAATGATAAACCCCTACAAAAAATGGTCTCGTACGTACAATTCAACATTACAGAAGGCTTTGTCAATATAAAAGATATTTGTTATGAGAGATTTACTTTTTTTTATTAAATATTTTGCAAAACATTCACAGAGGAAAATGTGATGATCCAATTTCTGATCCTAAATCATTGTTTGGGACATGGAATGAAAAGTAAATAACAAAAAATCAAACAAAATACTACTACTGTTACTAATACTACTAATATTATTAATAATAATAAACAACACGAAGACAAAAAAAGTGAAATGAAAGAAAGTTCTAAATACAAACGAGATTTACATTCAGCAGATTCTGTAGAAAAACTAAACCGAGCCCAGGAACCAAAATGCTGCAACGAAAATTATGAAAAATAAATCGAAGGATAAAGATCTGGAACAGAAGATAAGAAAAACACTATCAAGAAACATCTCTGAATGGTCAATATCCAGAACGTAATAATAAAGCCAATGTTGATAAATTTCACACTCATCGATGGTTACGAGCGTCTAGATTAAAGGCAGAGACGGAAGGTTTTATTCTTGCAGCATAAAAAGCGTCTTTTCACTAGGAACTTTCAGACAAATACTATACATAATCTTGTGGAATCCATAAGGGAGGTTATGCAAAAATGTCAGGAAAGTATTGACAATCTAATCTTTTGTACCAAAATGAATATAAAATCGTCATGCTAGATGGGGGCAATATTTACATAAGACAATATGTAAAAATTTTGAAATAGATGTTTACAACCCTGACACATCACTCATCACCTGTTATAGCAATAGAAAACATTGCAAAGGAAGATTGAAAGAAATAGGCTCGATGTAACAGAAAAAAAAAGAAAAAACTTCCTACTAAATGATATGGCTGTAACGTAGCAACTAAGGAATTTGAAACGCTGCAAAAATCAGGGAATCGAAATAGAAAAAAATGTGCAAACTGAAAACACGTGTAGTACCAGTCATAGTAGGTGCACATGGTATGATAGAAGAAAGGAACGAAACAATACATTGAAATAAACCCTAGAAGTCTTATCTTAGAGAAATACAAAAAATATCTTGTTAAGTATAGCGCACATACTAAGAACAAAATTCCTGTAACGGTAGTGGTTATATAAGTTAGGAAAACAAATCATGAAATGTAGCTATAACAAAACATCGCTACCTGCTTTACGTCTTTCACATATTTGGTAATTAGTGTAACCATAGAAGAAGAATATCTGGCTTCTAAAGACAGTACTTTTTGTCATTAAGGCATTGGGGATAATATCCAAAAAGAAAAACAAGTACGTGGAACGAATGTCTTGTAACACTTAAACCAGTGAATTACAGAAAAATCATATTTTTAAGTTATTGCTCGCCATACAGTTATCTGGATTACATTTTATATTCCGAAAGGCATGTTGTCTCATTAAATTTCTGGCTGAGACTACTGGTTAAAGGTAAACAATAATAGTAACGACAATAAAAATAATGTACTTAAAAATGCAAAATTAAAGACTAATATATGTTATTTTTATGAATGTATACGTGATGTAATTGTGTAGCTATCATTTATCGTAATGTGCCGTTAAAACTTCCTCTCTCAACCATGAAATGAACGTCGGTAGTAATGGACTTGTCAATATGAAAAATATCTAACTAGAGTTCTCTGGTTGGAATATACAGACACCAAAAGTACTAGTAGTAGTAGTAGTAGTACTACTACTACTACTAATAATAATAATAATCATAATAAAATGAAATCAAGGTAAAAATAATGCAAAGAATTAAAACTACGATAATCCCTGTTGTGACGGGGCGTTTGATATGATAAAGAATGGTACTGGAACTCCTTTCCTGAAAATATAAGCATCACAGAGTTATAAAATATTACTTTCAGCGTAGCTGCAAATGTTATCCACAAAACCCTGGCCATCTAAACAAAAGGATCCAAATGTTCAAATATATCTCGCCTTATTTACTCACAGACCCCTAAGATGGTTTTGATAATTAAACACTTAAAATTATTTCCTAACAAAATGATATTCCCCCAACAAAAATAAATAATTGATAAATAAATGAAAAGAACAAGGTGGAAGTGAATTGGAAAAAAGTATAAAGTAGGAAATGTATTACAAGTAAAATGGAAAGAAAATAAGGTGAAGCGAAAATAATAAATATTTAAGGAAGATGAGATAAAACTTATTATATCGATAAAGAATCAATTGTATGATGTTTGACCGTTTCTGAGTAGTGAATCTGACGGTTAAGCTTTTGATATCCCTACTTACATATTTCAAGGAACACAAGATGAATGAAAGACAGTCTTGTTAGCTGGATAGAAAGAAACAAGAAGAAAAAGATTACATATATTTAGGGAAGGAAAAATTGCAATGAATTAGAATTCTTTATGAAGAGAGAAATTCAGATAAAAGAGAATACAGTGGAAAAATACAAGTGCATTTCTTAATCTTGTTTTCTTTCTTTTTGCATGCGGAACTAATCCATGTTTGTTTAACATTTAGTTAAATACCAAAGAAAGAGAAAAAAGAAAAAAGAAGCAGGAAATAACAGATAATGATTTTTGTCAACGCTAGAAGAATTTCCGCCAGATCAGCTATTTAGTTTTTGGTCTTTTATGCATTGTTCTACTCGCAGTAGAAATCGTTCGATGTATTGCTAAGGGTTGAAGTGAGGATCAATCCGGTAGAATATTTCTTATATATTGTTATCCTGTTCTTTGCCTTATTTATCTATTTGATTATTTAGCTTGTTTTTTTTCGCACAACTTTCTTTGTCTCAAAAGTGACGTTTCTTGGCATTATTATTTGATCTTTAAAGATTATGCTAATCTGATCATAAAGCAACTTTCGCAACATAATTCTCTTTTTATCGCTATAAAAATAAAGGTGATAAAGCCACAAAGACGCAATGGATTACCGAGAGTGAAATAAACTTAGAAAACCTTAATAATGAAAAAAGATCACGTCAGCATGAATGTTCTTGGATGCTACACTATTTTCTGCATACGTCTGGTAACTAAATGTAAAATTTTGTTCATTTTCAAGCCGCCACTATTTATATTTGAATTGCTCTTTGAACAATCAGACATCAGTTTACCTGGATATTAAAAACGTAGTTATTAATGTAATTAAATATATTAAAATTAATGAATCCAATATTATATAGCCCTAGAATCATACCTTCATAGTCAGCTTATGAACATTTCAGCCCATTGTCGTAACCAAAAACTCATCTTAGAAGGCAACGGAAAAAACAATCTACTGTCAAATATATTTAAGTAAATGAAACTCTAGTGAGTCTAACATACGTAAACGTTCTGGAAATTACAGAATAGGCTAATATAAATTGTTAATACATAGAGTCCCGATCCAGATAACACTGACAGGATATCGAATATAGAATTCACACTTTGTTAAGCTTTATTCACAAAAGGATCAAGTTTATGCATGTCTTTTCTCTGCTTTTTAAATCGTTGCAGTTATTAATTCATTGCATGATCTCCTAATATTATTACATGTATCTTATAACAGCTGGCTGCTCGCTTCCGAGTATACTCGTCTGTAAAGTTGGCTAGCCATTACCTGTTTGACCACCTATACACCATAAACATTTGTATATCTTCAATAACCACAACGATCACATATAGTTTATACTGCAACTATGCAATGTTTTTTAAAGTTTTTAGGAGAGTATGAGCAGGCATGATCAATAGTAAAACAAGTTCATCCTGATCAAGATTTTGTTCACAATGACGATTCCCTTTGTACTAGCAGGACGGTTCCCGAACAGCTTGATCTTTCCAATTTAATTTACAAGGTTATTATTTCAGGAACATTTTGTGATTGTCACTGTTCTACATAATCAGGAATTCACTTTCATGAAAAATCGACCATGGTCGGAACTGAAACATTCGGAACGCTCAATCATGTTTCTACAGAATAATAACAATGTCTTAGCTTTTAGCGTTAAATGCCAATACAGATCAATATTATCATTTTAATATTCGCTTTATTTCTATTAATTTCTATGATCATATATTGTAATTTTTAATGTCTCGATAGCCACATGTTTTGCTCCATGAAACCTCAATCTTATTTTAAATTTATAATCCTTTTAACTTTCAACTTAATCAATATAAAAAATAAATTCACCCTAAGAAATGATTTTATTTACTTTTGCGTGACTAATTAACTCAAATAAAAAAAAAGAATATAAACCGCTAATGATAATGAAAATGATCGATGAATTATTAAACAATATTTCAATTATCTTCACGTTCAACTTCGATCTTTGATTTTACATTAGAAGTTTAAGTTGAACTTATTTGACTGGATGTATCAGTTCTTCGCAAAGTCATTATATAAATTTCAATTTAATTCACATTAAACACACTGAAACATTTTATTTAATTTTTAATGCAGTTTCGATTTAAGTAGTGGGCTTATGACTATATCACTTGAAAGACTGGTTATCGTACGTTAAATACCTAGATGCGTGACCGTCTGAGAATATCGAAGTGCTCTAAAATTGGATGAAAGGCTGGTGTAATGGATAACGGACGGCAATTAAAAATCGAAGAACAGTGTTCTAACTCGAATCGAGTTTGTTATAATCACTTATACACAAATACCACTTGAAAGGTATGGATTCACCTCTCCTTGTTCAAATTATCAGCTAATTAGTAGGACTTGCGCCCCACAATAATTACTTGGGGGTCACTTTGTGAAATTAGATGGCCAGAGGCAAGGGAGTTTAAGAAATTCTCTGACAAACTTGACTGGGTTCTCCACATCAACTACCTCCTCAAGGCAGTTTATGTGAGCGTCTGTGTTGAAACTGAGGCCTTGTGAAACGATGACTAGATGCATAACGTCGCCATAACTACTGATCACTCCATACACTTTCTTAATCACCGTTAGATCTAACCAACTCTATTCGAATTATCTTCAATGTTGTCTCATTGACACTAGAAAATTGATGAATTAGCGGTTACCGTGCGAAATCCAAGCAGTACAGTATGCCGTTTCCAAATTTCTGGCGGAGTGAATAGCGTATGGGTGCTGTTTTTCTCCCTGATCTATTGACCCTACTATACTGTGCAAGCGACAAATTAAAAAACAACACGCATGCGTGAAAGTAAAGATAAAAAATGGCGACAATTTACACCTTGCACGTTGTAATAGATGAAGGCAAATCAATCAATGAATCAGTCAATTCATACCAGTGTCAATGACTACATTTTCTCCTAATAACTGCCTTTTTCTGTATTGAATAAGGAAACATGAAATGATTTTAAAATACTGACTGATTTTCACTTTTGTAAATTCACTTGAAACATATTTGTCGACATTCTGAAAAGTTTCATAATGTCTCTAAACGAAGTGATACAATTGACTGATTTCAGATGTAATCAGAGACGAGTCAACATCTAGAATGTCTATCATTAGAAAAAAGATTTCTGGAAAATTTGAACCAATCTAATAAATACGCATCTACTACTGACTGACGTCAGCATGTACTGAACTATGATAATCATAGAATAAATGTTTAATGGATTTTGCTTTTTTGATTATTCTATCGGTAAAGCGTTTGTGAGCGGATTGAACCCGAATGAAGAAATGAAAGTAAAAAAAAAATGTTTTTAAAAGAAATTAACATGTCTTATTGTTATTATTATTCTCAATAAATAGAGACACATCATCAATGGACATCAGTCCTAAAGTAGACCTGGCAGAGATCATTATTTTTCAGATCAAATTATAGTCTAAGACTTGAAGGCTTGTGTTGGTCACGAATATGTAGCCCTTGATTCTGTCGGGAGAATTTTTTTTTTAATCATTTCACCCCAAGCAAGGCATTCCACTGACACTCTTGCTAATGGGGCTACATAGGGGAAGGTAAAGAGAAGGAGTGGTTAGACATAGGGAATGTCAGGAGGAAGGTGACAGATGAGTAAGGATACCGAGGATGAGGGTTGGGCAGATGGGAAGAGTGTTTGATAGAATGGGAGCAGGTTAATGTGTTACGAGGTGTCTATTGCCCTTACATTTAAACTCCTGGAGATTATAGCCGTCAGGGAAGCAATCGTGTGGAAGGGACTTCCACAGTCGGGAAGTGCGAGGAAAGAAACTGTTGGAGTAGAAGTTGCGGTTGCATTTTATCGGTTTCACTGTAAAAGGGTGGGATCTAGTTGCTAATCTAGTATCTCGTGCAAATTCGTATCCATGGGACACCAGTGATCTACGTTCATCAGAGCAGAAGCCGTGAAAGTATTTATAGAAGAGGCACAGGGAAGCCACGTCGCGCCTGTGGGAGAGAGACTGCAGGCGGTCTGCCAAGTCGGTATCTATCACATTACAGACCCTCCTCTGAACCTTATCGAGAAGCCCGAGGAGAATAGCAGGGGCACCCGACCAGATATGGCAGCAGTATTCAATGCACGGGCGGATAGTAGATTTATATATGTGCAGGATAGATTTAGATGGAAAAAAACTCCGGGCCCTACACAGAGTACCGACTTTCCTAGCAGCGGATTTAGCAATGGATTCGATATATTCATTCCATTTGAGGTCCGCTGAAAGTGTGAGACCAAAGAGGCGTAGTGTTTTACTCTTTGGGAGGCAAGCCTGGTCCATGCTAATGGGAGGTAGGTGAGATTGTCGATGATGGTTAATTGAGAGTAGCTTCGTTTTAGAAGCATTAAAATTTACTAGCCATTTCTTACCCCAGTCCAATATGGATTAGAGGTCTTTTTCAATCTCGGCTGCGAGGTTAGCTTTGACGCCTACACCAGATTTTTGGTCGAGGCGAGAGTAAACTGTGGTGTCATCGGCGTACAAACCTACTTGGGCTCTTATGGAATCAGGGAGATCATTAATGTATATCAGGAAGAGTGTAGGACCTAAGATGGAGCATTGGGAGACACCTGCGTTTGCATGGTAGTTCTGTGAGGCATGTCCGTTTAATACCACCTTCATTGTTCGCTTAGAGAGGAATGACTGGATTAGTTCAAACAAATGTCCAGTTATACCATAGCTCCGCAGTTTACATAGAAGGCCAGCATGCCAAACTCTGTCGAACGCCTTAGATATATTCAATGCAACGGTTCGAGCTTCGCCATTCCTGTCGAGTGCCTGGTATATATACTCGGTGATGGTCGTTAGCATATCAGCAGTAGACCTGATGAAGCGGAAAGCATATTGCTTGTCCGAGAGGAGCCTCTCTGCTGTGAGATGCTGAATCACCTCAGCGTTATGGCCGTGATTTCAATCTTGAAAGACATGCACCCAGTCATTTTGCCTCCACATCACCCTGGATGTACTGCCCGTTGTTTAGTCTTATATTTAGATTGATCCTGCAGCTCGTTGACATTAGCTGCAGTTACTGTCTCTTAACTCTCAGATTGGAGAGAAACTCAGATTTACTGCACATGGTGCTGACCTCATATTTCGGTGTTAGAGGCTAATATAGAACCATGCCCCTGTATAAATACACATCTATTCCCACCATTTAAAGTACGTTTTTTGTAAATTTGATAGATAACAACTACCATTGACGATTTTACTTGCATCTTTTAAATTATCGGTATAACAATTCGAACATCAGATGTAAAGTCGAAAGCGACTGGTGTTATCAATAATGATAGGTTCGAGTACTAATGACAGAGGTCTTTGACAGAATGTTCTTAATACATTCTTTAATTCCACCAGTTCAGACATTTACAGGTAGGGTACTCATGCTGCTTTCACGGAGCCGAATTACAGTAATTTTCTACCTGTTTCAGTGTAAGAGAAATTTCCATGCAGATACAATTATTTCCAAGGACAGTTACTTCATGGAAGACGTGGATGTTTCGCTTAATACTATAGTCTAATCTCGTTAAGTCAAGGACCAATCTATATATAACCACTATACTTATGATGATCACTTCCAACCACTTCGTTATTCATTGATTTCTTCATTTTGCGCAGTAAGTCGGTCAGTTAAGATTTATACGTAACATACTCTTGGGCAATCATGTCTCAAAAGAGAAATGACTAACAAGGAAGGACATTTTCCCGCAGTAGGTTGCTGCTACATTCTGCGGTAGACTGGTTACCAACCAAAGCTGTAGAACCTAATCTGTTCTAATATTTAACCCATAACGTGAGGGAGAAGAGAGAGAATAATATCTTTCCCAAAAGTATTTGTGCGTAAGTGAATGCAGCGAATTCAACTAGAATTCAAACTAGGCTCTTCCGTTCAAATGACACACCTCGTCGATAATAAGCAGTAAACTTCGACTGTAATTTTCAAGACTTACATTGGGTGAAATTTAGCATAAAAATAACTACGTTTCATTTCTCTGAAAACTGCAGTTTAAGCAATGTATTATCGATAGTTTTTATTTAGTATTCTTCCAATAAGTGACGCTGCTCACCATTTTTTTCTGCAGATACACTTTAAATAATTGATAAATTGCTGCCTTTTCCATTCCACACTATTATAAATTGATAATTTGTACTGACGATGACAATAACGACTAATAAACGGATTCAACGATGAGCTTTTTTAGTATTAGCAATTTTTACGCTCACGTGGATGTGTGTGCCTTTATATATGCAGGTGGATGTATGTTTACATGGAAAAGCTTGTCATGCACTAGAACTGTTTAAGTCGAAGTAGGTTGAAACATGGACGTATGATTTAAATATTTTGACTAATTAGATATTCGTTTAGATCAATCAGAAAGTACATAGCTTGAAACAATTCCCAGTTGAGTTTCTATCTGATATACTGCGCACAATATTTGATCATATAGAGATTCTGATGAGCTTTCGTCTATGATACCTAGAATTTAGAACAAGAAATTTGAGAGCCTAGTTTAATTTGTTACATTCACTTATGAGCAGTTATCCTTGGAAAAGTTCTTAATTCATCTTCTTTTCTTCTAACTATGAGTTAAATAGCAGGGCAGATTTGGTTGCTTTGTTTAGCAACTAGGCTACTCAAAAAGTTATGGGGAATATATTCTGTCCAGTCAGTCATGATTTTTTCGAAACATGATCGCGACAGCCTGTATCCCGTATGACACTTTAACTGACTGACCCACTGACTAGATTGGCAACAATGTATATCATTCTACAGTTGAAATGTTAGAGGTAATATAAAATTTATTGACACTATTTACATTGTTCGGATTGTTGTTTTCATCTTTATTGTCATATTTAAAACGTTTTGGTCGTTGTTTTTTCTGACTTGTTCAGTTTATGTACGCTGGAATTTCGAAACGAAACCTGTATTTAGTCAACTGAGATAGATTGTTTTAGTCCTACGTGCCAAGACATTTCTCGATTACCTTTAGTAACTCAGTTCTATATGTTTTGTTTACCTGTGCTCTGGCCAGGTAATTTAACTCAAAACGCTTTGGGTTAATTTACTAGATTACTTCGACCACCACTTTTACCCACTTTAACATGTGTTCAGAAAATGTATGGTACTTGGAACTAGAACAATCAATCTATCCCAGTGGACTGAATAAAAAGTTCGGTTTGGCATTCCAACGTCTTTCATCTGAAGAACGCAGAGAGATCAACCGCCGAAACGTTGTGAATATGACAATAATGATGAAGACAACAGCCCGAACAATGTAAATTGTGCCAATGCACACACACACACACACACACACACACACACACACATATATATATATATGTGTGTGTGTGTGCATATATATATATATATATATATATATATATATATGACATTTTTGAATGTTGTTTATGTAATTTAAGTTTTGGTAAAACTTATTTAATAAAGGAATAGCTGTTTTTCTATTTGAACATCCTTACCCAAAATGGGTTACATATTTATCATTTTGAAACATTGGTTTCTGAGAGAGCATTGAAGTCGAGCAATGTCTAACTTGGTCGGTATCTAGATGGGTGAGCGCTGGGAGTACCAGGTGCTGTAAGCATGAATGTGTTGGCGATGTAATATATAATGGTTTGGCATTTTTAAACGTACAACCGAGTTTCAATTCCAGTTAGATTCGTTGTATTCACTTACACGAAAATACCGATAGGGAATGTTTTAATCAGCGCCTTCTCCTCAAGCTATGGGCTAATTTTTAAAATTTGCATCACAAACTCATTATTATCTCAAAACATTCTTACAATATAACGATATTCGCTGGCTTTAAATAACTTGTAATGGGTTTATAAGCCATAGAAAACGAATCAATCTAAACTTTACCAACATTAAATATTTTAAAAATTATATCGTCACTGCTTGAGATATGATCAATTAGACGTGTTTCTCATTAACAAAAAATGGAGAGAAATATTTATATAGGTGTTGGATAATGTATAAAAATATTTTTCCAGGAAGCGTAATCTACTTTGAGATTATATGACTGATGATATGTGAAGAATAAGAATCTTTTGAAATAGACTTCAAAGTGACGAATAGATGCTAAGAAATTCTAGAAGTTAGATGCAATCCATTCTTTGACTTTATACACTTTCGACTAAACGATTTTCTTCTTATTCTATGTGCCGTCGCACGGAACTCGGCCGATCATGGCTCTCCACAACAACCTGTCCCTTGTAGCTCTTAATAACAATTTCCTTTTAAAGATCTCTCTCACTCCTCTCTCCACCATCCATTTACACATGTTGGTAAATAGGTCGCCCGCTGTATTCCTCTTTCTCGTTGACTTCGATATGTCTTGTGAGTATCAAATTCTTTATGTCATCATTCCTCATTCTGTACCTTAGAAATTTCAACTGTCACTTTTAGTATAAGTGCTTTTTTTATTGACCTTAAAACGTCTTCACCTTTGTCTTCATTTATGTTATTTTCGGCAACTTTTTGTAGATTGGCCCTGCAGATAAAAGCGTAGGTTTAGTTAATCCAAAATTGACTTGACCCAATTAGCCGTTTGTTCAATAACTGATCAAAGCAGAGGTGAACAAAAACAGGGACAGTTAACTTAGTAAAATGAATTAAATGAAACTGTGATATCCAGAAAAAGACATGATACGTGCAATCTATTATCGGGGACAAAATTTCGTTCGAAATTTTAATATATATCACCTGAAGAAGCCGTAGAAAACGTCGTGAATATGAAAATAAAAATGATGAGAACAATATGAACGATGTCAACAGGGTAAATAGTTACAATAATCCATTTCAGAAATGTAAACAAACATATTTTCTTATTTTAATACGCCTTGGATTTTGTTGTGACACATCTTTTAAACCACTTTCCAGATAGTAGAAATTTTCCACTTTTTGTTTTTGACCTCACCAATTCGTAGATCCCTTTTTGTTTTAGTCCTACTTGCTGGCAACCAGATATTATGTCTTCATACAATTGAGAGCTATTCCTTTCTTCTCACTTTCCCTTACTACCTTGTCGAAAAGATATTTTGTTTCACTTCTGTAACAGCCAACAACATATATTCCGTCCATCGTATCCTCATCATCTTTCTGTAAAACCACGTTTCCCTTGCTTCAAGTTTCTTCTTCATCGATGAATGAAGAGGCCTGATACTGATGTTACATAATATTTCATTGAATTTGATGTGTTTTCCTTTGCGGATCTTAATAGATTTTTGTAAAATCTTATTGGAATTAAAGAAGAGTGTGCTAGATTCCTAGGTGATGTCTGTCATTCTGTATGTGGGTGAATATTGGACGATTTCCTCAAGAATGAAGAAGATGCTCGAGTCAGTAGAAATATGGTTTTACAGAAGGATGATGGGGATACCATGGACTGATCAGGTGACTAACGACGAGGTGTTGTAGAGGATGGAAACGAGGTGAAAAATCTTACTTAACATACAGATGAGGTTTCTTGGATATGTAATGAGGAACGAGGGCCCGAAGAATTTAATACTCACAGGACCATTAGAAGGAAAGAGAGACATGGGAAAGCAGTGCGAGACCTACTTGATAGGCGTGAGCGAGTTTTCCGGTTCACACTCCACCCACGTCTATTGAACAGGTGTAGAGGCTCACCCCTTGTTCCCTGTTTAGGATATGGTTTCCGGCTTTCTCTTTTCGAATCTTTTCACTCTTACGTAGCCCCCTGCACACCAGTGGCCTTGCCGCCTTGCTTGGGGTGATATGATTAAAAAAAAAAAAAGATACCAAGAAGAAGGATTTTGAGAGGGCCAAGGGAGAGAACCAAGTGGAAATCTATGGACGCCTACGTCCTGAAGGTACACGACACATGAAGAAGAAGTTTATCACTTCTAAACTCCATCCATTTACTCAAGCTCCCTCGGTAAGATATGAATTATTTGTCTTTATGCCGCTTGCCTTCAATCTATCCTGTGAGTAACAAATATTTCATGCACGTTTACTTCATTTTATGCCCTAGAAGTTTCAAATGTTTCTTCTTCATGTTAAGTATAAGAGTTTAAAACTTCATTGTTACGTACATGTTCAGTCTATGGTATTCTCAGTATCCTTCTGTAGGAACTCATTTCGTTAGCTTAATGTCTGCTTTTAATTTTTGAGGAGATTGTCCAGTTATCACTGCATTATAGGAGGACTTATATTACGAAACAGTTTGTTGAGTTTATTTTTGTGTTCTAATGTGTGAAAATACTTTGTCAGTTGTAGTTATTCTGTGTGTATAGATTTCTCAAAATTCATGTTGCAGGATTCAAACTTTCAATCACGCATGAGTCTAAGTGCGTGTAAATAAAAGAAATGAATGCGTTTTAATAAGTACATTGTTTCATGTTTTTTTTAAGTTTTCAATTAAATAGGTGCTGACGTTGTTTTAAGTTTTCAATTGGTTTCCTAAGAATTTGTCGAAAAACCTAGGATTCATCTAGAAAAGTACGCAATATTTCAGTCTTACTCAGTTTTGTTAAAATATTTCCAGTAGTTATTAGTATAACAGTAGCCTAATGTGAACAGCATTGATTGACTTTAAAACTACTTTTCAAATATATTAAATGAGTAACTGACTGAATTAATATAACTAAGTTTAAAAAGTCTAAAATTACTGATCTGTCGGAAAAAAATGATGTCTTTCTTTTTTAATGGAGAAAACGTTGAACTTTCTTAATTTATGGCCTCGTAGTTTTTAAATTTGTATTTTCATTTTTGCTCTGAAAGAAAAATCATTTACATTCCGCCGGCAGACATTGCATGGACGAGTATGAATGGTATTGCTATAGGTCCGGGTCTAGGTCGAATGCTGGGCAGCATAAAAAAGACTCATGTAATAAAACAAAAATCATTCTGAGTTTCATTACACGTTCTGGGTTGTCCTTATTTTTTTAGGATATTTTTTGTACATTCTTTTAATTTTTTTCCCTTACATAACTTTGTAGAAAAACAAAACAAAAACAAAACAAAACAACAAAAAAACTACTGCTGTGGTTAACGTTATTTTGATATTTTATTCTTGTTATAGATTTTGTTGCGATTATCGTTGTCCTGTTTGTTTATATTTACTTGTTATTGCTGTTTTTTTTTTCTCGAGGTGATTGATTGCCACTTTGGCGCCAATTCCAGTCGGATAATCAAGAAGTGGCGCTAGGCGATGGCAGTCGCATGGTGCTGGGGAGAGCCCTGTGAATGACTGACATGCAACGCCGACATCAGCACTTGTTGCCTAGCAACAAGCTCCGAAGTGACCGGGCGAAATGAATTCATAAAGACAAAGATGGATAGAGGTAGCAAGTAGAGAGAGAGAGGGGGGGAGAAAAGAGACGCAAAGATAAAAGTATGTATAGACAGAAAGGAAGAGAAAGAGAGAGATTAATTGATGTTGACAGGTGTCACAAAATTTAGACAGCAATAAGCAGAAAAAATGAAGAAGAAAGATAAAGAAATAAAAACGGCTGTATTTCTTTCACAAACAAAGATAGAGATAAAACCTAATAAAGATAGTGGGAGTCTATTGAAAGGGTAAAATATGTGAAAGAAAAACTAGGAAATACGATGTTGGCCAATAAGTCTGAAATATTTTCAATGTCTAATGATCGGACGATGTGATTAATGTGCAACTGTTGGGTTAAGTGCCTTGACAAGAAAAGAGAAAATGCTAACAAATATATTATCTATAAAATATTATTTAAGATTAGGCTACAGACTTACTGATTCTCTCACGAAGATATATATATATATATATACTTTTATCTAATACTACTACTACCCCCACCACACACATATATGTGCGTGTGTTTCGGTCCCGGCCAGAAGCAAGTAGATGTCCAGCCACACTGATGAGCTGAGATATAGCGAAACAGGCTTGTCTGTGGATGACGAATATATTATGCTTTCATTACGATTGAGCTTTCTAGAGATGAAAACAAAAAAACAGTTACCACTTCCGCAATTTATGCGTTACTCTACAGCAATGAATTGAGTTCTTTCGGTGAATGGTGTGTATATACCCCGCTTATATACAACACGCTAAACTTTCCATTCTCTGCTTCCATACGTTTATGGCTTAGAGGTTATAGACTCCGACAGACACCAAATCGGTCAAGTTTCAATGCCAGCAAGAAGCAAGGGGATGTATAAACAAACTGATGAGCTGTGATACAGTGAAACAGGCTTAAATGTGGATGAAGAATATATATAAAGATATATAAATACGATATATATGTAAATACGATGTTTAGAGCGGCTCATGATTAAACTATAAACATTCATTGTCTCTTATATTTAACAGTATATGTTTAGAAAATTATCTGCTGCCTCGATATATATTTATATATATATATGTGTGTGTGTTTCGTGTATCAAAAATATTTTACAAATCTTTGGAGTGGGGATTAAACTCATATCACTTAACGACAAATTCATATAAACGTATGTTAGTTGGTCAAGAGTTTTTAAGACTATACAAAAACTATATCCTAAACAAAGTAAAAGATGTCTAACAATACGCCACAGTTGTGAGTTGCACAGCCGTCATTTTGGATAATCCAAAAAATTAGCTTTAGCATGGTCAATATCAACGCCTTCTGAAGGCTGACTGGAATGCTATTCCAATGATGGCCTAGCGAATAATTGGGAATTGACGTCCATTTCTATAGACCTCCCTTGTTAAACAACCACAGACATTTTCAATGGCGTACCGGTTAGGTGAACACGCTGGATTGTCCAAAAGAATCATGCTATTCTCCTTGCAAATGTTCTTTGTCCTGAGCGCATTGTGGATTGCAGCATTGTTCCACTGAAACATCCAGTCATTTCTACAGAATCAATGATCTTTAGGCAATAAGTTTGTTCTCGCCAACATACCAGTGTAACCGCCCGCCCATTTTATAACATGTTGCTCTATTTTTTCTTGGACGAAGACAGCATCCCAGATTATGATGGAACCTCCTCTACTATTTTTTTGTAGAAAATGTCTTCAGTGGGATATCGTGTCAGCAAAGATGGAGGCCATCTTGAATATCTAGGTTAAATCTTTTCTAATCAGAGAACAAAATCTTCCTCTACTTTGTATATAAACCTTGTTTAGTGCATTTCAGTAAAATTTAACCGAACATTTTAAGTGATGTGGAAGGAGGCATGGACTTTTTTGGGATCTTATAACCTTTTTTTCGGAGATGCCCTATTATTGCTCTTCTGCTCCATTCTGCATCCGTAATTGCTTTCAACCAGTTGAATGAGTATCCGGTGTCTTGCTGAATAACACGTGAAACATTTCTGCTCAACGTCGACGAAGTTTTCCAGGGCCGACTACTTGAATTTATTTTCAATATCCCTCAGAGTCAATGAAGAAAGTTCAGACGGCAAGTTTATAACATCAAATCGCACCATCGATGACACATTAGAAGAAACATTGCCTTTGAACATCGACAATTCTGTCGCAGTTCAACTATTTCACCTTTCCAACTTTTGCCACATTTTTTACCAGATATAAACTCAGATTATACAAATGGAAGACACATTAGAGAAACATTGCCTTTGAACATCGACAATTCTATGGTTCAAACTATTTCAACTTTCCAACTTTTGCCACATTTTTTACCAAATGTAACTCAGATTATACAAATGGAAGACATTGAAAGAAACATTGCCTTTGAACATCGACAATTCTGTCACGTTCAAAACTATTTCACCTTTCAACTTTTTTGCCACATTTTTACCAAATGTAACTCAGATTATACAAATGGAAGACACATTGGAAAAACATTGCGGCACGAACATCGACAATTCTGTCACGTTCAAACTATTTCAACTTTCCAACTTTTGCCGCATTTTTTACCAAATGTAACTCAGATTATACAAATGGAAGACACATTGAAAGAAACATTGCCTTTGAACATCGACAATTCTGTGTCACGTTCAAACTATTTCAACTTTCCAACTTTTGCCACATTTTTTACCAAATGTAACTCAGATTATACAAATGGAAGACACATTAGAAGAAACATTGCCTTTGAACATCGACAATTCTGTCACGTTCAAACTATTTCAACTTTTCAACTTTTGCCACATTTTTTACCAAATGTAACTCAGATTATACAAATGGAAGACACATTAGAAGAAACATTGCCTTTGAACATCGACAATTCTGTCACGTTCAAACTATTTCACCTTTCCAACTTTTGCCACATTTTTACCAAATGTAACTCAGATTATACAAATGGAAGACACATTAGAAGAAACATTGCCTTTGAACATCGACAATTCTGTCACGTTCAAACTATTTCAACTTTCCAAATTTTGCCATTTTTAAAATGTAACTCAGATTATACAAATGGAAGACACATTAGAAGAAACATTGCCTTTGAACATCGACAAAAAGTTCTGTCACGTTCAAACTATTTCAACTTTCAACTTTTGCCACATTTTTTACCAAATGTAACTCAGATTATACAAATGGAAGACACATTAGAAGAAACATTGCCTTTGAACATCGACAATTCTGTCACGTTCAAACTATTTCAACTTTCCAACTTTTGCCACATTTTTTACCAAATGTAACTCAGATTATACAAATGGAAGACACATTAGAAGAAACATTGCCTTTGAACATCGACAATTCTGTCACGTTCAAACTATTTCAACTTTCCAACTTTTGCCACATTTTTTACCAAATGTAACTCCGAGATTATACAAATGGAAGACACATTGAAGAAAGCATTGCCTTTGAACATCGACAATTCTGGCTGCGTTCAAACTATTTCAACTTTCCAACTTTTGCCTTATTTTTTACCAAATGTAACTCAGTTACACAAATGGAAGATTTTGACAGCGCTCATGTTTGTAGACAAAGTATTAAATTTTGTTGCGTGTTATCAATTAATATTTAATTTAAATATGGTTCTAAACCTTTGACCAACCAATAGTCAATTTTTTAATATTAATTGCGTAAACTGATTTTAATTTTAATTTAGCGCAAATATTTTTGTGGCCGGTACAATCAATCTGCACTATGGGTTAGAATTGGGATACTAGACCCTACTACCTTGTTTAGCAAGAAGTCTTGGAGAACAAAACCTTTGAATTCAAAACAAGATTAGTTCGTAACATTTATTCCATCACAAAAAAGTATCTTGCTGTATGTTGTGGGATCTCACCTTTGTATATGGTAATGGACTCGACTGAGTATATATATACCCCCGCCATAGAGAGAACAGCAGTTGCTGCCATACAGTTGAGAGTAGAGAGATTATTCGGTGAGATCCGTTACAATTATAGGAGAGTACTGAAACTTATACGATAGTTACTGAACTTGCCCAGAGACTACTGAATCAGAAGACAGAATAGATCTCATCTAGAATAATATACACGGATATTCTATTTTCAACGACTTCACTTCAAGACTTGTATATATTTATTTCTTGCTAATAGTATTCTTGGATTTACTAACCTGTGTTCAAGTTTGTATATTACGTTCAATATAACCTACTTTTCTATTTCCATATCTGTTTTGTTGTTCATTATTTTGTGTGTTTCCTCACCCGGAATCAACAACCCTGTATCTCTTACATATTCTTCTCATTGCTGAAATATTTTCTATTTCTTTTATATAAGCGTTCCATCATTGGATTTTATACAACTTCTTGAGAAGCTTGTCTTTTGTTCTGTTAGTTCTATTAAATCATTTAATGCATGTCTCCTTTATTATTCTTGTTCAATCTCTCTATTTTGGCACATTTAGTTTTTCGTGTCAACACCTGGGCTTTTCCATGTCCATAATCGTCCTGGGTGTTCCTGAAACCAGGTAACGGTTAATATCTGATCATTCACCGAGCACAATTAGGCTCAATTTTCTTCTCGGTCATTACAGTTTCCAAGTCGGAGGTTCCCAACTGTTACTCCTTTCCTCTCCTTGCCTACTTTGGCATTCAGGTCATCCGTGATAATCTTAATTTCTTGATTTTTTTACACTGAACCTTGGCGTGGTCCAGTGTAGAGTAAAATGATTTTAGTTCCTCCCTAGTGATTTGCTTTGCCGATGGATGCACTACAATAACCGCTATCTTGAAGGTCATTCCCTTCTTCTAATATCGTTTCCAAATAAATAAAATGTATTTTATCAAACACATTTGCATAATTTATTAAACAAAACATGCGCATCTTTTTCATTTTTATCGCTCTTTCTGTTATTATTCTGAGAAGAAAAATCTCATTACTTTTACAAATTATTTGATAAAACCGCACTGATCTCGCTCTATTTCCTGTTGAATTCTGCGACGTGCTTTAGTAATCAGTTTTGTTTGGGGCTCATAATCTTCCGATCTAGCAAGTATTTGTTTCCACCGAAATTCAATAAGCAGCGCTATGATAAGTTTATCTGCTTCGATCTTTCTGTATATCACCACTGTCGTACATTATGTCATCAATTTTGTCAATAGGGGAATTATCTAAATCTTCTAGCATCTCTATCTCAATTCCAAATAGTACTTCTGATTTTATATCATTCTTCTTTAACTGTAAGTAATAAATTTTATAATAAAATAGTCTCTTTTAAAAGGTAATTATAGTATTTATTTTCATCTGTAAGCTAGTCACAATATTGAGACATCAGGCTTGAGCACAATAACAAGATCCGATTATAATAGCAGACATGGTACCATTCGATTAGACGTTTTCATTATTCTTAAAATTTACATATTTATATACATAGACTTTTAATTAATTACGAAATAAAATAAAATTTCTAGTCAAGGAAATAGATCACTTTTTATTATTTTTGGTCTCATGAAAAACAGGAGTTTTAGTAAACATGCATAGTTAAGATTTTCGTGTTTGAGTTTTGTTTAACGGCATATCAACCTCTGTGGGTTATTTAATACCAAAAAGTTTGTTTTTTACGGTATTTTTTAATATTCAGTTTTAGCGAGCAGTTTGATTTAGTCATATTTAAATGATTTTTTTAAAAATCTATTTTATTTTAGAAAACTGAAAATGTCTTCTAGTTTTGTATTCAAAAAAGTTTTGCCGAGAATAATTTTTTCCTTAAAAAATGTGTTACGGTAAAAAAAAAAAGTTATTCAAAAATGTATTGTTGATAATATTTTTACTTAAAAAATGTATATTTTTCTATAAAAGTATGCATATATGTTATAGTGGAACATCCTGCCATCCCCGAGAATAGAATACTCTACTTTATAAAAGACGGTAACGAGCGGTATGAATGGGGGAAAAAGTCTTAGGTGAAGTCATTCACTATTCGACAGTCGATTCCGCTCTAACCTGTTGCTTGCCTATATGTGTATTATTGTTAATTTTACCTTAGTACAATAAATCTATATTTCTTATTCCTGATGTGGAGTTCCATTTTTAAACTGATCATTTTCTACGGTACTCCTTTTCGAGATATATCAATATATTTCTATAAAAGTGTATTTTTATACTTTCATAGCGTTTTGACCCAGTTTGGAGGTTAACTATTTGCTCACAGCTGGGACCCTAACAGGTGCTACCACTCCGCGTCAGACTGGACCTAAGAACAACAGCAATTAAGCGGTGGTTCCATGTTCCTCACAACCTTCCAATCAGAGGAATTGCTGCCGGATGCATTTTACTGTCATGCCCAGGAATTGTATAGTTCAGAATGACTAGAAGTACTTAAAAACTATCAATAATAGAGGCATTCAAACACGAAATTAGACTATTTTCATCACACCTAACGCAGATAAAGAAAAAACTTCAACAGCGGCAACAACTAATAAACAAATACAACATAGGATCATACGCTTACACACACACATACACACACACATATAAATATATGAAACTGTGCATGAAAAGTAAGTAAAAACATGATAATAAATGTTCTTTGTTCTGTATATTTAACGTCATTATAGGTGACTTAATTTTTCTGCAATTTTTTATTACTATAAAAAAGAATTTTTCTATAAAATGTATATTTATATGTACATAGTGTTTTGATACCAGTTTGGATGTTCACTAGTGACCAATAGCTAAACCCTAACAGTTGCTACAATCCAGAGTCAGAATGAACCCGAAAACAACATCAATTAACTGGAGGTTCCACGTTTCAAAAACTATCTGATCAGAGGTGTTTCTGCCCGATGCAAATACAAATTATCGTTCTGCCCAGAAGGCTCTCCTATTTGTCCCGTCAGTCAGATTAATGGAAATTGCATGCACTAGTCAGAAGTCTAAATTGTAAAGTTTTTGGGAAAGACAAACAGGTGCAAATTATCATTTGTTTATATAGATGTATATAATTGTTTGAGTGCGATATTATCACCTCCCGCCCGCCCGCTCGTATATATATATATATATATATATATATATATATATATATATATATATATATAATGGATTCTCCCGTCGCGTTCAACGTATGAGGGTCCAACCTTTTTCCAGCAAGACAACCACACAGAGATTTGTTTATAGTGGTGAAGGCATTGTGTAGTACCATCCACACTTCTTGGAACTGCTGATAACAAACAACTGGTGCAGATGACTGCCACAGATCGCACGAACAGCAGACCTCAATTATTTAACCCATAATTGGAGGGAACGAACGGATTAATACCTTTCCCAAGGGTACCAGTGCGCAAGTGAATGCAGCGTGCTCGACTGAAATTGGAACTCGGCTCACCGATTTCCCCCTCCAAGCCGACATCCACCGCACCCCAACACACATCCGTGAATGCTAACAGCACCTGGTATTCCCAAGTGGTCACCCACCTAAGTACTGACCAGGCTCAACGTTGCTTAACTTCGGTGATCGAGCGGGAACCGGTGTATCCAACGTGACATATATATATATATATATATATATATGTGTGTGTGTGTGTGTGTGTGTGTGTGTGTGCGATATTTGTGTTGACATCACAAATTCGTGATATTTTTGTTGATAACAGAAATATATCCTCTATGTGTAGAAATGAATGCAAATAATAATATTAATAAAAACGAATAAACCAAAAAAGCAACACTCAATAACATCAACTACGAACACTCTAACAACATGTTTATCGTGTTCTGTACATAACACATACCTCTACTCCACATTATACATAACATCACTTACATTTTGTTACACGTAAAATAACATTAATTCTCAGTAATTGCTATATATGTACACAAAAGCGCCCCGATAAACAAAACATTTGGACAATTTTTATATAATTTATGTTTTCTAAAGATAGAAATCATAATATATATATATATATATAACGTAGAATATTTGGTATTTAATTTCGATAGAGACGAACTCAAAAGAAATCACTGATAATTTATTTAATTAATTTAACAGAGTAATATAACCTAGAAAAATTTTAGATACTCTACAATATCATGGGTAATACATATTTCACAGCCAAAATCTGCTGCTCGTAAAAGCCAAATGATACAACAGTTAATTTTCAAAATCATCCAGAAAAGAATCACATACAGACACTCACGTGTCCATATCGAGAATAGATATTTATAACAGTAATCTACGAAAAAACAATTCTTCCTCCTTTCAAAAAAAAAACGAAAGAAAGAAAAATGAAAACATAGATGAATTAAAAACGAAATAAAGAAAAAAAAAGAAAAGGAAAAGAAAGGAAAGAAGAACGAACATTATAAAGAGTAAGGAAGTTAAAGTTAAAGTCTTAGATCAACACCAGCGTTTATTGCAATTCATCTGCTTTCTTAGAGAAACATGACAAAGAAATTCTGAATTAAATTTAGTTTTAAAGATAATAGGATGCATCTACAGTATAAAAATAAATGGTAAATCATACTTTTTAATACAAATTAAAATATAACTACTAGTAGTATTATATTACAAATATATTTATAATAATTAAAAAATAAATTAAAAATATATAAGAAAATGATAAATATAATATTAAAAACAATCTTAAAAATGATATTGTTTCGAAATTTTATATATATTTTATATTATTATATTATTATTATTACATGTTTATTAATACTATTTATAATATTAATAAAAATAAAATTAATAATGTAATAATAATAATAATACAAAATATATATAAAATTTGGAAACAATAATAACAATATTATCATTATTATTACCATTATTATTAAAAATCTAATAAAGAAGCTATGATACACCAAAAATAAATTTATCATAAAACACTGAAAAAAGAAGAAATAATAAAATTAAAATGTATATACATACATATACACATACACATATCAACATATGCATGTTCATATATATATATATATATATATATATATATTCATATACACATATACATCATCATTCATCCAAATGAAATATATATATATACACACACACACACACACGCACACACACACACACACACACACATATATATATATATACTCAAATAACTCAAGTAATAATGTTAAACAAATAAAAGTTCATATACATATTATTAGAGAATTCACTATTTTTCCATAGGACACTACCATACCCGAGTTAAGGTAGAATTGGAAAAAGCAGCAGCTAAAAGGTTATCAGGGTAATGGAATATTACGTACACACGTAATATTTATAAAATCTCAAAGATATAAAACAAACACTAATTACCAAAAATACTAAAATCTTAACAAAATATTCGATAAATAAGTGAAACTAATCTTGGGAAAACACCAATAAAAGTAATGTAAAATAATATTGAAATATTCTTTAAAAATCAACTATAAAATAGCAAAAAATGTAGATAAAAAATAATAAGTAACATTGGACAATCCAAACACATCATCATGAAGGACATAAAAATCAAAATTTGAACAAAACAAGGTTTCCGGCTTGGATTATGATTCTTGAATGATTCAAACACATAAGTTGGTTTAACAACCACTTCATCGTGCCTTTTAACACTATTTTTCTCATTATCGTTCATTTAAAACACAAGTAAAAAATCGAGTCTTAACAAGTAATCAAATTAATCCTTACCAATATTTAGCAACAAATATTAGAAGCATTATGCATAAAAGTCAATAGAAATAAAATGATATAAAATTTGTGTGCAAAATTTATCTCATTAAGAAAGAAAACAAGAAAGCAAAAAAAATAACAAAAACAAAATAACAATGACACCAAGTCTAGTGAACACGCCAAAAAGCGATATATGAAAATGAAACAAAAAAGAGAAAGCACTTCGATTGAAAACTACAGTTTTTTAACATGTGAAATCTCATAGGATATCTCTTGAATGGCGAGCGTTTAGATTAGGCTCAGCAGCGAAATCACATGCACTTTCCTCAATTAATTGAACATATATATATATATATATATATATATATATATATATATATATGTGTGTGTGTGTGTGTGTGTGTGTGTGTGTGTGTGTGTGTGTGGTGTGTGTGTGTGTGTGTGTGTGTGTGTGTGTGTGTGTGTGTGTGTGTGTGTGTGTGTGTGTGTGTGTGTGTGTGTGTGTGTGTGTGTGTGTGTGTGTGTGTGTGTGTGTGTGTGTGTGTGTGTGTATCATTTCCGTAATCTTGCCTCCCAGAGAACTGAAGTCTCAAAAAGGTTTAAATGCAACGTCAACCGTCATTTTATATGTCCTCGATCCTCATCCATTTTATTACTTTACATATTTCCTTTTACGGAGCTCTCTTCATAGCAGTATTACCGCCTTTCTCTTCATAGCAGTATTACCGCCTTTCTCTTCATAGCAGTATTACCGCCTTTCTCTTCATAGCAGTATTACCGTTTCTCTTCATAGCAGTATTACCGCCTTTCTCTTACAATGAAACAGGCCCACGCATAATGATAATGTAACACTGACCGCCGTATATAAATAATCAAGCCAAAAGAGAACGCACATAGCCTGGCTATCTTTAAGGTAATATATATATATATATATATATATATATATAGACACACACACAAAACAATATTATACCACCTAGATATGAAATATGCCACAGAAATATTTAATCTGAGATATATGTCATATAATATATAAAAATACATTCGTATAAGTGCATATATATGTGTGTATATATACGCAGTGTATATACCCGTTTGCATTTATTTGCGATATTTTCTCATATATATATATATATATATATATATATATATATATATATATATAAAGATACATATATGTTCTTCAACCACATTTGTAAATGTGTTATCACACAGATTTTGCTGACATATGCTTAATACATTTCCCCGCAATATAAAAACGTTTTCAGTCTATCAGGACCGACAATCTCATAGTGCAATCCCAGCAAAATGAAACACATTTTGTTATATAATGATTCGCTTGGGTTTTCTAATATGATGTATTTTTTTTTTCTCCGGGCAAGGAAAAATTATGTTTTGGTTGTCAGGTTTTTTTTCTCATTTTCCTCATACCTCAATCGCGGAAATATTAAATTTGAAAATGCAAGTTTCTTCTGAATTGATTTCATGACATTCTATATTATATTAACATGATTTTCCTGGTTGCCTGTTCGCTGCTAACACATATGTGATTAAAGCGTCCTCTGTTGGGTTTTGCTAATTAAGTTCGCTTGGTTAGGTTGGGGCAGTAGATTCTTGAGCGTGTTTAGGGCCTATCTTTTGATGTTTTCAAGCAGTTTCTGTCGCTTTTCCATTGACCAATATATAAAAAAGGAAGTTATGCCTGACCTTGTACAATGCAGTTGATAAGTTTTGTACTATTTAGTTTAAATCTGAGACAGAACTGATGTTGTTACTCTTTCCTTGGTAGGATAAATACATCTCTTGGTTGAATTTTATATTTAAGCTTACTCTATAAGACAACTATTTACCACAATTCATAAGAACAGTTGATCAATGGAGTAACAATTAAATATGAAATCGGGGTTTAAAAATTTATCGCTCTCATTGATTTCAATCTTGTCTTACGGGAAAATAAGCGAAAAATGGCCATCTCATTAATGTCTTAACAAATATTTGCAGGCTATTTAAAGACAGACACTTTTTTTGTAGATGGCAATCATTTTTGGGGGAATAATAATGATTTAGAGATACTAATTTAGTCTCAATGTAGTAATTAATAATAATCGGATGTGCGTTCTGGTGCAGTGGATATCGGCTCGGAACGAGAAACCGGGGAGCCGTGTTCGAATTCAAATTGAATTCATTGCATTCACTTACGCAAAAACCCTTGACATAGCCATAAATATGTCTATTCTCCCTTCAGCTCGGGGTCAGTAACACGACAGATTAGGTTCTATAGCCATGCTTGGCAACCAGTCTACCACAAAAAGTAAGGCAACCTACTGCAAAAAAATATTCTGACCAGTCAGTAATATCCCTTTTGAGATCGTCCAAGCTTGTATCACGTATGGAACTTAACTGTCTTAACTTAGCCTTATTATTTTATAAATAAGTATTATTTAGTGATACTAATTTAGTCTTATAATTAACCCTTATCTGGTTGATTGAGACATGAAAATGAATATAACGAACCCAATTGAAATTCGGATACTTGATTATCAATCTTATGTCATTATTTAATAAAACCTTCGCACACCAACGCGTACAGCGTCTGGTATTTTCAAGTGGTCACCCCTCTAAGTACCAATCAGAGTCAATGATGTTAATCTCGAATTGAAAACGACGACGGTTGAAGTTAGGATTTTTTTAAATGAAAAATAGATACTCATAATTCTTTTTTAAAAGCGATTTCAAAAGTTAAACATAACACGTTGCCTCAATGTCTGCCTGAATTTCAGGGATAAGCATTGATCATTATTTGCTTTATTAACACGCAAGCTGTTTTTCTCATATTTGTTGTTGCTGTCACAAAGTTTCAGTAAATATAGTGGCCGGTGTTTCTTCGGGTGATTTTTGATCAAATAATCCTACAGCGTATCAGGAACTGAACTCTTTCTTCAATCTACGGGGTATGATTTTTTCTCGTCTCTCGGCCTATGTCTAATTATAATTTAGTAGATCTTTACTCCTGCTCCTCAACAGGATGTATAAAATCTAAGGATGGGACGATCATATTGGAGAAAGAGGAAATACCCCAGCGATAGGAAGAATATATAAAAATCGTTTCCACGACAAGAGACAGCAAACCGGTAATACACAAAGATGAGGACGGATCGGAATTATTAAAGTCCCAAGTAGAAGCCAATGGCCAAACTGAATAATAGAAAAAAGCAGCTGGACCAGACAGCTTTCGAATAGAGCTGCTTACAGCCCTGAATGAATTCTGCGTAGAGAAAATTACAGAACTAATAAATTAAATTTATAACAGTAATGTAATATCAGACGACCTAAGCAAGTAAATTTTCATAGCACTGCCTAAGAAGCCAGGTGCAAACGAGTGCGAACTCCACCGAACAATCAGGGCTACATTACAAAAAAGATCATCCAAATCCAAATTAGGCCAGAGATAAGACAAGAACGGCGTGGAAGATATTGGAAGAAGGAACGACATATTTATGATTAGGATGCTATCGGAAAGGGGAATACAAATGAGAAAGGGCGTGTACCTATATTTTATTGATTATGCGAAGGCGTTCGACAAAGTACGCATCAAATAATTGAGAGAAATGCTCAGCAACCTCGGAATATTTGGGAAAGACATAATAGTATTCAGGAATCTCCATAGCCTTTAAACCGCCTGCATACGGACAGGTAACAAATTCTCCAGATATCTATTCAACTTGTATAGCGAGACTATTCTGAGGACCCTAGATGTTGTGCCATGATTCATCATCGGAGGCCACAATTTGAACAACGTAAGATACGAAGATGATACAGAACTGACAGAAGACACGGAAATGAAACGACAAGTCTTCCTGCAGAAGGTAACTGAAGAGAGTGACAAGAAAAGACTACAAATAAACTGCAATAAAAACCAAATTCATGGTCATCAGCAAAAAGAGCAGCCGAAAATGCTAAATACTGTTGGGGAATACTTAAATCAAGCAGGTAAAAAAATGTAAGTACTTTGGATGTCTTTTAACAGAAGACGGAAAGTGCGACACAGAGATCCAAGGCAAATTGGCATGGAGGAGGACGCATTCCAGAAGCTGAATAAATATTAAGAAACAGAAAAACTTTACTAGAAGCAGAGAAGAGAGTACTGGATTGCTATTTGAGCTATTTGAGGTCAGTTCTTCTATATGACAGAGAATGCTGGACAATCTCGTCAAGATGAAGGAAAAACTTGAAGCAAATGAAATTTGGTTCTACAGAAAGATGGTATGGATCGAGCATGTGAGCAATGATGAGGTTTTAGAAAGGATGGAAACAAAAAAGAAATTAATTCTGAGCATCAGGAAGGGACTGCTAAAGTTCATGGCTCATGCAATGAGGAAAGAGCTCTTTGAGAATCTGTTACTAACAGGCCATATAGAGGGAAGGAGAGACAGGGGACACCAGTGTGCAACAGACTTGACGGTCCTGAGCAGGTTGATGACAGAACGGGGGTTGCTTGTTATAGCAGAAGAAAGCTTGCTAAGAGACACCAGGGATAGGGAGACTTAGAAAACCAAAGCACAAAGAAGAAGAAGAAGAAGAAGAAGAAGAAGAAGAAGAAGAAAAAGAAGAAGAAAAAGAAGAAGAAGAAGAAGAAGAAGAAGAAGTCATTGCTCATCGTTTTCTGCTGAGTCTAACTACACCCAGCCGGGCTCACGGATTAGACCCACAAAGACTTAGTTAAGTGCGATATGTTATACACGCTTGGGCGATCATGTCTCGAAAGGGACAATAATGACTTGGAAGAATATTTCCTGCATTACAATGAATGCCTCACTAAATTCCAAACGAACATTTATTAAAATTAAAGTGCTTTAATATTATGCCACAAGATATGACGAGACAAAGATAGCGGACATAAACAATCAACCTCCACCGGTTTAAAAGGTTCAATTCAAATTTCTCTAAACCGTACCCGAATCGAGAAGCATCTTATGAAAGCCAAAGTATGCACCAGTTGAAAAGTTGTGAAAACTTCTGCAACAGATGAAGATAAATATCTTCGTCTAAATAATGTAAATAATGACGAAATGAATATATGTGACACCATAATTCTATGGAACTAGGTAAGTGATATAACAAGAAATGATATTATGAAATATAAGAGAAAGAATGTATGGATAACCATGATCTAACGTGAAGCTGATAAAATATTATGTGGCATGATAATTTAAAAATATCGATATTTTTCGTTAAGATTTGATTTTCATTTGATCATTTATATTTTAATATACCATTTTATTATCAATAATTCTGAATGACATACAATTAATCATTATAATCATTATGCATTAATATATATGATTATATTAATATATTGGTGTTAACTCACAATTTTGGATAATTTCTGATTCGGTTCAAGTATAAACAAGACAAGTCATTTTATTAATTGTTTACTACTGTTTGATTGAAAGTAAGTTTTTTTTTAATTATAGCAGCTCTTCCCCATCTTTACTTGTCCAACATCCACTTTCAGATATTTACACCAGGCTGGAGAAACATTTTCAAAAATGCGCTGATATATGGAACATAACGTAACAGTGTTAATATCATGTGTATTCTTCCGGCTGTTACTAGTATTTAGTTGCTTTTTCACTTAAAACAAAATGTAACACAAGGCCTTTTTAATGTGGCCAATCCAGGTTATACAGCCTGGCCAAAAATTTATGTCTCATTTTCCCCAGACAAGACTTTTACAGTGAAACCGATAAAATGCAGCCGTAACTTCTACTCCAACAGTTTCTTTCCTCGCACTTCCCGACTGTGGAATTCTGTTCCAAACGATTGCTTCCCCGACGGCTACAACCTCCAGGAGTTTAAATGTAAGGTCAATACACACCTCCTAACACACTAACCTGCTCCCATTCTATCAAGCACTCTTCCCATCTTTACCTTCCCCTATGTAGCCCCATGCGCAATAGTGGCAGTGGAATGCCTTGCTTGGGGTGAGATGATTAAAAAAAAAGACTCTACCCTTCAGCGGAACTTCGACTAGGTTTTTACTCTCCGCCCGAAGATAGAGAGATTGACTTTGCGCAAGGCAGACTTAACTGCCGTCAACTGCTGTTCCTTTCGGCTGTTACTAAGTGTACATTCTTTCGTATATGATCAGTACAGCAACAGTAGTTTATCTCGCATATCGAAAGCTGCTATACTCGTTGGGCATTGATATAGTCTGTGCCTTAGCTGTGCTAATTAGGCAGTCACTACATTTCCCTAAAGCTGCATTATAATAACGTCATTCACCAGAAGTTAAGCCCCGCCGAGAAGAGAGATAAAATGTTTGCTAGATCTGACCATAAAAGGTGGCATGCCTTATCTTGAGGTTTGTTGCTTCATATACATATCGCATATGCATCTAGAGTTAAAACGTTAAGCAATGTAGCAAAGTGAAAAATAGGTAAATATATAAAGTTTTTGATCCTTATTCAAATCTGTAAACAAAAGGTTAAATTATATTTGTGTCTATTAAAATTATATGCAGTTCACAAATCTCTAGAATTCTTCCTGCGTTTCTGAAACTAAATAGCTCCACCAGGGAATTGTAACTTTAAGTATCATTAAATAATAGTCATTTAACCCGACAAAAATAGATTTCTTTCATTCTGCTAATAACCTTAGATTTAAACAGTCTGAGGAAAACTGTGTGATTTAGCAATTAATTCATGACACAGTGGAGTATAGAGAACGAGCATCAGTGTGAAAGTAAATACCGATCAAATTATTAGAGCGAAACGTTAATGTTGTGTGAAAATCATGTAGCCAATATTAAACTTATCAAGAACTTATAGCATTAATTCAATTCTTTCGTGCGTGAAAGGTTTATTGTGTTCATTTGGTCGTTCGTCCTGCATAATGGTTTCTTAGTGTAGAAGCTCTAAAAGTCTGGAATCCAATCCACTGGCTTCTATAAATAATTTCGTAATACTCTGCACTGAAATGGGTATATTCTTGATATTTACATAACTTATCTTACGAAGAAACAAAGTCTAAAGAAGATAATGGTGTTAGAAAGACAATTTTCAATGTTGGGATATTAGGGTAGGTTGATTATTTAATTTTTTTTAGAAAACTCTCATGACACTCAGTGAAAATCCTCGAGTTTCATTTGCTAAGTATTAACACTAGAAGTTACAATCATAGATTTTAGTAAACTTGGAGCATTTATATTTAAATCCATGCCAGAAAAATGTAGAGAAATACCTAATTTCTGCCAGTTTTGTTTATAAACTGACTTCAAAATGTTACTATTTCTCGAATAGGTCCAAATAAGATTGATATTTTTTTCATTAGAGACACTAAATTGAAAATATATTAAACCCATAATTCTAATTATGAATCGCCAGTAGCAAAATATGAAAAAATTTATTGTATTCTATGAGTGAAAACTATGTAAATATAGTAAAAGATACAAAACAAAACTAATCGATGAATAAGATGTTTCCTCATTTGTTAGATCATAATTAATAGCTGCAAAACATAGCTAAAAGTCAATATAACACCATAACACTGACGAGTACAACTTGTAAGACAAAATGTTTTACATTTGCATTGTTTACTGAAAATGGCACGAAAGCTACTGTACTCTTTAGCATCATAATATAGTTATATTGTCCTCTTTATCATGTTGAAGATACGCTGTTGTTGCTTATGGAATTTATTATACCTTTTAATTTCAAACAAATTAAATGCATATATCTAAAATATAAATTTTATAGAGATTTGCTATAAGACTTCAAATAATCCCCAGAATTAAGATATAATGCTTCACTTTTGATACTAAATTTAATTTTAAACTACTCTCCTCAAAAATGGTGATGCTTTGGGTAAAAACATTTTGTGTGAAAACATTTTCTCACATTTTATCATGTCAAATCCCAACTTTCAAACTGAGTGACATAGCACGGTTTCAAAATTGACCTGGGCTATTTGGACATGCTAGCCATGATAGTCACAGTGAGACCTGATGGTTTTTATTAGGGCTCGAAGATTGAAACGAAATGAGAAATCGGAGAGCCGAGTTCGAATTCCCGCTGAATTTGTTGCATTTACTTAACCGCTAACATATGAAATCCTCAATTCTCCCTCCAGCTATGGGTTGAATAACAGAACAGATTGAGTTCTGTATCCTTGATTGGCAATCCGTCTACCGCAGAAAGAAATGGCGACCTACTGCGGGGAATTCTTCTGCCTTGTCAGTCATGTCTCGAATATCACGTATGGCACTTAACTGACTGGCTGATTCAATGTATATAATGATATTTGTAACAATAATGTAGGTAAATTTACGTTTGTATTATTATTATTATTGAGTGAGAAGGTAACTCGCCAGAAATGTAACTTTGGTGTATATATGAAGCCCAGTATATCCATCAAGACATCCTGTCCAATAATTGTATACTAGGTACATGGCACCCAGGAGGATAAGAATATATCATATACACAAACAACGGAGATTGTGCGCGATATATTGACAGGTTTTGATAAAAACGGGACTTTGTCATGCAGAGACAAATTATAATGACCTACAAAATTCGGGTAATCCTTTCTGCTCCGATTGAGGTCTTTCAGTGACGATCTTAGCAAGTATTGAGATGTGACTTCCAACTCGCCTTGAGTGTTTCATACTTCAAATGAAAAAAAAAAAACAAGTAAAAAAGCATTTTACGTTCTGTCATAAAACACTCCATACTCCCACAATCATGAACAGTGATGCAAGTTTAGAAAATTCCGAGAAGACAAATCTTGTCAAGCAAACTCCGAGCAGGCGAACAGACAAGCAATTCCAAGTAGACAAACCGACAAGCAAATCTATGTTACGTAACGGGATATTTGCTATCATCCATCTTAATTCACCAAAGTAAAACTGTGCAAGTTGAGCAGCTAAAATAACTTCAAGTTTTATTTTGATTTTAATGTATGCTTTCACATTCGGTGGTATAGACATCTACGACAAATGAAAAAAAATTAAATGTTAAACAATCACATTTCAGATGAAGAACGAGTTAAAAGTGATATAAATGTGATTTTGTGGTATTTTTAAATCCTTACACCTCAAACAAAGTGATAGTACAACTAGCCCCAGGAGATTAAGAAAAAGAGAAGACATTAGTAAGGGGAAATGAGGAAATAACATTAAAGGAACAGGACTCAAGAAAACAAAAAATGGCGATGGACCGTGCATTTACATTCATGAAGATTTAATTTGACAGGGAATCTAAAAATTAAGAAGAGAGTACTAGTGGCCTGAAGCGTCAGGAAATATATTTTTAAAATATGAATAACGTTTGCATGTAGAAATAAGAGATTTCTAGTCTGAAAAGTGTATATATATATAAACAACTGTTTTTATTACAAGAGAGAACCCCCTTTATTATATATCCTAAGTATATATATATATATATATATATATATATATATATATATATATATATATATATATATATATATATATATATATATATATATATATATACACACACACAAATGAATAGGGAATGAAGAAAATATTAACAGCGTTCAAAACATTAATTTAAAACAGTGCTCAATATAGAAATAGAGCTTTGAATATTTATATTTAATATAAATTGTATATTAGAACATGTTCAAATTGAAATCTACTACAAAGTGTATATTTTGTTTCGACCTTGAAAGGATAATGTCTCATCAGGTAGCAAACGCTATTTTTGGAAAGGGATAGGGTTTCCTTCCTTATATTGGTTTAAAGTTTTGTGTACGAGGAACATGTAGGAAAAATGAGGAATCAGAATGGGGATTCGTAAAAGGGACGTAGAGGGAATATGACTCTTATAATTAAAGCGATTGGTTTAAATATTGGTTTAATTTAACAGACGAGTAAACATCCGTCTCGTCAGATCCGAAACATCAAATAGTTTAATTTAATTCAGAATATTAAAAAACATATAGTTTAGCTCAGAAAATAAATATTGAGGTTAGAAACTATATATTTCTGAATCCATTACCTAATCTCAATATTTCTTCTCAGAGAAGTATTTGGCCATTTGAAGAAAAACAACTGTTTTTGGCAACATGACCAGATTTAATTTTTCAATGGAACTCTAAAGAATTGAAATGGTAAGCCTTCTTGTGCCACTATATTTTTCTGACTTGGCTCTTTCGCATTTCTATTTCTTCATGCCCCTACAGAACAATTTAAATGACAAATGCATCGTCTCTTTACAATCAGTAGGAATTTACCTCACAACCGCCTTCCAACAACAAATACGAAGTTTTTTTTCAAAAATGCCATTAAAAAGTGTGTAGAATGATGGGAAACAATAATCTTGGAATTATTTCGAACTTTGTTCTCATCTTGGTTGATATAGATATAGACACAACGTTTAGACCAAGTACTCTATAGTCATCATTAGGTGTCCATATATTGGCTGATATGGATCTATATCACACAAGATGAGAACAAATATTTGAAATAATTCCAAGAGTTTTGAAAAAATTACTCATCTCAGAATAAATACAAAAAAGCGATAGGAAACAGTTAAAAGCAACTGAGACTACGTCATTGATTAATTTTTTTTTTTTGAGTATACAATATTTAGTTTTAATTTTTCCAATGATGTAATATATAGGTAAAACATCTGCTTGTGGAGAGACAAATGAATGTTAACTTCCCAAATTAGTTTTCTCATGATTAAAATAATATCAAAAGCGAGCAAAGAAAATACTGAAGGGTGTTTTATCGATTACATGAAAGATACGACACCAAATCTATTTGAATTGCTAGTTAAGCTAAGTCAATTTAGAAAATATGTTAGACTAACTCAGTACATATACTGGGAACAGATAGAAAACTATACAAGTGATTCAGAAAAAAGGTTAATAATCCAATGCATACATGGTAGAAAGTATATTAATCAGCAACAGAAAAATTCGAAAATGCAAATCAAACTTGAAGACGTGAGTATCAAGCAGATGCATGTTTAAATATCTGGGAAGTGTTCAGAACGCTTAGTGCTGTGAAAGACAAATAAAAGAGTGCTGGATATCTATTGTGTTATCCATCCTATTATATGGAAGCTAATGATGGTCAATCTACCCACGGGTGAGGAGAAAACGGGGGTGGGGGAGCGGAAATGTTTTTCTATTGAAGGACAGTGGAAATTTTATAGACAGAGCAAGTACTCAACGAGTAAGTAATTGACAACTGTTGGAACACTTCTACTCAAAATCAGAAAAAAAGAATCCGGGAACTTATAATGATAAAGGCGGGTTGATAAACTAAATCTTCAATGGATGTAATGAAGACAGGGGAGATGAGGAGAAGACGGCAAACCACTTATCTGAGGAATCTGAGTGAATGGATTGCGGAAGGGGAGACTTAACAAAAGAAGTAAAAAAAATTCTAAGCGCCACGATGGTTAGGAAGTTAAAGAGAGACATGATCACATGTGTCATGAAGAGATGCGGGAAATAGAAGCCCAAATGTTCCTGAATTATTGATCGCCCCACTACTACAACTAACACTAATAATACTAATACAACTTCTAGCTTTCTCAGTATTAATAGACAGGGATAACCCATCTATTTGCTGTTGTTCGTGTTGCTCAATGTTGCCCTTTGTATATTATGCTAGCTGTTTGATCAAATATTTTGCGTGTTGACCTCTACTATGTTTGACATGAGCTGAATTCTACAGTATTATATCAGCCAAAGTGATCTTCAAATATGATTCTGTGTTCCTGAATATTGACTTCCTGCTTGTAGGATTTTTATGCCACGACCGCAATTCTTTTCAAAGAAGCTTGCAAAATGAAAATGCGGGCGATAGGCATGCACATCGAGGGATAGTAAGACATCGCCAACAATCTCTCATGCAGGAGATGCGAGTTACACTGATGGCTAGAGTGAGGTGAGGAAAAACGAAGGCCTGCTGCTGGGGAGAAGAGTGTTCAACGGAAACAAAACCACAAAGAGACAACGAAGGAGTTCGTGATCATTGTAACGCACCTGTGGACCTGTACAGTTATAACATAACTCTTGGGGCATAGTTTCAAGTCTTCTCGAGACGAACGTATCCCGCACACGTTGATTCATAAATAAATTTGGTTTATGATTATCATACTTACTCTTCAAAACAAGTTACAATGATAGTTGTTCAGAAATACGTTAACCTTTACACTTTTTAAAAATCATTTCACTTCAAACAAGGCATTACTGCCATTGGCGCGCAGGGGCTTACATAAGAGGAGAGTGAAGGATTACAGTGGAGGAGAGCGAATACAAAGAGAAATTGAAGTAGAACCCGTTACAGGAGGTGTAAAATAATGGGCAAATGAAAGATGGGAATACTGGTGTGAAGAGAGCTGCGTAAGAGTAGAATAAAGGAAGATAAAAAATATTCAGGGGTGTTGGAGAAAAGATAAGAGAAATATGGGAGTCCCGGAGATAACAGATTGCAATTGAAGCAATTATACAGAAGAGAGTTCCACAGGTAGAAAGCGCGTGAAAATAAGCTGAGGAGTAGAGGTATCATGTGCATTTGGTTGTTTTGACTGGAAAAGGTGAGAACATTTTGCTAGTCTGGTGGCTGGAGTAAATTGTTATAAAGGGAGCACCAGAGCGATAAGCTCGTCGGAGCAGAAGACATAAAAATATTTGAAGAAGTGACAGAAAGAAGCCACATCGCGTCAATGAGACGGTGGCTGGAGTTGTGCTGCCAGGGTGGGATCGATTACACTGCAGATTTTCTTCTTGACCCTGTCAATAACCTCGAGATGGATAGCAGGGGCACCTGACCAGATATGACAACAGTACTCAATGCCTGATTGATTTGTATATGTGCAAGATGGACTCAAGCGAATTAAACTCCCTGTTCCGATACAGTGACACAACTTTCCTAGCAGTAGATTTAGCTATTGATTCAATGTAGTCGTTCCACTTGAGGTCGGCAGAGAGAGTGAAACCAAAGAAGCGTAAAACCTAGGTCCCACGCTATTTCTGATCTACATTAATGATCTCCCCGACACCATTAGATCCCAAGTTGGCATGTATGCCAACAACACAACAATCTACTCCCGCATCGATCAGAAACCAGGTCTGGACGACAAAGTGAACCTCGCTGCTGCACTTGAAAGGGACCTCCAATCCGTAGTGACCTTGGGTAGGAAATGGTTGGTAAATTTCAATGCCTCGAAAACAAAGCTGTTTTCAACTAACCACCATAGACAATCGCATCTACCTCCCATTAGCATGGGACAGGCTAGCCTCCCAGAGAGTAAAATACTACGCCTCCTTGGCCTTACACTCTCGGCGGACCTCAAATGGAATGACTATATTGAATCCATTGCCAAATCTGCTGCTATGAAAGTCGGCTCCCTGTGCAGGGCCCGGAAATTTTTCCCACCTGAAACTATTCTGCACATATACAAATCTACCATCCGCCCGTGTATTGAATATTGCTGCCATATCTGGTCGGGTGCCCCTGCTGCTCTCCTTGGGCTTCTTGACAAAATACAAACGAGGATCTGTAACGTGGTTGATACTGACTTGGCAGACCGGCTGCAGCCGCTCTCAGACCGGCGTGATGTAGCTTCCCTGTGCCTCTTCTACAAGTACTTTCATGGCTTCTGCTCCGATGAGCTTAGATCACTGGTGCCGCCTAAGCACGAATTTACACGAGATACTAGATTAGCAACTAGGTCCTACCCTTTTACAGTTAAACAAATAAGATTGTAACCGTAAATTCTACTCCAACAGCTTCTTTTCTCGCGCTTCCCGCCTGTGGAACTCCCTTCCACAATCTGCTTTCCCGACAGTTACAATCTCCAGGTGTTTAAATGTAGGGTCAATAGACACCTCCTATCACACTAACTCCCAACTATTCTCACAACACTCTCATCTACCCAACCCTCATTCTCGGTATCCTCACCCGCCTATCACCCACCCTCTGTTATTTCCTATATTTAATCAGCCTTTCTCCACTCTACGTAACCCCCTGCACAGTAGTGGCAGTGACATGCCTTGCTCGGAGTGAAACGCTTATAAAAAAAAATGTGCTTCTTTCGGGGATACTAGCTATATCATTGTTAATGTGTGGTTAGGAGGGACTGTCTATGGTGGTTGACAGATAGCAACTTCGTTTTGGAAGCATTAAAGTTTGCAAGCCTTTTTTTTACCCCAGTCCATTACAGATTGGAGGTCCTTCTCAAGATCAGCAGCCAGGTTATATTTGTCCACCTTGGCAAATTTCTGACTGACGCGGGAGTAACTGGCGGTTTGGTCAGCGTAAATGTCTAGTTGGGATTTGATCACATCAGGGACATCGTTGATGAAGATCAGAAAGAGCGTCGGGCCTAGGATTGAACCCTGGAGGATACCCGCGTTCGTATGATAGGATCTGGAGGCGTGCTTGTTCAAGGCAATCTTCAATATGTGGTTTGAAAAAAACGATTGGAGTAAACTAAGCATCCGTCCAGTGATACCATAGTTCTTAAACTTGCACAGAAGGCCAGCGTGCCAGACCCTATTAAATGCTTTGAAGATATACAGGGCAACAGCTTGAGCTTGGACGTTTTATCGTGAGACTGGTATATGTACTCGGTGATGGTCATTAGAAAATCGGCAGTAAACCTGACAAACCAGAAGCCATACTGTCTGTCCGAGAATAGTTTATGGGCGGTGAGATGTTGAACTAAATGTCTTGTGCTAATTATAAGGCTGCTCTTCGATACGTTTTGGGTAAGATTCCGCAGGTTTGATGCAAAAAGGTTTATCGACGAACACGTGTGTCTGGTTTTCATTAAAAAAAAGTTCACTCATTGAAGCGTTTTTCTGTGATTCTAATTAAAATTAGAAATCTGTTAGCATAAGATCAAGGGAATTTGGTGGGTGTGGTAGAAAAAATCAACTGAGTTCCGCAGACGTTCGTTGCCATAAGGAACATTTTATACGTATACACTGTCATTACCGTTCAAAACCTAAGATATATTAGGGTACTTCAAATATATTCTTAATTTTCACCTATGATTAGTAATAAGAATTATATATTCGTCATTATTGTTGGTTTCCAAAAATGTCTTAACCTAAAATGCAACGTTTCATACAGCATTTCACAATGTCGATTTCCGTCAGTTAAGTGGCATACATGATTCACACTTGGGTGATCATGTCTCTTTCGGGACATGATTCATTGGTCAAAAGAATTCCCCGCAGTAATTTGCTATTACTTTCTGCGTTAGACTGTTTGACAACCATGGCTATAGAACCCAATCTGTTCTGCTATCCAACCTATAGCTGGATGGATAAACAAGGTATTTGTGCGTTAATGAATGCAACGAATTCAACTGGAATTCGAAATCGGATCACCGTGTTCTCGTTTCAAACCAACATCCACTGCATGCCGATATACCTAACAAAAAGAATAAAAAAAAGACAAAATATATTCTTAGTCGCCAGATGAAGAGGTGGAAGCAAATCCAACTTATACACACATTTCATTGTGAATCACTGCCTCTATTTGTTATGTTAATCTTTCTACGTCTCTGAGTTAAATTCTTACGTTAAATTAGTACAGTTCTGAATTAATGCAAAATTAATTACTCGTTGACAGAAAAAGTACATGCAAAAATAAAAACTTAGATAACCAGTTTCATTTAATGTGACTTTTGCCAGGTGTTACATCTTTATTTGTCATAACACAATCATTATTAAAACGGATTTTAGCAAAACTATTGCGACTAATGACACGCTATACCATTATTCACATTATTGCAGCTGTAGAATTATGCCGACATTGGCAAAAACACGAACGCTTTTGACTCTGGCTGCCCACGTGCAGCAAATTTAACTGTTGTTGTTGTTATTATTATTATTATTATTATTCATTTTATTTCTGTTATATACACATTTCCTTCCGGGTTCCAATCACAGACCTCAGGTCAGAAATGGTTTCATAACATTCCCCACTCCTCATTTTTGTTAAAAATGGTAAAACGTCACATTAGTTTACAAAAATAAATATCTTCGTAACGTGTGCACTGTACTTGCGAGTACAGTTTTATTATTATTATGTCATTCTCATCATAATTCGATTTTTTCTATGGTCACACTACCTACCAAGTCTGCAGAACGACCTAAGGCAGTTGGTTTTGTGTTGTTATGGATAGATATTTTTCTATTTGTTTTAACATCACTATGGTTGCATGTGTGGGCTGTACTTAACAAGGCATTTTTTGTAATTCTTTCAAGCTAGTATTTCCAGGAATTATTTCAGTGTATTGTTTTGTTCATATTTTTTTATCATTCCAAGCGAACTTGCTATTACTGGTACTGTTCTTGTTTTTTAATTTTTACACTTTTATCTTTTACAATTTCCAGGTATTTCTTCTTCTTCTTCTTCTTCTTCTTCTTCTTCTTCTTCTTCCTCCTCCTCCTTTTCTTCCTCTTTTAAATTTCGGTTACTTTTGTAGATTTCATTATGTGTATAAAAAATAGACATACGTTCAGAAATGGCATCATGAACTTTTCCATTGAGCAGTTTTGAAGATTTTTTAAATAAAAAAACTTTATTATTATTAATATTATTATTACTGCTACTGATTGTTTCCAGAGTTAATGGAAATGCCGAGAAAAATACTAATATCGATAGCAATGTCTCAAATAATAGTAATTTAGTTGTGTGTGTCCTAAGCAAGGATATTGCAGTTTTTTTTTTATTTATTTGCGAACAAAGCAGGTGTATTGTTTTAATATGCGCATGGATCATTTGGTGGGAAAGTGACTGTGTCGTGTGAGATGTCACTGCTATCGACGGGAGACTAGGGAACCGTGTGTTATGGACGATAAATCCTTTTAAGCTCGACTTAAAATGGCTTATTACTCTCCCGGTAAATAGAAAGTGGTTTTTGATTCGGGCTTTACACTAGAATGGTTAAATTGAGCAAAAAGAGCAAAGAGTGAAGAGTAAAGTTGTGGAGAAAAAATAAATTATCGGTATAGACTGGATAAACAATTTTATTAGCAACAGGAAATTGCAAAATCTAATAAAAGGTAAGTTAAGAAATTAATATATATTAGAATGTACCCTTACTACATAAATCGTAATATGTTTTGCGACCGTATATTGTCTGCATTTATCCGATTATGTATCCAGTACGGATAAACGACTTTACTCTTAATGAGGATCCATGTCTTAACGTCTATTGCCTCTCAAATTTACCTCAGATCTTGTGGAAGTCGTATCCATGAAGTTAAGCAACGTCGAGCCAGATCAGTACTTAGATGGCTGACAGCTTTGGAATATCAGGTGCTGTAAGCTTAGATATGAAGTTGGTGTAATGAATAATGACTTGGAATTGTTAACGTGCAAATACCATTGCGGAAGGTATAACTCCAACTATTCTACCTGTAGCTTTGTAAGACTTGTATCTTTGAATCATTATTGGAAACGGGATCTTACAAACAGGGTTCCGAAGCCTGTAGGATCATTCACAAGCTAATAATGCAGTAGCTATTCACTCTTCGGCACGAATAAAACCTTCAGTGGTGAGTTGTTGTTCGGACTTCTCCTAAATGGGTTGCCAAGGGACAATAGTAAGAGATGCGTTGGAATTCAAAAAGAAATACTCTGGTAAAAAGGAAAAAAAATGGAAGTAGCAGACACTCAGCTAATCAAAATATCACTACAGTTGAGTATTATGTTGTAAAATAGAAAAAAGGAAATACAGAAATAGTAATTTAAAAATATTTTCTTTCTCCTTTTTTTCTTCTTCTTTTTTGATGTGCGTTGTGGATATCGACTCGGAATGACAAATCGGGGAGCTGAGTTCGAATTCCAGTTGAATTCCTTGCGTTCACTTACGCACAAATACCCTTGGGAAAGGTATTAATCCGTCTCTTCCCTCCAGTTATGGGTTAAATAATAGAACAGATTGGGTTCTGTTGCCTTGGCTGGCAACCAGTCTACCGCAGAAAGCAATGCCAACCTACTGCGGGATAAATTTCTACCCAGTAAGTCATGTCCCTTTCGAGACATGATCGTCCAAGCGTGTATCACGTATGGCACTTAACGGAGTGAGTCTCGATTAGAGGTGCTGTTAATTAATTAAATAAATAAAATTGATGTTGTTACCATCATTGTCCTTGTAAGTAAAGTACTTGCCAACATAAACAAAAGTTGTGGAAAAAGAAAAAAATTTAACATTCGTTCAATAGAGTTTATTACTGATGTCAACTGTAAAACAACATCGCAATCTAAAGATATTTTGTGGATATAAATAACATGCAAAGAGTTGCTAAGCGGTAGAAAACTAAAGAATCAATCAAACATTTTCGGTTGTTTTCCACTAAGACTATCTTGAAATAAAAGGAAAGGTATAGATTCTCAAAGATCCAATTTCACTTTCAAATGAGCAACTTTACATATGACTGGTGCTAACCAATTAGACTGAGTCTCAAGCAAAAAATTTAACCGGGGGAAGCATAACAATACCAATTCTGTCGCAGACTTAGACTAGACGGTACGACAATCTTTCATCTACATAGAATCAGTTTAACCATATATCTTTATTGCTGGAATATAAATGTTTCAGCTACTTCCTGAATTCATCACCTGATATGCACTAAATAATCTTAGAAAGCCACTTGCCTAAATAATCTAAGACAACTTAAGCTTAGATGAGCAGGTGGCGTAATGGATAATGACTTGAAATTGTTAATTGGAGAGCCTACTTCTCTTCCGAGTTTGGTTTTTTATATCCACTTATTGCCAGGTACACTTGCAAAAGATATAAATCCACCTTGTCTTCTCCTAGCTATTGGGTAAATAATAAGAATTGTATTACTGAATGAATATTATCTAAAAATGTTCTTACAATCTAAAATGATATACTAAATTCCGATAATCTGTAAAAGCCCATTAGCCGTAGAAAATTAATCGATCGAAAAATATTTGGAGAAGATGGTCTGTACCTAGTGTCGCACCCAGAAAGTACATATATCCTCACATACTCTGTTTTTAAAAATTTCTCATACAAGTATGGATATAATTTAGAACGGAAATAAAGAAGTTAGTTACGGCGGGATTTGAACTAGTATACATAGGCTGTGATTTGAAACATCTTATTCATGTATTCTGTAACTGAGAATAATTAAGATTCTTCCGATGCGTTTTGCATCTGCTTCGAAAAACAAATGAAATATTCCTGATATGAACGGTGTGACCACATAGGCTTATCAAAAGACATTCTCCAAATTTACTAATAAAACTCGTATTTTTTCCTTTCAATTTTGCTTGTTACATTTTAGTTTTCCAACATTTCCGACTTTAAATAATTGCAAAAGGTTGATAAACATGAAAAAAATGTCTGAATCAATCAATCAATCAATCATTTTCACTTATTTTCACTGAGACTAGATTGAAATCTAATAAATATGATACATTCTCAAACCCCGCTTTCAGCTTTAATTATTACCCCAACAGAACAGTGGTAACGAATTAGCTTACAGGTTAAGTCTAAAGATAAAATTAATAAATATATACTAGTCTATATTTCTGTAATGAAATATTACATGGATACTTTCCTAAATGTAGAAAGAATTGTTAACTCAAAAGAAAAGGTGTCATGTAGAAGTATCGACGCCGACGCGTGTTGTTGAATATTGATCACGAGATACAGAATAATACTAGGAAAATGGATTATTTCGCTGGCGATCAAGGGACCTCTAAAATAACTATATAAGCGCCAGACGGACGTCTGAGGCGATGAGTGAATAGCAAATAGCGAATAATGACTAATCGTAGTTCGGCGAATAACGAATCTATTGATTAAAACTACTGTGAATCTACCGTGGATCAATCGTATTACGAGCAATTAATTAATATACCAAGATATACAACTGTGTGATAAAAACACAATACACCAGTAAAATTGTAGGTTACAATATAAACAAACAAGCTTAAACAGTATTCTAATGAGCTTGGATTAGAAACAAAAAAAGACAAATTATAGTATATGGAAGCTTTCAATCATTTCACCTCCAAAGAAGGAAATAAAGCCATTGAAACGCAAGTGAGTCGCTGAATGAAAAAGGATATGTGAAACAACATTTTATTAAAGACAGAGAAAAATAAATGAACAAGAAAGTACATACCAGCAATACATTTGACTCTGAACAAACTCCACTTTACTAAAATACTTCAAAACAGCAGATTTACTAACTTATTTCTTACAAGGCATATATATTCTATTCATATTAATCTATTATAAAAATTTTGTTGGCATGAAATAACCCATTGAGGTTGATACGACGTAAAACAAAACTAACTTGAAGAGAAAATGCGGGAGGAAATGAAATGTGATTTGAGGTGAAAATACATGACTCGTCATATTTTCAGAACAGTGTTCTTTCAACCAAGCACGAAGTTCCTCTGATATACAACGAAAATTATATATCTACTATAAAACCTATTACTGGTACTAAAAGACTACATTAAATATTCAAGTGCATAACCTACCTAACGAGCTTGTGTAAATGGTTGTCAGAATAGGGAGTAAGAGTGATAGCGAAAAGAATAAAATTTCTAACAGCTACAAAAGTCAAGAAATTGTGAAAAGTCATAATCGCTCATGTCCTGAAGGGGCATGGTACATAGAAGTGAAATGAATAGAATGTTAGCTTCAGCGATCTAACACTAAGGCTAAGCTTTCAAATTATTTCACTAATTCTCTAAGTATTTTTGGAGAAGAAACAAATTTTTGTTAGTGTTATAAATGAATATTCAGCTTGTTAAGTACTTTGACTGCAGAAAATCCATGTTTTTTTTTACTAATGCTCACCGAATACAAGGCCGGAGAGACACTCAAGTTTAAGTGTTACTGTGTACAGTTGTGTGAACGTAAGAAGGCAAAAATTGAAGTTCTTGAGACTATTCAGGAGAGACAAAAATTTGAGAAGTGCGAAATAAAGAACTGTTAGCATAGAACTTACGGTAACATCTTGTCATTTCAAGTCTAAAATGAGGAAACCTATCTCTCCGTCAAGACATGCTCTTAGTAAAGTTAAGTTACCTAAAAGAAAAGTTTCTCAGAACAATTACCATAGGAAGATTTATAAAAAACGGTAAAAGGAAGCTACATTATGGCAGTGGAAAAGTCGAGATATTAAATCAGGCCGGATAATATATCCATATATATATACATTTCTTAAAGACGTTGTTGAATCAAATTTAAACTAATTATTTTCGTTTTTAAACAAAACTTGCTGTACATTTTATCTAGATGTTCGATGACTTATACGCTAAACTGGAAAACAATATGTACAAAAATAAACACATTTTGTTTTGTGGAATCATTAACGCACAAGAACACACACACATACATAAGCATGTGCATTTAGATACGACTAAATAGCATTTGCAATTTCTCTTCCAACAGTCGTCATATGTATCACAACTGAAAAAAATTTAGAATACCTCCTTTTAAAATTATTTTAAATGAACCACTAAAGCCATTAAGAGGTTAAAGAATTACTGAGTGTGAAAATGACGTAAAAAAACATTATTAAGGAAAGTGAACAATAAAAAAACAAATAAATGAATAAAAACAGAAGACAACAACTGAGTTATAATTTTTGCAGATAAAAGTTGAATAGAAAGAAAATACGACATCAGAGAGTTCCACCGGGGAGAAGTACGAGAGAAGAAAATGTTAGCATAGAACTGACGGATACATATAATCATTTCAACTGAAAAATGATTACACTTTTGCCTGAATCTAGCCCTTCGCTTAAATTCGTAAAAAGTCAGGGTACCAAACAGGAAAGCAGATCAGAATAATTACGATGAAAACATTTAGAGAAACATATGCCAGGTCAGGACCGATAATATATCCATTTATATATGTTTCCGTATATTCGTTCTTTTATGACTATTTCCAAATACGTATTCAAATGGAATCTATAACAAGGAAAAACATTTTTGAACTAAATTAGTGAATCAAATTTAAACTATTTTTATGATCTTCGTTTTTAAATTTTAAATAGAAAAGTTTAAGTGGATGCAACAATCGAAAATTCAGAAAAGTAGGAAAACCGTATTTACTTATAAACATTGTGGTGTTGAATTATAAAACTTCCTGTTGACACATTGAAAATTTAGTAAAAATTTATGACAATGTCCTTTGTTAAGCAGCAACATTATTAACTAAGGACTAAACCGAATGCAACATAATAAGTTTATTAAAAAGTTTATATTGTCATAATAGTAGTTTTAGAAAAGCTGCTACTTAATATTGTTTCTATATCTGGTCGGATGTTCCTGCTATTCATCTCGGGGTTCTCTACAAAATCCAAAGAAAGATATGCAATATAATCGATCCTGATTTAGCAGTTCGATGTAGCTTCTGTATGTCTTTTATACAAATCTTTTCACGGCTTCTGCTCTTATGATCCTTTTTCAATGAAGTCCCATTAATTTACTAGTGCCACTAGAATGGCATCTACGTTCCACCCTTTTACCGTCAAGATAGTCAAATGTACCATCCACTTCTACGCAAAAGTTTCTTTACTCAAACTTCTAGCCATTTTTACCCACTTACGTATAAGTACCTACCTGGTAGCCACAATCTTCAAAATTTTAAATGCAACGGCAATTTCGATTTTCTATCACCTCGAATCCCATCTTTCCCTTATACTTCTTTCAACATGCCCTGTACTTTTTTCATTTATTCATTTATTTGCTGCTTTTTTGTCACTGTAAACCCTTACGCACCAGTGATGGTGCTGCTACTCGTGGGGGTGAAAGTATTATTAAAAATATTCAATCCTAAATGTCAGTGAATGCTAGAAAATGTCCTCAAATCGAAGAGGAGATCTGGAGAAAATTGTCATCCTGTATGTGCATAGTATCGGTTAGAAGTTCATCTTATCCTGCAAAGTTCTGCAAATTATCTGATATCAATCCTAGAAGTGAGACATTCTCCGTTTAAAGTGCGATGATGCTAATAACTGGTGTTAGAAAACAACCAACCAGATGTCAGATCAGAACTGATATAAATCTGGATATTTGCATGAGAGCAAGATACGGTAGCTCCAACTAACATTACACTAATATACTGTTACTCGATGACATGCCAATATATATATATATATATATATATACTCAATTATGATCTGAGATTAAGGACAAGATGTTTAAATAAAATAAAGACAAGAGGAAAACTGTATTTTAAATCGCTTACGCGTTTCGTCTTGTGATGATGAGATTGGGAAAAATCCGGGGCGCAAATTGATGTTTTTGCAAATATGCGACCCGGATTTTTCCCAATCTCAACTTTACTTATGGAAATTATACTAAAACAGACTAACATACATAATAAAATTTCAAAGAAAACGGTTGAATTCACTTTACTTTAACATATCGTGACTTTGCACTACACACGAAGGAATTCTAAAACAGACTAACACACATAAAAAGTTTAAAATAAACAGTCGAATTCCCTTCATTTTAATATTCCGTGACTTTGCACTACACATGAAGAAATTCTAAAAACTAAAATGTTCTGTTAATCTTTTGAAATGATTTGTGAGCGTCTTTATGTTTGCCAACACTGTTTGTTTATAGATATGTAATTTAGAATAAAGATCATTTCGTCTTTTTGCCTTGATAAAGTCCATCACAGGACGAAACGCATAGGCGATTTAAAATACAGTTTTCCTCTTATCTTTATTTTATTTAACTATATATATATATATATATACATATATATATTACCGAAACTTGGTTATAAGCAACCGACAATTTGAAATGAATTGTTTTAACATTTTTTATCGATACTCGTATTTAAGTAGTTATTCTGATTTTTAATTAAACAGTATTATATATTTATATCTACTGACCTGAATATGTAAATAGGGGTCGCAGGTTCAAATCCTGCAATTTGAAATGAATTTTTTGAACATTATTTTTTATCAATACTCGTATTTAAGTAGATATTCTGTTTTTTAATTAAACAGTATTATATATTTATATCTACTGGACTGATTATGTAGATAGGGGTCGCAGGTTCGAATCCTGCCGAATGACACACATTTTTGTCATAAAAATTTATCGTAAATAATCAGGCCAGTAGATATAAATATATAATGTTGTGCTAAAGAAAATATTTTCTTTTTGATTTCATATATATATATATATATATATATATATATATAGTGTATCGAGGCAGCAAATAATTTTCTAAACATATGCTGTTAAATATAAGAGACAATGAATATCTATCATGTTTAATCATGGGCCGTTCTAAATATCGTATTTTGGCAAAATTTCAGCTGAAAATGAAGACATTTTGTAAAAATGTACTTAAATAGCTCATTTCATCATAGAGAGCTCGATGGGTATTGGTTAATACCCATCGAGCTCCCTATATGGATTTACTTATTAATAATTTATATTAAGGAAATCTTGTTGGATTATCCTCACCGTTTACGGACTGAAAACCATACCTATATATATTATGGTACTCTGCAAAATTATTAGGAAATATACTATTTTAGCTTTTATGAAGCATCAAAATAAAGTGTAAAATCACCCTGTGTCCTAACACTTTTGCATAATACCGATACGGTGCAAAAGTATTAGGACAGGGTTGATTTTCCTAAAACATTCACTGAAATTCAAATACAGGGTGAAAAGACAAGTAAATTGTTAATAAGTATTGGTTATTTAAAATTAGGTGTAAAAAAATGTATTAAAAAGAAGTTATATTTACTTTTTTCTTTTTTCTATTAAACAAGTTATTTTATTATCCTTGGATATGACTGACTTTTTTCTTATTCCCCCTCTCGAATTGATAAATCTAATTTTACTTCGCAAGACACACATTGGGAACAAATACAAGCTGTTTGGCAGCATACACCATTAGATACATTGAAGAAGCTTGTGATGTCAATGCCTGACAGAATGAAGGCTGTGATCAAAGCAAAAGGCTACTACACTAAATATTAAATTAATTTTGTAACAAGTATTTTTTCTTGTTAAAGCATTTGTTGAGTAAATAAAATAAAATTACTTTAACTAAATTGTTTTTTCTGTAAATATGCTTCATAAAAGATAAAATAGTTCTTGTTCTAATACTTTTGCACGGTACTGTATATATATATATATATATATTTATATATGTGTGTGTGTATGTATGGTATGTGTGTGTCTGTTTGAGTGCGAGTGTGTGTGTATTTATATATCTATATACATGGCTGTTACATATATTCGTGAATATGCACTGTACAGAATTACCTTCCACAACATCCTAACCTTTAGAGATTAAAGCATTTTTTGTAATTTGTTCGTGTTTGACTCTCTTGGTGATTATTTATATCTTCACGCAACATATTCACTGGCCATGATATTCTCAGCATGCTTCTGTAGATATACTTCATTTTTGCCTCGTCTCTACTCCACCTGCGCGGAAGTTATTCATTATTCACTGCAATATATGAGGATTGCACGTCAATAGTTGTTAAACAATTTTTTACTTTGTTTTTAATGACATTTTCTTGTTTGTAATAAATTGCTACGGTTATGAAGGACAACTTGCTATTTCCTTTAAAACTCTTACAATATGTGTTTTTTCTGTACTTTTTTAATGTGGATTATAACTAATTCGAATATCTATTTAGTAGATTGAATTTTCTATTTTTTCTTGCTGAAAACCATGATTTATATAATTTTACAAGTGATAATAATTCATTGTTTCTTGTTTTCCTTCAATACTTTGTCTAGGAAATCTTGCTGGTTCCTTTCACTGTCTGCCATCAACATGTTATCAATATGTTTCTCTTATGTGTTTCGACCGATAGTAAAACATTGGAGAAATGGTCTCACGGTAAAATTTGGATACATGAGCTGTAAAAATCAATCAGTGGTTTACACTCCTTTCTATAGGGTTCGACAAGATATTTCATATATTTTATTAAGTAACATTTGGCCAACTCAATATTTTTGAGTTTTTAATCAATTTATTCTCTATCTGTGCAGAAGCGATTTGCGCCTAATATAATTCTGGGTTATTGTAATATCTCTCCTAATAAAATCAAAATGTCTTAGCTTTTAAAGCAAAAAAATGTTGTTTTTTAACGAGCAGATGAACAATGTCAAAGAGTAATTAAACTTCTGCTACTGATGTCATGACTGATAAATATAGCGACGTTATTTCACCAATATTCACCATTCTGTGTTAAATTACATATTCAACGATATGTACATGATTATATATATATATATATATATATATATATATATATATATATACGCATTATTACTTCAAACGTCATTTTTATGCAGATATACACTCTGAATTACGTTTGACGTTTTTAAATATATATATATATATATATATATATATAGTTGTGTATATATCTGCATAAGAGTATCTTTTTATAAAAGTGAATGGTAAATATAAAATGTATCAGATCATGTTTTTTACTAAATTGCATGGGAGGTGAGATTTCAACGTTTGATTCTGTCAGGGACGTGCACGATAGGCGTAAAATCAAGTTTGCATGGAAAACCCTCCAGCACGCGACACATAAAATTACCAATAAGGACCACACGCAACCCTTAAACGTTGTCAAGATGGACTGACAGAAAAAAAAAAACGTAAATCAGGGGAACAGGTAGGGAATCTTAAATTGGGCCTGGTCGCCTATGGACTCACTATCCAATAAAAAAGAAAGGGGAAAACTCTATAGAGTGGGAAAGTAAATAATTTCATATATAGGGAGGTCATTTTTTTTTGTCAATCAGAAACACTAGCAAAATGCAATTAAATCAATAAACATGTTTGCCACCATTTTTGGCGCTCTTGTTAAGCCCACTCAATACTCCTACACATACTTTCACTCTCTCTCTCTCATACACACACACACACACACACACATAGACACGTAGAAATGCACAGACACACAGCACACTCACGCACAGACAAAGACGCAATCAAACCCGCAAGCACATGATCACACGATAATCACAAAAACAAACGCATATATATATATATATATATATATATATATATATATGAGGGAGAAAGGTAAAGTATAATCATAGGAAAGTTCACATTGTCTGCTTCTATAAAAGCTCTATCTCAGATATTGAGAATTATGTCTCAATAAATATCGGTATATTTTAAACTGGTTATGCACACACACACACACACACACACACACACATATATATATATATATATATATATATATATATATATATATATATAGTGGATGACTATTTACGCTCACACACCCTCATTGAGCACTCTGGAAGAATGGTAGACTTTGTAAAAAAATAGCTACTCAAGCATCTACGCATCGTTTATTCAGTAATGAATTAGAACACTCTGAGCTACTGGCGTATATTTACATTTTATATAAAACGCTAAAAAGTATACCTTCTACGAAGTGCCCACAGCTCAGAGGTAGAATCACCGACTGATGTCAATTCGGTCGGGTTTTAATCCTGACTAGAAACAATCGGATTTCCAATCATACTGATGAGCTGTGATACAGCGTAACAGATTTTTCTGCGGATGACTATATATTTAAGGAATGGATATTTTTATTTTAATCAGACATAATTTTATTACTTAAACATTGTTTTTCGTGGATACTCTTATTTGAGTAGACGCTCTGTTTACACCTTTTATTCGCCAACTACAACTTACCTGAGTATTATATGTGCGGCATATTGAAGCGAGAGATCAGCAAAAATCCTTGTATCACTGAAGACATGTATGTTGTGTTTTAGGTGTTGTTAGATGTTGTTATTTTATGCTTTGAGTGTAACGTAATTTATTTTCAGTTTTTGAAAAGTGTTGTTTTTTTAAAATCTATCTTGTAATGCGTGCGACTGTAAAACATATGAGCGTCTTTCTACTTAAAAAATATAAATTTCCACTGTTAAATAATGTAAGGTTGGTGATAGGAAATAATTATTTGATACATAGTGTCTCTCCTACAGCGAAATGCTTTTGATATCTGGATTTAAATAATATTTTGATATTTACTACAAAAAATTGTCCAAAGGAATTATTTTGTATTATGTAAATTTATTAACCAATAACTTACAATAATCTTTGATAAAAACGTTTGAGGCTCAAGTGTTAAACCTAACTCTCTAAGTTATTTCTTCATCAATGCTGTAGATAGGTATTAAACTCACAATTCTTTGGGTCACTTCACTGGAACTAGCCAGCGTCTATATCGACTGGGCAAAGTATCCTTGAGGATACATATCCTATAGGATATAGATACCGATAACTTAAAGATATGTCCAGTGATAACTTAGAGTGTTAGGTTAAAGGAAGTTATCTACATAGCTACCAGAAATAGCATCACACGAGGTAAGTGAATGATATACCCCAGTGATCGTAATAATGGGTTTGTTTCGAAATTTCCAGCACCTGAAGAAGGCCGAAGCGTACAATGGTCAAACACTTGTAGACATGGCAACAAAAATGAGAACAATATTTCGAATAATGTAAATGGTGTATATGTAATTGCTTTCGAAATATATTGAGTTGAAGCCATTTAGCCAAGCTATTTAGATTCCGGCAAAGACAAAACAAAATCATTCAACAAACAAAACAACCCATATCTATGAACACTTTCACGAGATTATTCTATATATCCTAAAAGATAACTGTAATCCAAGATATAACTTTGAAAAACAGCATAAAACTCACATATCACTGACTATAGTAATCGTATTTACGCACAAACATCCATATCCATGCACAAATAATTGGTGTGCAATGCTATATATTCAATTGTGAGGGTAGAATAACATATATTTTTATGACTTCAAAGCTCCTAAGAAACTTAAATTTCGGTGTTAAATGATCCATAATGTGTTCATATAGCATTAAATAAATATATCAGCCGCACTAGATTCTTTGTTTTGTCGTTAAAAAACATAAAGTCAGTTTTACTAAAATATTAGTAAATAAATATTAGTAAATAAATATATCCCACGGTAGGTTTTAAAAGTTAATTTTTCTTGGATATAAAAACTTTACTGTGAAAATCTATTTTCTTTCTTCGCTTAATTTTTTCTAGTTTCAGTGAAATTTATTTCTTTTCATTTTGTTTTACGTTTTACAAATCAGCTTTCTTTTCATATTCCACTATCTCTTCTCTTGTAATACAATGTAATTTAATGCATATAATGTTTCTTCTGTGCGCAAGTTATCATAGCTTTGCACACATTCTTTTTTATTAGCTCTCAAGTACCACGTCTATTTGAGAAGGAGAGTTAAGTTGTTTCTAGTTGCCTTCACCAGGATTCAGTATTTAAAGACTTCCTTCTTTTAAACTCGTTATCATCCAAAATCCAACTATTATTAGTAGGATACAGTGGAAACTTCTTAGCACGGCTATATACGTGTGAAGAGCCCACGTGAAAATGATTCACATAATTCTGAAGGGCATTTGTGTGAAAGCGAACGAGGCCGGAATTTGAACTGGGCTCGCCGATTCGGCTTTCCGCGCCGATAAGTGACTCTACAGGCTCGTTGTAAATAATTGTACGTAAATTCGATATTTTTTTTACCGATGCTTTATCTAACGCTGCCACCAAGACCAACAAAAGGAGGTAAAACTTCTGAAAAAAAAAAAAAACAAGGCTGAAAATGGAAAAACCAAAAGACCTTATTGAATTACGCTGAGGAATAACAAAAAGGCCCGAAGAAGTGGTGAAACATTTATTGAATTCGCGCTTTTGTCATTTCATACCTAACCTACCATTCCGCCACGTACTTTAAGAGAACCTTTAGTTTTCTATTTGCGTTTACTTCCATTTAGCTTTCTATGCCTTTGAGTGTATAGTTTTATGTGCATGCAAATCTGTCTTTTTCCCTAATTCCCAGGATTTTCAATGTTTTTTTCTGTCATTTCCAGGATCTTGTTTAGTTCTTGGCAACAGGTCACTGTTAAATTTATTTGTACCCTTTTTTCTCTTCTGGTAAGATTTTCGCTTTCAAGGCTCATATACATTTTTTCAATTCTTTTAATAAATCTCATTTTCTCTGTAATATATTTTCTTCAATTTAATATAGAGTGAAGTGTCACCCCGTTTTCCAACGCGTGTGCGTTTGTTTGTGTGTAGTATATTTGTATAAAACTCTGTAATGTTCTTACCTGTACCAGAAACTTATGAAAAATATATCAAACATTTTTTGCGGAGATAAATATATACATATATATATATATATATATATATATATATATAAACTATTCGCCGACAGGCCTTTTTCGCTGTATCATATTTTTCTCTCACTTACTCATTTCTCTCTCTCTCTCTCTCTCTCTCTCTCTCTCTCTGTGTGTGTGTTATGCAAATGTTCTCGTCTGGTTAAAAAGCTCCTACCCAAAATACTAGTGAATTATTTCTTTTTTATTGTGAAAAAAAACGTTGTGTTTTTCAATATACTGCCACCTAGAATAATTTAGAAATATAAAGCTAGTTGAACAAATCCAGTTCACTCTCATCACTCATATCGACATTTTTATTGAACAGACAGAAATTCCCTTGTTCTGCTCAGTTGAATTTATTTTACTTATGATGCTAAGAATTTGACATTTAAATGGTTCGGTTCAGTTGGGAAAGAAGTCAGACGTTAGAGTCAGAATGATGAACAGTAATTTAGTATTATTGATACATTATCCCAAAATCACGAAAAAGTATATCTGTCAATGCGTAATTTACACTTCAGTTTTCAGACTAATTTAAAATGATAAACAAATCAGGTAAGAAAAATACTTAGTTTAGGCAGGTACAAAAATTATGAAAGATAACGTTTAGTGATGACTCGGTCTGCTCAGATGAACGTATGTTATTTATTCTTCATTCAGAACAAAACAAAAAAACGGAATCTAAATTCATCATGTGCATTCTCGCTGAGTGGGAAACGAAAATAAAATGAAAAATCTGAATAATAGTTTTTTTAATTTTTACCATACGGATGGAGAATTTCCTTTGTGCAATCCAGATATAAATACAAGCAAATAAAAACAGTGAGTTCACTAAAGTTCTGGAAGGAAACTCATTGGCTTCTCGAAGTGATGTAGTGGTAACGAGCTTGTCTAACTAGAAATATTACAAGTGAGTGGTGAGTTCAACCCTCACTGATCGCTCCTTACTTTCGGCCCTGTGCCATGTCTAAGCTACGCTTAGTAATCACCGTTTTTAATAAATGAATATACGTGGTCTGTCTGAAATTTAACGGGAAATTTCTCCATCGATGTGGGAGGTCTCGTCCACAGCGAGTTTTTGCCAGGCAATCATCAGTAAATCTTCAATGAGATGCTGCGGCGTTTGCTTCGCCCAGTGCAAAAGAAGAGACGATAGATGTGGCAGAAAAAATCGTGGCTGCTTCACAACAACAATGCACCAGAAAACATAACCCTGACCATCCGGCAGTTCCTGGTGGAATAAAACTGTATTGGAAAAAAAAAAATTACGCCGGAAACAATAGACTGACGACGAAAATATCAACAAAACAAAATCTATAAACGACAGATTTGGCTACGTCGATTTCAAACAAACAAATCTCTAATAAGAGATTTAATATCGAAAACTCGGATAGCAGTTTTGCTCAAAAAAACATTCGTACAGAATTTAAAGAGGGCGTCCAGAAATGCTTCTTTAAGCTTTGTAAACAACAAGTTTTATCACAAAAACAATTTTTGAAACAAGAAGAATTAGTACAAAAACGGCAAGAAAATCAACTTGCTATAATGTTGGAAATTTTCTCATAACTAGAAACGAACCAAGATAAACCAGATACATTTTCGCCGGATACTGTGTTTAAATCAACTGGAAATGTTACATATGAATCAGAAGAAGGTTACATTTGATGTTTACTATTACAGATTTGAGGAGATCCTTGATCGACCTGGACAGACGATAAGACAATTTGCTTGCTATTTCGGAAAACGAAAAATACAGAAACTGTATTCTACCAAAACAACCTGGAAAAATTACGTTTGAAGCAACTACCCAGATATTGTTTAAATTTTTGGAGAACGTAGCTCTTTATTCAATTTATCAAAAAACGATGATAAGGTGTGAAAATTTCCGACTGAATTAAGCACGGATATATTCAGGTGTTTAATTTTTATACAAGGATTAATCTCAAACAAAATAGATGTACCCGCGAGACCTTTAAAAAAGTTAGAACAACATAAGGAAACAATTCTACAAAATTAGCTGAGGAATCTCAGAAAATTGGCAACTTAAGATGTATAGCGCAAATATTGAACAACGGAACATATATATTAGTAAAATAAAATCCAAACATTAGGACAGTTAAAATAAATTCATGCCACGGTTGTGGTTAGATGCACCTATACAAGGACTATCCATGCAAAGATAAACATACTTCAGTTGTGCTTATAAGGGCCACAAATGTTACTTTTGTAAAAGAAAACTTAAAAGAAAAACAATATGGTTCGTTAAACCATGGGTGTAAACTAGCTGAAAAAAAAAAAGAAAATTCAAAAATGTACTTATTCAATGACACACACAAAAAAAAATGTAAATTGACAGTTATTAATGCGGACACACTGAATAAAATTGGTAGACTAGCATTATACAGATAAAAAAATGCTAAATGAATATCGGACAAAGATCTTTATTTAAACGTAGGTTTTACTGGATAAGAGAGAAATGTAATAGCCTAAGCCATGCAGCAAATACTACATCTCTTCCGGATTGATTGGGTAGAGGAGCTTAATTTATTTAATATTTCTATCACCCCATTTTGTAACAATGTTTTTAAATCATCTAGTTGGAAAGAAAATTCAAACGGGATTTAAAGACAAAGTTTCGGGATAGTTTTCTGAAGACCTAAGATTTTGTTCAAGGGTTAAAGCAAGACTTAAGTTAAAGTGGTAACTCTAGTGTTTCGATCTAACCGACCGGTATCAGTCGCCGTACTAGAAGACATAGACAAAAAGTTGGAACCTCTAAAACATTAGACGTTATAGAAAAAATAGATTATATTCAATTGCAGTATGTACAAGGAAAAAATAAAATCAGTCTGCGCGGACTACTACACAGGATTAACAAATGCCTGAAACAGCATAACTAACCATTACTTTCAGCAGAATATATATTTACAATGCTGAATGAAGGAGAATATTTTCTTGATTCGTCGTCTCAGAAGCATATTTACAAATTTAGATGGACAAGAAGTGTGCAAAATATTGAATAAATGCAAACAAGGCTCTTTTTAACAGATTACCGTTCGGAGTAAAAGTAGCACCGGCATTTTTTTAACAAACTATGGACACGAAGCAAAATGGTTTAGATTACGGTATGGCATATCTTAATTAAAAGAATGAACACGCAAAAAAAAGAGAAAAAGGTGTTTAAAAAGACAAAAGGATTACGGTTTGAGGCTAATTATTGTGAAGTGTGAGTTCTTTCTACCAAAAATTAAGTATTTGGGTTAAATTACTGATGACAAATACGGAAGGCCGAATCCTTCCATAACAAGTCCTATAAATACCTGCCAGTAACTACATTCCTAACATGAATGAGCTCAGAGCTCGAAATAACTTGTTGAAAAAGATGTAAAATTGGTATGGTCTGAAGAATGCGAAAAAGTAAAAGCGGCTTTAATTTCTCATCTATCATTAACGCCTTACGACCTGAGCAAGAAAATATATGTACCAGGTGACGCCAGCTAGCGTTCATTGGTCAGGGCCGTATTCATTCATGAAAAAAATGGAAAATTAAAAACTGTTAAACGCGTCTCAACGACGCTTCTGCCTGCGGAACAAAAATACACTAAAGTCGGAAATGAAGGTTTAGCAATGTTTTTTGCTGTAAAAATGTTTTACAAGTTTATTTAAGGCAAACATTTTTTTTAACGTCCGTTGGTGGGAATTTTAGCTCAAAAAAGGTATTTCAACGCACACTGCAGACAGACTGCAAAGATGGGCGACTATCTTACTGATATTTCTTTAAAATGGAGTATTTACCTTCAAAAACATAGCGCATGCAGACGTATTATTGAGATTGATTTCCCGAATGACCGAACCACTGAAATAAATAGTAATAGCTTCAGGGGTTTGTGAGTAAAACTTTGAGAGAATTACTTGTCACAATTGACTAGATTAGAACTAAAGCGAAATTTAACAAGAGTTATTGGGAAAAAATAAGTAAAATACTTTTCAATCTGTCAAGATATATTATTGTACGGTGAACGGATGGTTATCCTGGCAGTATTAACAAAAGGAATAAAATGAAGTTTTCATATGGGACACCTGAGCATTTTACGAATGAAATGGAATGAATAAAGACGTCGAAAACTTGCAAAAAATTGCAGGAACTGCCAGTTAGCGGTAAAATCACCAAACATACCATTTAACCTATGACTAAAAACTGACAAGTTTTGGTCTAGGCTACACATATGCATGGCCAATAAGAGGTATAATCTACTTTGTTGTGGTGGATAGCTTTTCAAAATGGCCAGAAATATTCTGATGCAAATCGCAGACAACAAAAAGCACAATAGAGTTTCGAATCGAATTGTTTGCAAGATTTGGTGTACCGGATTAGATCGTTTCGGACAACGGGACGCAATTCTCATCAATGAAATCGGCATTTTTTTTTTTTTTTTGCAAAATGCATAGAATTACGTATTGGACATCTGCGCCCTACCATCCAATATCTTACGGGTTGTAGTACAATTGATGGACGTTTTTAAAAAGGAAATAAAGGCGGAATGAATAGAAACAAGAAATAATAGCTTCAGAAATTCTTAGCTGTGTACCGTATCACACCAAACGTAAACGCTAATACAGGAATGTATCTAGCAGAGTAAATGTTTGCAAGAAAAATCAAATCAGCTTTCGATAAACTGAAACCAAGTAAAGAAAAAAAACTTATGAGTGACAGAACTAAATGTGACAGAAAACGTTTCTACTCTGGTTACAGAGTTTATTGTAGAAATTGCAAACTCGGTAAAGAATCATTGGAAGAAGGTATTACAGACAAGAGAATTCACTGCATGATGTACCTTATAAAACATTCAAAATGGATTATAAAGAGGGATGTAAACCAAATAAAAATGAGGCACAATACTGAACAGCGTATGGAAAAACCCATGGAAGTAATAGACCATATGTTTGATGTGCCGATGTCTCCAGAGATATAAAAAAAGACGCTTTGGAAAACGATAAAGGAGACGTACGAGAAAGACCGACATCTATTAAAAAAGAACAACATATCTCGTTCTGTGGACGAAATGCTTTAGTGTGGATGCATTGTAGATCATATAACACCCCTTTTAACGCGTTAAGATTTTTCGCCGTAGCTAGAAAAATAAAGGCTAATGGCAGTCATTGATTAGAATTGGGATTGTCATTGACATGTGATCCGAACACTCTCTTTGTCATCTCTGCTTCCGAGCAGAAAGGGACCCAGACGCTGCTACACTGAAGGGTAGAATCTCGTCTGTGGTGGAATACGGTATATTTTCAGCTAAGCTTAAGGACTCGGACTCCCTACTTTAATTGACCTTGTGCCATATCTGTCCTGGTGGGAATGTGGTAAATCCTTGGAATTCTGATTGTTATTGATGATTACTATCGGACTATGACATCTGCTACCCTAACGACTTAACATCTCCTCTCATCTATTATTATTTTTTATAGTGATAAGGGAGTATACATTGTCTGAAGCGCTTTCGATCACTCCGTCAGCCATTTTCACGAAGTTTTTTTTGTTTTGATAGTTTTCTTACATGTTTTGGCTTTTATCTTGTATTTAATTTTTGTGTTGTTTTGAATAGTAGCGTTCGCGTGTTGCGCGTGGGTGGAATTTGTGTGAGCATCTATTAAAAAAAACTTTTAGCACTCAACTTATTCAAAGCAATTCAAAAACACAATACATCATAAAAATCGTAAGTAAAAATAAAAGTGAAAATTGAAGTCAATATCCAGCGGCAAAAGTCTGTTTCATGTACATACCCAATCTCCATGTCACTCTCTCTCTCTCTCTCTCTCTCTCTCTCTATATATATATATATATATATATATAGTTATGTGCATTAATAAATATACATATAGGAATATACGCATGTATAAAATATTTTTCAGGTGTTAATAAAACTATGCTCAATTTAATATAACCACATTTATCTATCTATCTATGTTAGGTTACTATTTTAAAATGTATCCTCACTTTATAAGATTTAACTTCCATGAAAATCAATTCAAATTTTGTAAACGGCCAGTTCGTAATATGCACCTAATGATCACGTGACGCATTAAACTCCAAGTTGTGCAATCGACGAAAGAAAATATCTTTTTTATGAATGTATATATGAAATAGCTTTGATTACACTACATTGAGCACAGTTTTATTATCACATGAACAATAATATTGTGCATGTTTTTACCTTCGTATGTATATATATTTACATAACTAGATATAAATAGATGAAAATTAAAAAAATGATTCCTGTTTTCATTTCATAGATGAGCAACTATACAAAAAACAGTGAAAATGGTGATCTTCAGAATACAAAAAGATACCAAGATTTATTTTCGACAGATATAACATGAAAGAAATAAAATAGAAGATGTAAAAAGAACGCTTCAAAATTTCGTATACAAATTAGTAAACTTAAACGAGGAGGAAGGACTAAAAATCAATTAGAATACCCGATTTTTAGCAAGAGGTACAGCTCGTCATGTGTCCTAAAACTTGTTATTTCATCATAACGCAGGTACATTGAGTACCTATGTTCTTCCCACAGAGTTAGGAAGTGACACAATGTCAGATTTAAAATGGAGTTTTCTAAAACGTACACACGAGCAAAAATTATCTCGACCCCTGCAGACAATAGATTCTTTCAGTTTTTTCCCAGCTGATCCTCTGTCCGTAGACACAGCCTCTGCTTAATCCCTCTCAACCCTAAGAGAGACAATGCCAAGTAGAACATTGATTGCTCCATTGATTCATTTTCTACAGCTTACCTACCTTTAGCACGTTATTCAAAGCTATAAAATATAATTAAATGTAATATAATAATGGTGTAGTAATACAAGTCTTACCAATTAACTCATACCAGGTAAGATAAGAATTGGATTCATACTCCTTCCAAGAGAATTTACGCTTAAGTGGATATAATGAACACAACGGTAATTAAAAGTCGGCTCTCGATTAACAACTCGGAGCCATTATTCACTGCACCAGCTGGATATCAAAGCTTATAGTACCTGGTATTGCACAAGCAATCACCCATCTATAAACTCACCAGGCTCGGTTTTGCTTAAATTTGTTGATCATACGGAAAGCGTTGTTTTAACATAATATAAGCGTAAGCGGAGGCAGGTAGAGAAATATAACTGTGTGTAGTCTCGTAACAAACAATGGAATATATGAAACATCGTCATTTAAAGTCGATACGTGATACACGCTTGGGTGATCATGTCTTGAAACAGACATGACTGACTGTGCAGAATAATTTCCAGCAGTAAGCTGCCATTATTTTCTGAGTTATATTGGTTGGCAGCCAATGCTATAGACCCAATCTGTCCTGTTATTTAACCCATAACTGGGAGGAAGAGAAGGATTAATACCTTTTCCAAGGTATTTGCGCGTAAATGAATGCAAGCATTTCAACTGGAATTAAAAATCTGCTCCCCGACTTCTTGTTCCAAGCCGATATACACTGCACCACAACGCACATACTAAAATTACGAGGATTAAATTAGCCAAAATATTTCTCAGATTTAACGGATAAAATTAGAAGCCTTGAGAAATAATAAGCATAGTCGTAAGTAACTTAAACAAAACGATTATCATTTTCGGATATTCCTGCGGTACTTCTTTTTAAACAAAACATTCAGTGAAAATATCCTGGTGTGCGATTAAATGTGCCTTCCAAACTGGAATATAAAATTGTAAAATACCTTGTTTGGCGAAATCAGTAACGCGCGGACACACACACACACACACACCTATGAATAAACATACGATTAAATAATTCTCTTTCAACATTAGCCGTAGGTATGATGCATAGAGAAATCAAGAATATGTTTTTAATCATTTCACTCCAAATAATGCATTAAAGCTTCACTAAGGCCAAGGAGTTACTGAGTGCGAGAAATAATTGAAGATAGAAAACTTTATTAAGGAAAATTAATAATAAGATATAAATAAACAAAAGAAGATTATATTTGATATATAATTTTTGAAGATCAAAATTGATTAAAAAAAAAGGATCACAAAAGAGTTGTAAAAGTAACAAGTGCGAAAGTGGTTATGAACCCACAACACTTTGAGTCAAGTCACTTGATTCAGCCAACGCTTTTATCCACTGTGACATGTGTCCTTGATACCTGGCTACAAAAGAAATGAACAAAAACTTAGAGAATTAAGTAAAAAGGTTCAGTTCAAAATTCCAAATGAAGAAGATTAGCGCGTACCACGGCCCAAATATCATAAATATGGTAACAAAGATGAGAACAACATCCATAACAATGTAAATAGTGAAAATAATTACAATACCTCATCTCAGAAATATAGACAAATATTAAGACCAATGTTAACATAAAAGTAATGGTTACATCTACTCTGTCTTTTTAACTGTAAGACCATGACATCTCTGAATCTAGACTTTAATTCCGTAAAAGTCAAGATACCAAAGAAAAAAGTACATCAGGACAGTTACATGAAAGCATTTATAGAAAACTATGCCAGGTTAAGATTAATAATATATCCACATTTATAATTCCGCATGTTTGTTCTGCATATTTTTATACGTATTAAAATGACATCTTTTATAAGGAGATATATACATAAAATAAATTGTTAAATGATTTTAGCAATTTCAACTGTAAAATAATGAAAATTCATTATCACTCTAGTACTATAGATTCTCAATTCTATATTTCTATGCAGATTACGCTAACAGTTCAAGAATTGAGCACGGACTCGTATGCTGAGAGGTATACACAGAAAGCCTATACAAAAACTGAATACGAAATAAATAAAATTTAAAAATTGATACACACATTCTCACTCACAGGTAAAGAATCAAACACACGTCAACATCATTCGAGATACTTCCACTAGAAGGCACATTGCAAATCAGTGTGATTTCTCATGTTTAACCATTTTGTAAATAACTCGCCAAACCGCCCTGTCTTGTGCTAACTCACGAAATGCTTCAGGTCCTACAAGTTTTCAGAGTTTTCTGGGCAATAATTGAATTTTATAAATAGTTATTTTAATATCGCTATTCAATGTGTATACTATGCTTGATCATTCAATTTTTTAAATTTTGTTAGTATTGACAACAATACCGTTTTTTATAATATTTACTGTCTGCTTCAAAACCTATGAAAATGTTTTGTATAATTCTGATATTAATATCATATCATTTCTGGAATGTGTCCTCGGCCATGCCAATTCGACTACGTATCTCATTGTTGCACTTTCCGTCTTAGGACGCTTCCTAAATACTTACATTTTTTTACTTGCTTGATTTTAGTATCCCCAACCTGTAATTGGCATTTTAGGCCCATCCGCTTGCTGATGACCAAACATTCGTTTTTTTTTTGTAATTTATTTATAGCCCATTTTTAAATTTCTTCATCTACCTTTTTTAGGATGTCATATAGTTTTTTCCGTATCAGCTATCAGCACTTTATCATCTGTTTGTTTTATGTTGTTCCGATTGACACGAATCCTGGCATAACTTTTAGGTAGGGTCTTCAGAATGTTCTCGCTGTACAAGACACAGAGATTTGGTGAACAGACATATCCTGGTTTTACGCCCCTTTCTATCTTTTTATATCTGCTGAATTCGTTTCTTGTCCGTATGCAGGCGATTTGATGTCAGTAGAAGTTCATGATTACCCTGATGTCTTTGCCAAATACGTCGTGATTGCTGAGTATTTCTATCAGTTTCTTGTGGCATACGTTTTCTAACGCCTAAAAAACACAGGTAAACTTCCTTTTTCACTTGTATTGCCATTTCTGATAGTATCGTAATCATAAATATCTAATTACCTGTTCCAGTGTCCTTGAAAAACCGCACTGTTCCTGTCTTATTTTCTGTTTGATTCTGTTTCGCGTTCTATTCATCAGGATTCGGACAATGAGTTTCGTTATATCTCTCATCAAACTAATTGTTCGGTGGAATTCGAATTAGATTGGACCTGATTTCTCAGGCAGATCTGAAAATTGACTAGCTTAGGTCTCTTGGTATTACACCATTGTTGGAGATTTCATTTATTATTTGTGTAATTTTATCTATGCCAAAATATTCTAAGGCTGTTAACATCTCTATTACAATGCCGTCTGGTCTAGCTGCTTTGTTCGTATTCAGTTTGGTTATTGCAGCTTTCACTTCAGAGTTGAAAATCTCCGGTCTTCCTGCATCGTTTTTTCTTTTTTTTTTAACTATCAGTTGCTCTCTCTTGCTATAGAAGATATCTTTTATATATCCTTTCCATCGCTAGATTATTTCCTCATTTTCCAATATAATCGTTCTATTTTCGATTTTATACATCCTATTGATAGGCATGTTTTTGTGCTGTCAGTTCAGTTCACCTATTTCTTCATGAATTTCTCAGTTTTGCTTAATCTTTCTGCTTCGGCACATGTGGTGTTGAGCCATTCCTCTTCAACCTGTTTGCATTTGCTCATTAGTTCCTTGTCTAGTTTTCTATATTCCGTTCCATGTTTGGCATAATTTTTGTCTTCTTTGCATCATGTCAAGAATTTCTTCAGTCATCGACTCGTTTTTTCTTCAGCGCCTGATTTCCTCTGGAATTATGTTGTTTGCTGATATCATTAGCGGTTCTTTCAGTGCGTCTCCTTTTGAATTTTTTCATTTCCCATTTGTTCTTTGAATTTGTTTCTTACAGTGGCAGTGTATTTTCTCTTAAGGTAGAGGTCGTTTAGGAGCGTGTTGTATTGCTGTCTGGGTGCTGCCCCAGGTTACTTTAGTCTCCGTAGTTTAAACTTTAGTTTGCAAATAACTGGAAGGTGGTTACTTTCAGAGTCGACACTTGGATAGGTTTTGCATTGAAGCACTGTGTTTCTGAATCTTTTGTTTATGGTGATATACTCGGTTTGGTTTTTCGTGTCGCCTCCAGGGTTTCTCCATATCAATAAATCTTTCGGGTGTTCTTGAAACCAGGTGATGGTTTTCACCTAGTCTCCTTAAAAGTTCCTCCGTTTTTTTCTAGGGTTAATTTTAATCCTATCGCGTTGCTAATATCCCGTGAAACGAGAGTCACCGCTGAGATCTACCAGGAAGTGCAGAGGAGCGCGGTGAAGCCCTGGATGAACGTTATCACCGTTAGATGCCCCTACGTCTTCCAGAAGAACACCACTCCTGCACACAAGGCCAAGACTACCCAGGCCTGGCTGCTCAACAGCGTTCCTCACACTGGTCAGCGGACTTGTGGCCGCCTTCCTCACCCGACTGCAAGCTACTTGACTATATCTTCTGGGGGCGTAATCGAGGCCAATACCAACAAGCACATCCACAACACGGTCGACTCTCTGAAAGCTGCCATCATGAAGGCGTTCGCCGCTATGGACATGGATATGGTCACCAAAGCGTGTGACTTATTTCGCGCCCGCCTTGAGTTGGGGTGTCGATGCCGGCGGCAGTTACATTAAAAAAATTATTTACTATGTTACTTTAACTGTTGCTAAATAAATTGTCAGGTCTCTGCATGTACAACTTTTGTTTTTATTGCCTATTTCGTTTTCTTGTCGTGCTGTATTAAACAAGGCTTAAGTCAAAACACTAGAGTTACCATTTTTTAACTCAAGCTTTTCTTTAATCCTAGAACAAAATCCTAGGTCTTCAGAAAAATGTCTAGAAATCTTGCCTTTAAATCCCGTTTGAATTTTTTTCTAACTAGATAATCTAAAATCATTGTTACAAAATCTTCTAATAGAAATATTGAATAAATTAAACTCCTCTATCCAATCAATCTGGAAGAGATGTTGTCTTTGCTAAATGGCATAGGCTATTAAATTTCTCTCTTTTCCAGTAAAACCAACGTTTAAGCACATTTCACCAAGAAATTAAAGTTTTTTGTCCGATATTCCTTTAGCATTTCTTGATCTGCATAATGCTGGTCCTGCAATTTTATTCAATGTATCCACATTAATAATTGTCAGCTCTAACCCTGTGTCAATTTACATTTTTTCTTCGTGCCATTCAATCCGGCGTTTCTGTATTTTTCGTTACCAGTAGAGAGAAAATGTTTCAAATTTTCGAATTTTCGAAATATTTTAAAGACGATACCTTTACCATCTTTTGATGACACCAGCAACTAATCTTCAGTTTAAAGTAATATGTATAAATATATAAGGACCCAGAGAAAGAGAAAAACACATAGCAACAGGTAGGAGAGTAAAAACATTAAAACATTAAAAACTCAGTATTACATTGTAAATTTAACATTAATCTATTACTGGTAAACATTATTGAAGTGCAAATATAAACTTTATCTACGATTGCAGAGGTTTACAATGTTTAATTAATAACTTGCTGACATTTATCGGTTACAACCGAAGAAGTCATAACCCTATTACTTCATAAAATAATCACGTGACGTCTATGCAACGAATGAAAACAAATTTGATAGAATTTCAAAAACAAAACATAACTTTAAATTATTTCAGTTTCAAAATATTTAATGAAGTAAATAAATAGACAAACACGTTAAATGTATAAAGATTTTCTTTATTTTTTCTTACTCAGTGAATCGGTTTGCTTTAATCCATATTTTTATCTAACATATTGCATGCATGCATGTATTTTTATCCATCTGTTACGGAAATTAAAGAAGATTAAAGAACCTGTTTATAAACAAACGAGTATTTAAAATTGTCGGTTGTTTATAACCAGTTTCTTTAATCTCCGTTAATTTCCGTAACATGTTTACATTTGTTGAGATTATGATACATTTCAGAGCAGATATGGTTATTGCGATGAACCGAAAGTTGTGTTATAGGCTTTATTTGACTTCGTTTAGTCTGATCATCATTCGTGATCGAGAGGTTTAAGACGTGCTAGATCACTTGGTAGCTTCCCCTATGTGGATAGGGGTCGCAAGTTCAAATCCTGCCAAATGACACACATTTTTGTAAATTTATCGTAAATAATCAGGGCGGCAGAAACAAATATATAATACTGTTTGATCATAAATAGAATATCTACTTATCGATCAAAAATAATGTTCAAACAGTCAGTCAGTTAAGTGCCATGCGCGATACACGCTTTGGGCGATCATGTCTCGAAAGACACATGACTGACTGGGCAGAAGATTATCCCGCAGTAGGTTGCCATTGCTTTCTGCGGTAGACTGGTTGCCGACCAAGGCTATAGAACCCAATCCGTCCTGTTATTTAACCCATAACTGGAAGGAAGAGACGGATTAATACCTTTCCCAATGGTATTTGCGCGTAAGTGAATGCAATGAATTCAACTGGAATTCGAACTCGGTTCCCCGATTTCTCCTTCCGAGCCGATATCCACTGCGCCACAACGCACATCCATGTTCAAACAAATCATTTCAAATTATCTATGTGTATGTCATATGAGCCTACATTAAATAAGAACGCAAAGCTGCATCGATGAGGTTTTATAGAATATTATATTGTCAATTTTTGTTTTAATTTCTAAAATGAGAAATTATCATTATTTACTCTAGTAACGTGTGGACAATATTCCACATGTAATAATTACTGTCAATTTAAACAAGTATATTTAGTTTTACTATGTTCCATATTCGTTTAATAAAAAGAATATTGCGATTTGTCAGATGCAACTCTTTTTGAAATATTAAATCAAGCAAAGATTAGATTACATTTTTCTGTGCAGGTAGACAAATATATTCTAGCTGAGTTATCCGTCCGTGCATGGAGTACTGCTGCCATTTCTGGTCAGGTGCCCCTGCCGTTCTCCTCAGTGTTCTTGACAAGCTCCAAAGGAGAGTCTGTAATGTGATAGGTACTGATCTAGCGACTCGACTGCAGCCACTTTCCCATCGTCGAAATGTGGCCTTCCTCTGTCTCTTCTATAAATACTTTCATGGCTTCTGCTCGGATGAGCTTAAGTCACCGATGCCTCCTCAACAGGTGTTTACCCGTGCAACCAGACTGGCAACTGGGCCCCACCCATTCACAGTCAGGTTAGCCAAATGCAGACGACAATTCTACTCCTGCAGCTTCCTCTCTCGTACTTCCCGCCTGTGGAACTCACTCCCGTATTCTTGCTTTCCTGACGGCTACGACCTCCAGAAATTGAAATGCAAAGTTAATACTCACCTACTAACCACTGGACTCTAGCTCTCTCCCCTCCCCTGTATAATCTTCACTTTCTCTCCGCCCATGTATCTGTCATTGCACCTGCTTTCTCAGCTTTCTATTGTTCCTTTCTAAATAGCTTGTACTCCTCACTCTTTTCTAATTAATCTTTCTAGATTTATGTAACCCCCTGCACATCAATGGCGTTTCTGCCTTGCTCGGGGTGAAATGATCATAAATTATATATATATATATATATATATATATATTTCTTTAGAAAATTGTTCCTGAATGAATGTGCGTTTTACTGAAAAATCAGGTTGATTAATCGCATAACGAAACTAATAATTATGATATTAATGAAATAAGATAACAATGTAGCATTGTACAATATCATTATTTACTCAGTGGTATTAGATACGTAGGACATTTGAGGCGTTAGAAAAGCTTGATCTACACAGAAGGCATAGTCGATTAATTTACTGCCTGTATTGTATATATATATATATATATATATATATATATATATATATATATATTATAAATTCTGTTTTTCATAAACATAATTTATAATAAGTACTCACTGCTCTATACATCATGTATCGAGCACTGTTTTAAATTAATGTTTTTGGACGGAAAAAAATTTTCTTTTATTCTCTCCGCATTCTATACTCACTCGGGTATATATATATATATATATATATATATATATATATATATATAATACGCAAAATATTAACTGAATTGCACGAAAGGAAAATACAAATAAAACACTTTGTTTTATAACTGGAATTAATTAAATTAAATTAATTAATTAAACCTGTCTAGTGGGATTACATTAAATCAATTCGATTACCTACCAAAATTTGATGGCAAATGAAAAGAAAATTTGATAACATATGATACTCGTATGTCATAGACTTGTTGTCAGATTAACGGGGAAACCCGAGAGTAGACATGCTAGTCGAAGAAGGCATGAAGTAAGAATTGACCATTAATTTTAAGACGGCAGCAGGTTTAGTGATAAGCAGAAAGCGGGAGCATTAGATTACACATTAAGTGCGTCTAATTTAAAAGGCGTAAGTTCAACTGGACATCGTAATAACAAACAAGGAAATGTGTGACAAAAAAATTCGAAGAATTATATATAGCGAACATGTGATAAAAATATAGCTGTCAGCGGAGGGAATAATGTCGTACTGCATTCTTATGTCTATTTTATCATATAAGGACGAACACTGCAAATAAAAAATAGACTTTAAGCAAACTGGATGTGTTTTTATTTGCGACTTTAGTAAAAACCATTGGAAGAGCAGGCCACTAATGAAGAATTTTTAAATAGAATAGAAAGTAGAGCAATAGCTGTTGATAAAATTTCAGAAGTAGAGAGAAGGCACGAGAAGCAATCAGTTAAGTGCCATAGGTGATACACGTTTTGGCGATCATGTTTCGAAAGAGACATGACTGACTGAGCAGAAGATTATCCCGCAGTAGGTTGCCATTGCTTTCTGCGGTAGACTGGTTGCCGACCAAGGCTATAGAACCCAATCTGTCCTGCTATTTAACCCATAACTGGAAGGAAGAGACGGATTAATACCTTTTCCAGGGGTATTTGCGCGTAAGTGAATACAACGAATTCAAGTGGAATTCGAACTCAGCTCCCCGGTTTCTCGTTCCGAGCCGATATCCACTGTACCACAACGCACAACTGAGAAGCAATAACGGTCCATTAATAGGAAGTAAACGGCATACTTGGTGAAGAATAGAAGACAGTCGTAAATAAGACTTTAAGAACATAGAATCATAAGGCGTAAATCAAATTATCTTGACTTTGTAATAACATAGAAGAGATTATATGACAAAAGAATTTCGAAGAATTTTCTAATACAGGGAATGAGTTAAAGGCCAAAAATATATTTATCAAAAAAAGACAATTTCAGAAATAGATGAGCAAAATTTTAGGAACACAAATGTTAGAAAAATAGACCGTGGAATTTGTCACTTACTAACTGTATAGCTCGGCGTTGCTCAGGTTTTCTTTAGTGGTTATGTTGAAATAGTAAAGCCAAGTGCTTATTCAAAAAGTTCCTGTATGAGGTTGCCGTGCCGTGTTAGTAAAGAAAAATGTGAAGTAAATATTGTTTTTTCTTTTAAAACGGGCATCATACTTTGCCAATTTTGCCAATGAACGAAAATGTTGTATCTGCATTTGGAAGAACGAAGGCGTTACGGCAGCCTGTAATTTGATGCGATGATGTTGTGACATGGAAGAAGTGGATGCATTGTCCCTGCAACGTCGGAGAAGTTCGTACCTTGTAGAAAACATGAAATCATTATGGAATATGCTATGTTAGGATTTACAACAAAGAACCGATTTTATTTTACAACCAAGCGTTTCGCAGAAATAAACAATCGGACATAGCAAAATTTTTCATTAACTTTTGCAGCACTCTGTGTGTCAGTTGAAATATTTTGTTTGTTTGTAAAAGCATCAAAGGTTGATCTACCAATGACTTGATTTTGGTTGAGTTTGAGTGAAGCGTCTTGGAGAAATGCATAAAATTTCGCAAAAGACCGCCCCTTTGTCATTGATTTTTGACGAACCCTGCACATTGGTTCAAAATTTTTTGTCTACATCAAAGGTTCTAATCTCGATCTATAATTTAAACGATTTTGATTGAATTAGCATAAAGCGTCTCAGAAAAGAAGTGTTTGTAAATTCTAAGCGTTTTGGTGATTTCTGTAAATCGATTCGAAATATTTTTATGTACATCAAAGGTTCATATCATGATGGAAAATGTGACCAAATTTTGGTTGAAATCAGACCAAAATTTTCGGAGAGTTTGTTAAAATGGAGACACACAAACACAGACAGACAGACATATTCATTTTTATATATATAGATAAAACATATCGAAAAACATATAGAATAGATTGTGCAACAGCGTGTAAGGACATTCGCTACAAAGAAAAAGTCAGAACTCATACAATTAGGTATAATGTATCCCTATTCTAAAGCACATATTTTCCTATGGAAATTGATGATAAAGAACTGGATAAAAAATTGAAAACGTCCATGATTTTTCAAACGTTTGCATAAGAACGGGCTGTTTCTACGAACAGCTGTATCAGTGTTTTGCAAGAGCAATATCAGTAGCAAGAAAACGGAAATAGTATTATTTGGTCTTTCTCATGTTTCTAAATGCTTTGGTGGCAAAACTGGACTCAGTAAAATGCATCATATTTTATCAAAACCAATCCCGTACACTTCGCTATGGAATTCCCTACATATACTTTTATATGGCTAAAGACGTAGCTGAAAGCGCTTAGGACAATGAACAATGCGGAAAGTCTTATCACGCTTTTAATCTCAACATAAGTAAAAAGATACAATAATGCTGGAAATGCTAAATAGAAAATTATATATATATATATATAAATATATATATATATATATATATATATATATATATATATATATATATATATACATATGAATTAATTAAATTTCTTTTTCTGACATATTCAATGAAACATATATAAAAGATCTTGCTGGTTAAATATAGATTAATATATATATATTAATTGAAGTAAATTCCACAGTTACATATTTGATTTTAAAATTGCTCAATATGAAAGAATAGCAAAGTTATTATTATTATTATTATTATTATTATTATTATTATTATTATTATTATGTCATTTCTCATCATATTTCGATTTCTGCTAAGGTCGCGGGAAGACCTAAGGCAGGTCGTGGCGTGTTGTTATGGCTCCATTTCATGTTATTCTATTTCTCCTATCATATCTACCATTACTTAAACAAAGTTATTCATAGCGTGTGGGCTGTAATTAATAAGACAATTTTTTGTATATCTCTTAAGCTGTTTTTTTTTAATCATTTCACCCCGAGCAAGGCGGAAATGCCACTGATGAGCGGGGGGCTACAAAACTGTAAAAATATTAATTAGAAAAGAGTGAGGAGTACAAACTAGTTAGAAAGGAGCAATAGAAAGCTGAGAATGCAGGTGCGATGACAGATACATAGGTGGAGAGAAAGGGAAGGATATACGTGGGTGGGGAGAGAGCTAGAGTCCAGTGGTTAATAGGTGAGTATTGACATTGCATTTACATTTCTGGAGGTTGTAGCCGTCAGGAAAGCAAGAATATGGGAGCGAGATCCACAGGCGGGAAGTGCGAGAGAAGAAGCTGCAGGAGTAGAATTGTCGTCTGCATTTGGCTAACCTGACTGTGAATGGGTGGGACCCAGTTGCCAGACTGGTTGTACGAGTAAACACCTGTTGAGTATGCACCAGTGACTTAAGTTCGTCCGAGCAGAAGCCATGAAGGTATTTATGCAACAGACAAAGGGAGGCCACATTTCGACGGTGGGGAAGTGGCTGCAATCGAGCCGCCAGACCAGTATCTATCACATTACAGATTCTCCTTTGGAGTCTGTCGAGAACACTGAAGAGAACGGCAGGGGCGCCTGACCATAAATGGCAGCAGTACTCCATGCACGGACGGATGGTTGACTTGTATATATGCAGGATGGATTCAGGCAGAAAAAACATCCTGGATCGACATAGTGACCCAAATGAATTCTTTCAATGCGTGGTTTTGTTCCATTTTTTTATCATTCCAAGTGCACTTACTATCACTGGCACGGCTCTTGTTTTCAATTTCCACATTTTTTTACTTCGATTTCCAGGTCATTATATTTAGACAGTTTTTCGAATTCCTTGGTTGCTATGTTACAATCCGCTGGACAAGCCATATAAATTAATAAACAAGCGTTTTCTTTTGTCATTTTTAACAATAATGTCCTGCCTATTTGCTTTAGTTTTATGTCTGTATAGTGTATTCCCATAGAATGGTGACATCTTCTATTTCTGTAACCCGTGTTGGGTGATGTTCATACCAGTGTTTGCTCACATATTTTCCATAGTGTTTGCATATTTTCCAGTGTAAATATCGCCCCACTATATCGTGACGATTTTTATATTCATTTGAGGCAAGTACAGAACATCCTGATATTAGATGGTCTATTGTTTCTTGGTATTTATCACAGAACTTGCATTTTGGATGCACATTATTATATATAATATTTGCCTGAAATTTCCTAGTGAAGAGATTTTAGTCTTGCGCAGCTAGAATAAAGCCTTAAGTTTCAGACTTTAATCTAGATGCACGTAACCATCGATGAGTATTAACTTTATCAACATTGGATTTATTACAATATTCTGAATATTGGCCATGCAGAGGTTTGTCTTGCCAGCGTTCTTTCATTTGTTCAAGAGCTTTATCTTTGCCTTTCTTTTCCATATTTTTGCCGCAATATTTGGATCTTGTTTTGCTTTTATACAGAATCTAGTAAATATAAATCTTGTTTGTATTGTCTGTCTTCTTTCATTATTGAATATTTTTTTCTGTTTTCATATTTTTTCTTTCTATTTTCCTGTTTGCTTGACTAACTGTATCATCCAGTCCTTTGTTGTTTCTATGTAAGTTAGTAAGCCAAACGTTGTTGTCTTGTATGGCAATTCTACCTGAATAAGACCTCTTCCTCTTCTTTGCAGGGTATGTATAGGCGTTCTATGTTTAGAAAGGAGCTTTCTTGTCTTAGAATCCATTCGCCTGGTGTCGTTTCGAGTCCAGTTTAAGATGTTGAAGCTATATTGGATCACTAAGAGGGAAAGGTTATTAATGGCCATAATTGTGTTCCTGAGAATTCATATCACTTTTATTAATTTAAATCGTAGCCGTTTATAGTACTCTTTACACACTATTTTTTCATTTTATGGTGACGTTTTACACTCTCATTTACACCTATGTACTTATAAGCTTCTTGCTGTAAATCGTTTGTTACAGCAGAGTTTAAACTAATCGAGGATGTTAGTGTAGTAATCCCAGTAAAACTGTAGCTTTAGCACATTTATTCAAATTGAATTTCATTCCAATGTCTTCACTGAAGCATTTTATAGTTTGCAGAAAACTTCCCAGCTCATTGTCATTCTTAGCATATAACTTTAAGCTATCCATGAAAAATAGATGGCTTATTTTCAATAGAAGTTTTGGCAAGCAGATTCTTGTCAAAGGTGCTCAATGTCAAGGTATGGATAGAGCGTTAATAGATATAGAATAATTTTGGAAGCTTGTTACATAGATGATCCGTGTTATTTCAGTCATGCTGAATTTGAAATTTTGTGAAGGTATTCCTTTAATGTCTTATATATATATGTAATACATATACAAATAATGCATACATAATATACATATTCATATAAAGATATGGAGATATACATATATTTATCTTTACGTATGCATGTATGTAAATGATAAAGGAAGAATAAAAATTATTTTTGTCTGCACGTTTCATCCTTTGTGAAGGAAAATGTAAGTTATTTTGTTTTACATTAAGTATTTATAAGAGAGCCGATTTCGAATTCATTTCATTCACTTACGCGCAAATATTTTTGTTAAAGTATTTATCCGTCTCTTCAGAGTCTGGGTTCTATAGCCTTGATTGTTAACCAGTCTACCGCAGAATGTAATGGCAACCTATTGCGGGAAAATTTTCTACCCAGTCACTTAAGGTTCTTTCGAGACAAAATTGCCCAACCGTATATCATTTAGTGCACATACCTAACTGATTTATAAACAAAAGGAAAATTATTGTGAAATATATAAAGTTAAAAACGCATATGGATGTTTATTAGATTAACTGGAAAGCCTAAGTAACTTAATTATCGAAAAATTAAACAAAAGCTAAGAATTGATTTTTTTATTTTATAATTAATATTTATATTATTTCAGTTTGTGATTAATCTAAGAATTATATATATTCAAGCAATACAAGTTTATGATTTTAACCGTTTTCGTTAACATTTTTATAGTCATGTATATTGCATTGTTAAATGGCCAATTCTTTCACAAACGGAGATATCTGAAAAAAAATCCTGGGCGCAGATTTATAATTTTATAAGATTCTACAGCCGCTCTCTGAAAAATCTAAGTCATTTTCTCTTTCAATAATTGGGTTTTTTCAGACTGAAATTGTAGTTGAATTTATTTCTATATCTGGTTTTCAAATTATATATATATATATATATATATATATATATATATATATATATATATATATATATATATGTGTGTGTGTGTGTGTGTGTGTGTGTGTATGTGTGTGTGTTAATTAGTTAGCACTCAGTTTTATTAAAAATACGATGATAGTTATATAACATAATACTATAAGTACTCAGTTGTACTAAAATATATTCAATATATTTATATTTTAGAACTTTTGAATATTTTTCATTTAGAAAAGAGTTATTTCCGCAACCCAGGTTTCAGTTTATAATATATATATTTCCATTGTTTTTCAAACGTACAGAGTTTTTAGGAACGTACGCGTGGAAATTTTGTTTCAAAATTAAGGACGAGTTACTTCGGAATCTTAAAACACTTCTATCCCGGTTTGTATGAACGTAATATGTATCTAAAAGTGTGGTCATATCTGAAAATTACTTCTGATTATTTATTCAGTATTTTCTTTTGCTCTGGAAACGACATAATGGCTAAAAGTAGCTCTTTCCAGTACGAAGGTTAGCTCTTTCCAGTATTAATCGGAGTTTCCTTCTTAAACTTTTATTTTAAGTAGCAGGAACCATTAACATCTTGATTATATTATTATTTTCTATTCGAATTACATATGATATCAATTATCTTTAATCTATTTAAAGTCTTCAAGTGATGTAGTTTCTGTTTACTTCGTACAGTTTTTCGTTTGTGATTCTCAAGCGCCCGTTCACAAAGTTCGAAGAACTGTAGTCTTCACAAACATACATAGGCCTAAGTCGTTCAATGTGATTTTATTTTGATCTGCGAAAGCAGAAGACATTTTATAAATTTCTGAAAGTGTTTTGAACCATGTATACCATTCATATAAAAAATAATCTCGCTTAGACGAGGAAATTTAAGAACATACCTCGAGATATCAAGTTAATCTTTTACATTTTAGTCGAAACTTATTTAAGCGGAGCCTATTCTCCACACACCTGGGTTTTTATTCAGTGACAGGAAGAATAAAAGAAAAAGTTGGACTCAATAATATTATAAGAAGTTGGTTTCTTTTGTCAACCAAAAGGACAAGAATAAGCCAACTCATTATAAACAATTAAGCATTCATGCGCAATAAAAAGAAAATACACCATCTACAAATAATACAGCATGAAGAAGTCATCACAACAAAAACGATAAAAAAACAATTAACCATCTATAAAAGCAACGGCATACAAAAATATTAAATTACACCAAGCTGCACATGAATAAGAATAACTGGTCATAACTGCAAACTGAAAAAACCAGTGAAGACATCATAATGGTGCCTTCGCAAAACATTGAAGTCGGCATGACACTGCTCAGTTAACTGACAAACATCTCTACATTAATGTTATTCGTGTTCTATCTCTATATCAATAACGAGCACTTTAAGACAAAAAACATGCTTGCCAAAATAACTTTATTTGTGAAATACTGAAAAAACAACAAATTTGGCAGTAAGCATTATCAAAATTCAACACTATATATATATATGTGTGTGTCTGTGTGTGTGTGCGTTTGCGTGTTTGTGTTTGTGTGTTGGGGTGTGAATGTGTGTGTGTGGGGGGGAGTGCCTGTGTGTGTGGGGGAGTTTCTGTGTGCGTGCACACGTTGTCTACCTGTTTATTTATATATAAATTATACGAATAAGAAATACAGAGAAATGCAACAAAAGTGTATTAGAGAGAGATAGAGAGAGATACAGATATATAGAGAGAGAGAGATAGAGAGAGAATGAGAGTGATGGTCAACCTATAGATGAAAACAACCATGTAAAATGAATGAAACTGTGGCGTTAAGACGCGTTCGATTACGGATCAATAACGATAAAATTTTGTGCACTGTTTTCAAAGTTTCACGCTTATGTATTTTTATGATTTCACTTCCTTCTTGGTATTTGCGGCTGATTTTGTTTTTGTTTATTTCTTTCTTCATTTTTTTTTTATTCAGCCAGGCATTTTTTATTTATATCTTTATGTTTTGTTTATTTTTTTCATTTAACCATTACCCGTTTTCACTTCTCTATTTGTGTTATATTTTCTTTTCCTGCTATTACCCACTGTTCTTTCTTTCTTTCTTTCTTTCTTTCTTTCTTTCTTTCTTTCTTCCACTTTATGAGAATAATGACATTTCATTCCGATCAAAATGTCATGCGAAAACTACCTTGTGTCGAAAATTTCAAAAGAAATGAAATTTCTCTGAGAAAGAAAAAAATGAAAAAAATCGTGTTTTCGAAACAGAATTTGGAATAAAAATGTTAAAACGACAAAATTTCACAAAGGTATGAATCAAATAAAATATTTCTTTAATATTTATTATCCTCATTATTATTATTGTGTATTTTTCTTACTGTTGTCGAGAACTCGTATTATCACAAAATGGGTAATTTTAATGTCAGTTTTAACCTTATTTTGTTTCTTTTTTATTTATATAATTCTTTGGAATCTTGCCTTTATTTCTTTTTGTTCGCTTGGCCCATTTTTTATTCTTTCAAATCTTTTATATTCGATTTTTGTAATGTCTTTCTTATTATTAAAACAACCACATTATATTCAACTAGTATGGGATAATTTTCAAAAAGTTATAGTGAACATCATTTCTTCCTACTTTATCTTATATTATCTTTGAAATTTTGTCTAATCAAACTTTCAAGATTGCAATGGCTGTCAAAAAAAACCCCAAAAACAAACAAACAAAAAAAAAGCAACGTTAAGCACCAGATTTAACCGGTATGCGTAATTTCAAAGATATCAATAGTTTGTTTTGGATACGCATTTATTGATTTAATAGCTGACGTAACTTTTTCCAGACTAAATTGATTTAAATGATATTAAAACCTATGTAGAGACACATATAATATTTTACGGAAAAATTATTAGTCGTATTAAAGTATTATGTATATTTTTTGTACTGGTAGCTCATCTCTAATCACTTTCTCACCGACTTAATGTGGATTCCCTCTGTCTCTTCTACAAATAATTTCATAGCTTCTGATTCTTGATGTTCTATCTGCATGAATTTACTCAAGCTACTAGACTGGCAACTAGGTCCCACCCTTAAACAGTGAAACCGCAATCAAATGTAACCGCAACTTCTACGCTAATTCGCCTGTGGAATTCCCTTCCATATACTTGCTTCCATAACAGCTACAATATCCAGAATTTAAATGCAATGTCAGACGCCATCTCTTATCTCCTGGACTAGCACCATTTCCCTGACAACCCTTGTATCATGTTCCTCTTCCTTTCCACTCTATTACCATGCAGCCCACATTACACCAGTTTTCTCATCCTTCTCCTACCCATTTTGTGACACTCCTTGTAACTTGTTCCTCTTTCTCATCACTCTCCTCTTATGTAACCCCCTGCGCACCAGTGGCGGTACTACCTTGCTTGGAGTAAAATTATTATAAAAAAGATTATTTGCTAAGCACGATTGTAAATATAGATTAGTTATATTATAGGCATCATGGTTTGAGGAGAACACGCCATTCTTGCTGCCCATCAGTTGTAACAGGATTTTTCATAAATACGGGCAAAGTTAAATATAGGCTCAGTAATGTTTTTATTTGGATCATATTAATTTTATTCAGTTATTATTTTGTTTCCCTTTATTACTATCGTATGTGGTCAAATAGTGACGGAAAATATAATAAATGAAATACTAATTTAAAATGAGTTGTAGACGAAATTAATTAAATCAGCTGGGTCTTTTTTCAATCAGTCTAAAATAAAAAAATAATTTATATTTACAAAATTTCACACCAAATTCTCCCAGAGTGAAAACCCTGCATCACACTTCTTGGGTCAACATTTGCAATCGTTCTAAATGTGGGCGACACGGATACGCTATTTCTAAGATTGAGGAACAACGTCGCACCCGCCTCAAAAAATAAACCTAAAACTTTTGATTTCTCTTTTATTTTAAATTGTGAAAAAGTCCTATTAAGTACCTCGAATATCATCCGCACTTAAAAATTGTGAATGACTATAAGAATTTTAGTAATTTTTCATTCTAAGGTTTAGAGATATTGTGAGGTAAGCAAATTTTGGTGCCGGCATAATATGTGGTCCGTATCTATTCAACGTATACATTGATAATGTTTTGAGGACCTTAGATGTTATGCCAGAATTTGTCACCGGAGGCCACAATTTGAGCAATATAAGATACGCAGTTGATACAGTGCTTATTGCACAGACAGAAATGAAACTATAAGACCTTCTACAGAAGGTAGCTGAAGAGACTGACAAAAAAGGACAACAAATAAACTGCAAGAAAACCGAATGCATGGTCATCAGCAAAAAGAACAACTCAAAATGCCAAATACAGGTCGGAGATACTACAATCAAGCAGATACAGAAATTTAAAAACTGGGAAGTGTTCCAACAAAAGACGGGCAGTTCTACACAGAGATACAAAGGGGAATTGGCATGGCGAAGGACGCATTCCAGATGCTGAGTAGGGTATTAAGACACGGAAAATATTCACTCGAAACAAAGAAGAGAGTACTAGATTGCTATGTGATGTCAGTTCTTCAATATGACGGTGAATGTTGGACAATATCATCAAAGATGAAGGAAATACTTGAAGCAACTTAAATATGGTTGTACAGAATGATGTTGCGAAACGAGAATGTAAATAATGATGAGGTGTTGGAAAGAATGGAAACGAAAAGGAAATTAATATTGAGCATCAGGAAGAGAGGACTGAAGTTCCTGGGACATGCAATGAGAAAGGAGGGCTTGGAGAACCTGATACTAACAGGCCAGATAGTTGGAAAAAGAGACAGGGGAAAGCAGCGGATAACATATTTGAAAAGCTTGAGCAGGTAGATGATAGAACGGGCGTTGCGAGATGTAACAGGAGAAAGCGTGCTAAGAGACACAAGGGATAGGGAGACGTTAAAGGCTATGATCACCTACGTCCTGAAAGGACAAGGCACATAGAAGAAGAATAAGATATGTGGCCTACCTCTTTAAACCTGGTATGTGGCATACCCGGTTTGAATGTGTCCTACCTCTGTAAGTGTATACTGACAGATATAATTATTCGGTTGTTTATTCAAACGAAATGTTTTCGCTAACCCCGACCTTAACTAGGCAGTTAAAACAATTCCTTATATTATGCTTTTTAAAGGTAGGCTTCATACTATACTCGTGACAGAATTTCGTAGGCCACACTTAAAAGATAGACCCCCACCAACTATACTGGCACTAACAGTTTTATTTAAATTTATAATTTCAAAAGTGTACCAAAATATAATAAAAATCAAACAAACTTTGATTTACACTTTATAAATTGTTAAAGTAAATTAATATTTGCTATACAAAGATTTTACCTTATTTGACGCGAATTAACAGAAATAATGCAGCCAATCCAAAGCTTTGCCTAAAGAAAAAACAAAAAAAATGTACGATATAATTTCTAAGCCATTTCCTCGTGTGGATGTTTCACTGCTCCATATGAAAAATATTTTAATATAATCCACTTGTCCGAGCTTTTATATAAGATATTCTTTACAAAATACATCACATAGATCTCTAGTCGCATACAGACGCAATCAAGAACTAGATGACGCCCTAACACCCAAGTAATGGCGGAAGCATCAATTACTAAAATATAGCAAACCTACAGATATCGGTAGCATAGTTCTAGAGATCTGAAACGAAATGATTGTGGTCTGTACAAAAACTCTCTTCTGTGTCTGATATGCAAGACAGGGAAATCTAACTCAAGAATTCAAAAGTGCAATGACGTTGTGGAAAGAAAAAGGGGCTAAGTATCACCAAGTTATAAGTATGCTTTTAATTGAAAGCTATATGTCTGCGTATATTCAACTTATAAGATAGAAATAGAGATCGTGGATCTCCAGATTTTCTGAACCTTGTAGCTCTAAAGAACGCTTGTGTTCTTACTATCTCAGTGCCGCATTCATGAACCCTGTTTCCTCATGATGAGTCACACATAATTCAACTATGTATGAAATGACTTGTTGTCCCACTTTCCTTAAAACATCTACGTTACACAGATATGGTGTCCACGATATTTTGAGCATTTGTTGTGGAATCGGAATCTCTGTTGTCAGAAAGTTCCCTCATCATCTGTGAGAAAAATTGTCCATCAATCACTGCTATACAGGAAAACCGATATTACATAAATTTTCACCACGCGTTTCCTTGTTACTTACGTGCTGTTCCTGTTTCATATTATAATTTATTAGCTTTTTGAAAACATCTTTCACTATATGATGGGTTTTTTGATAACGGTGTCACATATTCTGTCCTAAAAACACATCCAAAATATTGAAAATTTTAGCCTTCTTATAATTGATGTTTAGTCATTTCTAATAGCTTTCTTTTACAAGCAGTTTCCTTTGTATGTTTACTATGAACAAGTTTTGATACTATTGAACCTAAATGTCCTCTCCAAAACCTTTCCCGCAAACAAGTTAAACGAGGAAAAACTTACGTTGTTAGAGAAGTAAAAGAGAAAGATTTACATAGAATTTCAGCACTCTGTTATTTTTTTCTGACAAATTTCCCAGTATTGGAATATTCTGTTGAAGGTTTGAAAAGCATCTTTCATTATTCCAATGCATTTGCTTATTTATAAGTGACGTTTGAGTTGACATTTTAATAGTTTCCAGATTTTTTCCCGTTTGATTCTGAAATTTCTGATTCGTATCATTTAAAATGCTAAATACATCTTGTTAATGACCATACGTTCAATTTGTGATGAGACCATTTCTCCCAATTTTCAAGGACTTGCTGCTGTGTTCTTTCTGTGTCAAACACCATCTAGTTGTCATGTATATATTGTTTCTTGCTAAGATTGTTCACCAATAGTAAATCATGGCAAGACCTCTACTACTCCTTGAATCTCTGCCTTTTATAGATTGATTAAATACGTTGTGAAAATGCATTCCCTTTCCTTGTTTTGTATCTTTTCAAATTTTTTATCTGTATAAAAGTAGTTTGTTCCTAGCAAATGTCAATGATTATTTTAAACGTTTTTCAATTAGAGCATTTCAGATACTTTTATTAAAAATAGGTATAAGTTTTTTCTACATCTCAATTACACGCTCTATCTCAACATAATAATCAAGATATAAAGACGTCTAATTTAAAGCCAATTCTCGAGGATAATCCTTTTTCTCATTCATTTCACCCCAAGCAAGGTGGGAATGCTACTAGTTTGGAGGGTATAATAGGGAGTGAAAAACAGAGAGAAGACTGAGTATAGAGAGAATTGAGGAAGCACAAAAAGACAGAATTCAATATGATAGAAGATGCTGATGGACGTTGCATTTAGGTAATCAATTATAACGGACTGGAATTCAATAGGCACTGAGAATAAATGCCGTTGCAGAGCAAATCAGGGTTAATCTTTTTCGTCTGTCTGATCCTAGGGAAATATTGCAAAAAAATCTCAGTCGGTCGATGGTGACCTGAAAAAGGCGTTTGAAACGTTCGACAAGTAAAGTTAAATAAACATGTCTCTGATCAATGTCGGTGTTTGCTCTTACTGATATGATTTAGATTCCCTTTAGAAAGGGATCTCAAGATCTGTGTGCAACAAAGTTATCATAATGATTGACGTATGGCTGAATCAAAAAGAAAAAAGAAAATGTGGTGAGCATGCACACCTACGTCCTAAAGTAGGTGTTAATGACAAATACTCGAGAGTCTGAAATGCAGGTGGAAATCAATCACAAATCTTTGTATATAAAGTGAAACCATCATACGAGAATATAGGCTTTACTCACGAGTCCTTTAATATTGTGCCTTTAAAAGCGATTGCTTTCCTTGTAGTCAGTACACCCCAGTGCTTTGATATATGTTCTAATTATGTTCATCATAACTGCAGAATTGGGAATTTTCTCCACAAACGCATTTGACTCTCTGCACGTGTCAAAGCCTTCCGAGCTTTGTTGCCGCCGTTTTCTATTCCTTTCGTGTCTTTAATCCTTTATTCTTTGAGTTTAATGTTTTCTTTCTATTCCTTGTTTTGTTTTCCCTAATTCGTTTCCCTCTTCTGAACACGAATATTTCCTATTTGCTTTCTTTTTATGTTTAACCATGTAAAATCTTTTTTTTATTTGAATCTTTGTTTCTTCATTTTGCTTTTTTATGTTATGTGATTATAGTTTTGTTTCTTCCTCATTTTCGTTCTGATTTTATTGTAATTTCCGTATTCTTCGTTTTGACGATCTCTTTTTTTTTGCTTTATTTTTTCTGAAAGTTTTTTCTCTATTTTTTTTTTATTCATTCTGTTTTTCTGTTTGTTTTTTTCCACGCTTTTTACTTCTATTTGTCCACCATTTTCTTTCCTTTTGTTTCTTTTCTTTTTTATTCTTTATTTTTTCTATTCTTTTCTTTCTTTCTTTGCTTTCTATTTGTTTTTCTCTCTTCGTTTTTTCTCTCTTTTTCTTTTTTTCTTTCTATCTGTTTATCTATATTTCTTATTCTCTTTGTGTTTTTGTTTGTCCTTTTTCCTTTCTTTCCAAGTTTGTTCCTAATCTGACAGCATTTTTCGTCTATGATTTTTACATTTTATCATGTTTTGTTTTCAATTTTCTTGAGAAAAACGTCTAAAAGTTTTCATTATTTTCGTTGTTTTTAACCCGGATCACCTTTTTCTGAAAATGTCCTTTTTTGTCCTATTTTTACTTTTTATTTAATCTTTTTCTTCTTGTTACATTCATACCTAATATAAAAACGTTTAATTTCCTGTTATTGCCAATTCTTTTCTCCTTTTTTCTTGTTTTCAATCATATTTCTTTTTTCGGGTGATCTTCGTCACAATAAGTCTCACTATATCTTCAGTGTCGTTCTTCGTAAGTGCAGCGCCATTGTCGTAGTTCAGACAATTTAAAATCTTCCTCTAGTATAAAATGCATTCCATATCGCATTTAGTGATTTTGTTAACGTTTCCTGTACGCAGGCTATTATATTCCATACTTTCCACAGCTTACAAGCAAAATTCTGATATTTTCAAAATGATTCATTCGCTAGTCGTTTTCTTAAGCAGCCTCGTTGGTTCAAGACTTTCGTATGTATGTCATAAATGATGCCGTCCTAGTTCATGAATATCTAAGCATTCGACTCTATGCAACCACTTTCTTATCTCAATACTTGAAACGGGTTCCAGCGAAATAAACATTTTTTTAAAAGATGACCATCAATTTTCAAACAATATGGACGGATCCTGTAGAAATGTCAAAGTACTGCATCATATAATCAAAACCACATCAGATGAAAACTTTCTACAGTAGTAAAACTAAAAAGTATAGCACACGAAAATCGAAGAGAAAATAATGACTTATTAAACATGTTGACGCTTATATATTCGTGTATGATCTGACTTCCTGCATGGTGCAACCCCGGAATATTTTGTATGAATTTTAACTTTTAAATCCTGTCCTTAGTACAACCGGGTCACCAAAAATGCATGTATTTTTAACATCTTCAAAAGAGTTTATCGTGGGACCCCAAATGTTTCACATTAAAAATGGTCATAAGACCAAAAATTTTATAGTATGCTGCAAAATTGTCTTGTAGGAAGATTTCATAAATTTCAAGCGGTAAATGAATGCCTAATGCTTCCTTATAAAATGGCAGTTATTACCATAACTATCTACACTGTTCGTATCTATTGCTATCTAAATTATATAATTTCCTTTACTGAAAGTGAGAATTTACTTTAGCTAAAAAGCACATTTGTGAATGAGAGTAGGCGAAATAATTGTTGTTTTTTTATATAAAGGTTTCCATTTATTACTGTCAGTTATATCCTGAAGTTTTTTTTTTTAAGGAGACCGAAAATGTAGTAGCGAAGGCGGATCGCAATAGCGAAATATGCATTCTAAATGTTAAACAAAATGTTAAGAAATACGAATATTTCATCGGAAATAAAGAAGAAGAATTTTCAGCTGCAATGGAATAGCAGTTTCCGATATTTCAGTTAATGCTTGACGAATTTCTCATGTATTAAAATGGAACTCAGGCAATAGTTATGTAATTCTATAGAAAAATGCCGAGAATCCTTTGGGCAGAACACGTGAATAACGAGCAATTTTCCAGAAAACTCGAAACAAAAATGACACTTACATTTAGAAATTAGATATATGAAAATTCTAAGACACATAATGATGGAAGGAGAAATTTAAAACTTTTACACACACAAGTAGTTGTAGTTCAGTGGATATCGACTCGGAAAGATGAATCGAGGAGCCGAGTTCGAATTCCAGTTGAATTCATTCTATTCATGATATGGAACTGGTCTGGGACCATAAAATAAGAAGTCAATAAGGTGGTAGGTTCAAGAACATATATTACGTCAAGAAGAAATACAAACAAATACAAAGAGATACAAAGTGATATAAAGAGGAAAGTTTTAATAGCTTGCACTGAACTGAAGTCGTAATGGGAACCAGAGTCTTGCACACGTCACACGAGAGTCGTCACGAGAGTCTCTCTTACTCCTGCACACGTCCTCGAAAGTATTTAACTCTCGGTTAATATAGGCAAAGAAGAGTCTATTATTAAGTGGGTAACTCCCCCACAACAATGGCAGCCAGTCTACCGCAGAAATCAATAGCAACCTACTGCGGGATAATCTTCTACCCAATCAGTCATGTCTCTTTCGAGACATGATCACCCAAAGAGTGTATCACGTACGGTGCTTAACTGACACACAAAAGACACAGGAAAAAAATAAATAACTGAACAAAGTAGCTTCTTAAAATGGATGCATGATCAAGGAGCAGGAGTAAAGAGACAATAATTTCTTAGAGCTACAATGATTAGGAAGTGGAAATCCATAATCGCTCTCGTTCCGAAGAAGCAAAGCATACAGTAGAAGAAGAGGAAACCTCACTAGCGTCACCATATTTACAATCTGTCTAGTTATTATTTTCTGTATCATATTAGCTTGGTTAGCGTGGTCAATTAGTGACTCAAACTATGTTTATTTTCAGTAAAAGGTTTTCGTTTTCTTCGGCTTCTTTTACCTTTTTTTCGTCTTCTTTTTTCTTCTTTTCTTCTTCCTTTTTCTCGGCTTCTTTTTCCTCTTATATTCTGTCATTTTTCTTTCTTCCCTTATTTCTGAAGATTTTTAAAATCTTTTTTGTTTACTGTTGTCTTATTATTTTTCTGTCTTTCACACCACCTGTTATAATAAAGGTTTACGTCCTGCTACATCAGGAAATCTTAGCGTGGGTGTTAACACCCACTTGAGTTTTTAGGAACTCTCAACGGGATATATGGGGGCGTAATCGTTTTAGCAGAGCAGTGAGATGTTTTAACCTTTTGAACACTAATTTGAGCCAGACGCAACATTTTATATACAGATGTATTTGTCTTTAACCTACATTTTTACATTTTACAAGTATTTTAAATATTTAGCTGTCATTCCAAAATACAGTGAAATAAATCCAGGTAAATGAGTATCCATTGTATCCTTTAGAGTGTACTTCCGGTTATTGATGATGCTCTAAAACCAAATATTTTAAATGCGTAAGATTAACACTGATAAATTAACGCTTCTCACTTTACCAGTAAACAATGCAGGAAAGCATAAGCTATCTGAAAAATAACGTTTCAAGAATAAAGTTTAAGAAGCTTATTGCCACATTCATTCT